>CATOCB010000385.1:0-145995 GCA_951411735.1 Somateria mollissima
AGTCATCACGGAGTCCCTCACAGCCAGCCAGCTGAACAGCTTGTCAGAGGAAATGAGGTAAAATGAGCACAGTCTGATTAAGACAAGACTTTATGGAAGTTCGTTACGGTTTTATCTGTCTACTAATAGTATTTAATGGAAGGATTTAAATTAGTACAATTCCATACTGTATGTCCAGTGTTACGAACAGAACTAATGATCAGCACTGAGCATATCACTCTGATGCAGGTTGGTGCCTCAACGAGAACTTGTGTTCCTTCATAGAATGTTTTTCCATTTTTCTCCACTGTCTGGAGAAACATTGGCTGTTCCCTGCTCGCCCCTATGCCTTTTTTCTCAGAGCAGCAGGTGGAAGGAGACAGATGCGTTTGCTTTTTAAGTGCAATGGCTTCAGAAGCAAGAGGGGAAAAAACACTTTCTCTGGGAGCTGAAGCAGGTGTCCTAATCACAGGAGAGGTTTCTAAATGGCATATCTTTGAGAGTGTTCCTGTAGTGCGGAGGTTTTTGTTTGTTTGTTTGACTTTGGAAGGTTTTACTCTTAATATTCACGTCCTTCAGCAGAAGTGAGAAATGTGTTTTTATTTTGTGCAGTGTGGCGGACCCTCGGAAATCTACTGGGAATAATGAATACCTCGCGCAGTACCAATGTGGTGACAGTGGAGACAAGGAGAAACCAAGAAGATCAAAAGAACGTGACCTCATTTCAAAAGAAAACGTTTTGTACGGCAAAGAGTCTTGTGAGCCTGGTGAGAAATTGCGGCAATCTTCCTCTCTCAAGTCTGACACTGATACAAAGGACGAGACTAAAAAAACTGACAAAGACCATTACCAAAGCAAGAGGGAACGTGCTCATACTGAAGAGAAGGAGAGTGAAAAAGCAGGTCCTTCCAGCAAGAGGAGGTGTTCTCAGAGCGTGGAAGTTGTTGAGCAAAAGCGTCACAAGCAGGAGTACTCGGAGGGAAGCAGGTACAGATCATTCCCTCGTGAAAGAAACAGCCCTGAGAATGGCAGAAGAGCAGTCAAATATTCAAAGTACAGATCTGGCAGCGGAGGAAGATCAGAACAAGGTAGCAATAGATATTACCGATCCAAAGGGGAAAGAAGTTGGAGCAGAGAAAGATACTATCGAGATGAACCACGGAGATGGGAAAGATGGAGCTATTACAATGATTACTATTCACCTCATGCGACAGGAGACAGTAGAGAGAGAAAGTTCTCTCACGGTGATGCAGCCTTTGACAAATCGACTGCAACTTACTACAGCAGGTCACATAAGCGTTATCATTACAAAAGCGGATGGCCTCACGGTTCCCTCTTGAGAGAGGAAGATGTACGTCGCTTTAGCACACCCAGAGCAGACTTGCATCGTTGCTCGGTACCTCAGCAACATTCCGGAAGACATTCTCGTGAAAGACATGCGCTTCCACCTGTGTCAGCTCATTTGGAGAACTGTCACCAGAAAAATGAAACAGAAGGAAACAGAAAAAGACAATATACCTGTGCAGAAGGTAGTGAAAGTGAAAAAGAAAGAAAAGACAGAAAGATAGAAAAGGAGCTTTTAGGTGGTGAAAAAAATGCAAAAATATCACAAGTTCTAGAAGAAAAAGAAGTCTAAGGATAAACATGGAGAGAAGGATTCCAAGTAAGCAAGGATTCCAGCATACTCCGCATTTTTTATCCTAATTCTTTTCTGGGTGCTTCTCATGTCTTCCTTTTTTTGTTTTCTTTTCCTCCTTTTTTTTTCTTCTCTCTCTTTTTTTTTTTTTTTTTTTTTTTTTTTTTTTTTTACTAGTAGTTTCTAAGTTATTTAGATAGCATCAGCTGGCTGGGGATCATGTTGTTAGGTTGATCAGTGAAGATAGGAAAGCTATTGCTGAATTGTGTCAGAGCACTAGCTTTGGACCACCTAGTTCGAATCACATCTGTACACCATTCCGGATTAGGTTAAAAGTTTTTTTCTGCTTGCACGTATTCCAGAGCTAGCCATTGTTAATGATCTGTGTACAAACCAGGACCTATGGTCCTTCAATCTGAGGGCTTAAGTTTGCTGCATCTAGAGGAAGTTGCGTGTGCACAAAGCACCACAAAATAGCTGACAGGCTGCAAATCATCACCTGTGGTAAAATAAAGTTTCATATAGGCAACAAGTGCCACATCTTTTTTTCTCTTTTTAACTTGCATGTTTCTTTCAGACTTCACGATTTGTGTTTCTGTGCGCTCCACTTTGACAATGCCAATCGCAAGTGTAAGAAGAAGAAGAAAAAGGAGAAGAAAAAGAAGAAAAAGGAGAAACACCAGGAAAGTGAAAGGCTCCTTGGAACACTTAGATCCTTGTTTCCAGAAGATAACGCGGGAGAAGAAGGAAGAATCCCATCCTCCAGATGGCTCTTCATGTGAGCAATACAGAAGTGAGGGAAGTAAACAACCTTACAAGGAAGGGAAGCCTTCCAGTGCAGGCAAAAGCAAAAAAAACAGCTCCATCGCATCCAATGAGTATATTAAAGGTAAGCAGCCGCAGCGTGTTTGAGGAATTCCTTTTCTATTAATCTTGAGATTATTTCAAGCAGTCTTTAATTGCTTGATGACTTAACAGTCTGCTGGATATTAAAAAAAAAGTTGATGGAATTTTTTTCCCATTTTTAAATGACCACGAGGAAAGAATGCCTGAAATAAAGAGGTTAAAGGCAAATAGTTTGCATTTGATTTGATGATTAAGTGGCAAACAAGAGGAAGAGTTGCAAGATACCTTATTAAATTCAGTGCAGCCAAGTAGGAAAAGTAACTGTGGGCAGCTGTATCTTGGCAAAGAAGATAGTAGGGAGCAAGGAGGTTTAGCAGTCAAGATGGAAGGTGATGCCACGAGGCTTACAGGCTAGTAATGTTGTAGTGAAACCCAGCCTTCCTAAACAAACCTGCCTGAATAATTCATGTGCATAACGTACTATGTTCAGCTATTTCCTAACATAGAAGCAGTGCTGACTGCTTCTTCAGAACAACATAAGTTAGTGATACTACTGAAATAGTTTTGGTCCAGATGTAGATCTGATTTCTCCTAAGCACGCTGAATTCACAGCTGTTGATCCTCCAGAGGAGGCTTTGCAATTTAACACCTGGAGAATTGGTAAATTTCCCACTGTTGTTCTCCTCTCCTCTCCTCTTGTTTTGTTTTGTTTTGTTTTTTTCCTAGTAGCATAGGCGTAAGACTATGAAGAAACGTGCTGCTTTTTTTCATTTGCAACACTGGTTGTTCCTCCGCAGCCCCGCCTTCTATTTTTTCAGTCACAGGATATGTGAATGTAAATTCTTGGGAGACGGGTAGAAAACTGTTTCAAGTGGTGTTTTTTCAGCTATGTGGGGGGAGAACAAATAGAGTGGTTTTGAATATTCTGGCTCTTCTTCAGAGCAGCATGTGGAGGGAGACAGATGCGTTTGCTTTTTAAGTGCAATGGCTTCAGAAGCGAGAGGGGAAGAAACACTTTCTCTGGGAGCTGAAGCAGGTGTCCTAATCACAGGAGAGGTTTCTAAATGGCATATCTTTGAGAGTGTTCCTGTAGTGCGGAGGTTTTTGTTTGTTTGTTTGACTTTGGAAGGTTTTACTCCTAATACTCACGTCCTTCAGCAGAAGTGAGAAATGTGTTTTTATTTTGTGCAGTGTGGCGGACCCTCGGAAATCTACTGGGAATGATGAATACCTCGCACAGTACCAATGTGGTGACGGTGGAGACAAGGAGAAACCAAGAAGATGAAAAGAACGTGACCTCATTTCCAAAGAAAATGTTTTGTACGGCAAAGAGTCTTGTGAGCCTGGTGAGAAATTGCGGCAATCTTCCTCTCTCAAGTCTGACACTGAATGTAGCTCTAAAAACCTTTCCTCCTCAGCTATTACAGAGAGATGCCAAGATACAAAGGACGAGACTAAAAACGCTGACAAAGAGCATTACCAAAGCAAGAGGGAATGTGCTCATACTGAAGAGAAGGAGAGTGAAAAAGCAGGTCCTTCCAGCAAGAGAAGGATAAACTTGAATATAAAGAATACAAACTTGAGCTCCTGATTGGCTTCATGCTGAACTCTGTGCTGTTCTTGTCCTAATCTTGGTCTCTCCATAGATAATATGGTTTAAATCCAAATAGAATCATGCGATGAGGAAGATTTCAGTGCAACAAATTCAACATGTCAAATCAAAGTTTACATTTTCCGTGATTTTCTTCCTGAGCAGAAGTGTGTAGTACTCCTTTTATATTAATATAGAGATTATTTAAAACAGTCTTTAAGTGCTTCATGACTTAACAGTGTGCAGATTTATTATCAAATCAAAAAAACACCAACTTGGTAGACTATTTTTTTCCCAGTTTTGAATGACCGCTAGGAAGAAGGTTGTTCCAGCATCAAACAGGATTGTGGCTTCACCCGTACAAGCACTATCACCCATTTTTAAGCCACTTTTTAAAAGATCAGTAGAGCATATTTTACAAGTTGTGCAGAAGGTCTTCCCGCATGCACAGCTTGCGCTAAAGGAGGACTGACAGCAAGGTATAACCACAGCATCCACTTCTTTATAATTCTGCTAAAGCAAAAACTTGTGGTTTGTGCAATCAACTTAAACCTTTCAGACATAATGATGGTAGAATTTTATTATTTGCATGTGCATGTCTTTCTTTTGGGCATGTCTGGAATATAACGCATAGGTTTTATTCTGGATTCGAAACTGAAATGCCAAATGGAAGCTCTGAATGACTCAATACACAGTAAAGGATGTATGCGTTCTCTACTGAAGCACCCTGCTTCTGACGGCAGCTAAGATAATTAGCATTTGTAGAGGTTGACTTGAGGTTTGAAGTATAAGGCACCTATTTTTCTTTAAAAAATAAAAACTCAGATATTTGGAGGGGAAGCATTTCTAGGTCAATGTTTCTAATTCCTTTCTGAAGAATGTCAGGACCAGGATACAAGTATAACTGGTCTAAGCTAAATATTGTTTTAGCTCTCATCATTTTTAACCAGTCTCCTAATTTAAATATTTGTGGATTGTACTATATACATGCACGTGAGATCAATTAATATTGATATTAACTAGATGAATGGAATTCTGTGGCCATCACATCCTTAATCCCCATGCTTTCATTGTGGGAACCTCCTCCAGAAAGAAATGGTCTTGGTTTTTCGTTTTTTTTTTTTAGCTATTTAGCAACTGCAGAAATTGTTCGTAATCTCCTTTATTCTAAGGGGGAGAAAAAAATCACCAAGAGTAGCGTACCTTATACGTACACATCAGTGGGACTTAGTACAGCTTTGTAGGGCCTTGTGCCATCTCCTTAGCTCTGTGGTGGGATGAACTCTAGGAAATAGCTTTCAGTGTGTGCTCTCCAATGAAGAAAGGGTTTTGGCACTGATTTAGAAGCTGTATTAATGTAAGAGAAAGAGACAAAGGCTATTCAGGAAAGTTAACAAACCTCTTTTGCCTTTCAGACCATTTAAATCCTATTTTACAAGATGATATGTTGGACAGTGATGACGATACATCCTTGGTTTCTGGAGATGAATTAAAAGATGGAATGCCTGATGGACCAGAGAAAAAACACCTCTGTTTCAGCAGGTAAAGAAAGATAGATCCCTGTTATGTTGAAATTCTCAGGTCTGCTGAGTCTTTGTCAACAGTTCCAGCTGTTAAAAGTGCGAGGGGTGGTAGACGAAGGGGTAACATCAAGTTTGTGTGTTGAAGGGGTGCTTGGTCTTCACAAGAAGAAAGGGTGAAGGGACTAAAGTTGTAATGAAGTTGCTCTGAATGACCAAATTGAAAAGCCCAGGCTTCTCTTCCTAAGCCAAAGTGATCCGTAGACTACCAGAACACGTTGACTTAATCCATGGCATTCTTTGAAAGACTCAAGACCACATAAATGTCCTGTCTGTCCTTTTAGCTAAAAATACCCCAACTTTATGGGTTTGTGTTGCCACCTTTTGCCCTTCTGTTTTCCAGGATTGTTACACCAGTAGTGAATTACGTAGCAGAAAGAAAACTGAGAAATGGCTTGTTAAAACACCTTGAGAAAAATTTGAATGGTATCTTTACTTGTTAAGCCACCAAGTTGTGTTAATCTTTTGGTATTTTAGTATGGAAGTCATGCAAGCCCACAGTTGGAAAGTTAGATCATGCTGTCGCAGCTGGATCAGTTATTTTTCTCAGTTTCTGTTGCTGTGCTGTCCAGAAGATTTTCTGTCCTCTAGAGCAAGGCTAAGTCTCTAGCATCTTTGATTTAAGCCAGCAAAGGTACAGCCTGATTGTAGTGGGGAAACAAATGCTCATTGCAAATTTATTTCCTAGTAGTAAAGCAAGATTGCAGGGATATTAATTTGCAGTCTTGGTTTAGTAAAGAATAGGAAACACAAGGGAAGAGGATGAAACGATTGGAATGACTGAATAACTTAACTGGAAATCTGACATGTATTTAATGTACCGCTGCCATTTGGATTATTTGGGGAGGGAAAAGAAAGTCTCTAGGAAAATTACTTGGAACGTGTGTGTGTCTATTCAGCACCTCATTTATAAACTTGTTTTCTTAACTCTTGTTCTAGGAGTGCTTTCTGCGAACCAACATCATGCCGGCCCCGTCTGCTAATAGTAGGAAAAGAAGGGTACGGCCAGGTTTCTTCCGTGGCACCCGCGGTGTTGCACGCTTTGGAGAAGTTTCCCGTTCACACCCTGGACCTTTCTGTTCTGCTTACAAACGTTGCACCGCCAGAAGAAATCTGCGGACAGGTACCTTTTTTCTTTTTATTCTCATCGGATTCACTGACTGTATGTAAAGGATCAATCGAGTTGCAAGTAAGGTGAGCAAAATTCATTGGTAATGGAGGTGGCCTTGTTTTAATGTGCTGGGATGTTTGCTTCTGTCTGAAAATCCCCTTTTCTTTTAGACAAAACCACAAACAATCTGGATGTTGTACATGTCCACATTTTGCATACCCAGTTTTACAGTGAGGATGTTGCTAGCAGCTCAGGAAGCTGGGCGGTGTTGCTAATAAAGATCTCTTTGTGGAAAGAAATGCTGCTCATCTCCCTGGGATCCAGAAAGTAGTTCTCATTGCCTCCTAAGACTATGTGCTCCCAGTAGATGGCTCTGTATCAGACTGCATGTCGGCTCCTTTTTGTAGCCTTCTTTTAAATTATATTAGTAAGGCAACCAAGGTTTGGGGCTTCTGTTTATTTTGGTTTCACACGGACATACACAACTTGTGCTGTTGCAGTATGTGCAATAAAAGCATTAACATTCCCCAAACACTTCCTTTGCACGCTGATGTGGTTTTAACTGGAAAAAATGAACAGATTTGGTGTTTTTACTTTTAGGCAGGAAATCCATTTTATTGTTTGGCATCACTGCCTTAAAATATTTTTCCCTTTAGTGGAAACATTTGAGAGCCATACAAGTAAGGGCAGACATGTTACACGACTGAATACTGATGTGTCCCATAAGAGGGACATTTCCTTTCCTTGTTAGGCGATGATTGTGGCTGTGGCCGTATAGCTACGGTGTCTAGCCACTGCCTGAATATATCCTTCCCATCTTCTGACTAGAGTTCTCCGAATACTGATAATCTGAAAGGGTGCACAGAGAAATTCCTTATGTGAAAGGATGCTTGCCACTCTGTTCACGTAGTTTCATTTCATGGGGCAGTCAGATGGCTATGTAGCTATGTATTAACAGGTTATTCTACGCGTTTTAGTTTTCTTACCCAAGCTTTCCTTTTCACTAGCTGATCCGAAATGCTCAGAAGACAGCACCAAGCATCATTTATGTCCCAGATATCCATTTATGGTGGGACAACGTTGGACCTGCCTTGAAACTTACTTTTCTAACTCTACTACGTAACATTCCAGCATTTTCGCCCGTTTTGCTGCTTGCTACGTCTGATGTACGTCACTCAGATCTCCTGGAAGAGGTATTTGTCAATACTTTTCTTACTATTTCTTCAGTTGCTTGTAATTTATGAATGCTTTCAGCATCAAAATGCTGTGCTTTCTTAAATGCATACTGTTATTACTCAGGCACCCTAACAAATCACTTAAAATTTGCTTAGAGAAGAAGAATACTGTGAAAGCATCTGCTTAAGGTCAAGCAAGTGACTTTCACCCCCTTCTCACGCGTGCAAATAATAAATTAATACAATAATTCCGGTGGCTACAAAGTGGTTCAGTCAAGAATATGCAGTGCTTGAAATGACAAGAGGATGTCTTTACTGAAGAGATTTCTTCTGACAGTCTGCCATTCCATGCTATGTTGGGTAAACTGCTAATAATGCAATTTAGTAGAGAATTGAAACACTTTGATTTAAAAAAAAAAAAAAAAAAAATCAGTTTCTTTCTTCATATAGGCCAAAGCTTTGCAAGCTGGAAAGCTGAGTTCCAATTTCTGCTAAAGTAACTTTGGAATGGAATTCTAGTTGTATTCCTAAATAAACTGTAGTAAAAGTACATGCAGAACTTCATTGACTTCTGAGAGTTTACATTAAGGGAAGGTGCCCAAAACAGGAACACGCTGTTCTCATTCTGATTATTTTGTCTCAGTTATTGGGGGAAGAGAACGGGTCTTACCTAGACGTGTTTATTATCAACTGCTTTGAAAGTGCTTGAGTTCCCACAGAAGTTTTTGTACAGGTTCTAAATTCCTTCTAAAATAAGTAGTGAAATTCCTTACCTACCTTTTAATACTAGAAATTGAAAATGGAGGAAGACGTGGAGGTACTAGCTGCTTCAGACACCTTTTGGTACAGAAATAAAAACTCAGCAAAAAGCCCTCACTTGTCTGCTGAAGCCTTTCTCTTCCCTCTGTAGCCATAACGGTTCTAACTGAAGGATGCAGCAAGGCCAGTAAATACAAAGGAAGCGATGTTGGATGTGGTGAAAGCCATTACTTTATCAGTGTAGCGTACAATCCCTTCACCGAGATTTAATTCTACAGGTGATTCTTAAAGGTGATATTTGAATTTGCCGTGCCAGCCTGTGAAAATGTAGCCTTTTAAGGCCAGGAAGATAACTTTTTTCAGTTTGTGTTCTTCAGGTTATTATTAATTTTAAAAGGTACTCGTCTTTTTGGAATAGAATATGAGTTTTTGTGGCCTGAAATCTGAAATGTCTTTCCTCCTTCTGCTTTAGATCCAAAAACTATTTAATATGGAATTTGGAGAAGTTTTCAATATTGAGTTGCCTGGTAGGGCAGAGAGAGCAGCTTTTTTTGAGGACCTAATTCTAAATCCAGTGGCTAAGCCTCCTGTGAAGAAAACAGGTGAGGAGGATATAAGAAGTACATCTAAAAGTTTCCTATCTAAGTTACTAGCTCTTTGGGATTTGCTTTGGTGGTCATTTTCTGTCAGTAATTTGTCATATGCTTATATTTGAGTCCTGTAAATTGGCTAATTTTTCCCGATTAATTGAGGTTCATCGGACATTGGAAGTCCTGCCTGTAGCACCACCAGCTGAGCCTCAGAAGCCACAAGAGGAATGTCTCTTATCGGATTATTCGCTGAAAGCCCTGGTTTCATTCTAAAAAGCCAGTCCAAATGCCAACACAGTTTGCTCGTGAAAAGGCTTTGATATGTAGGCATGTCACAGCACTGAAAAGCACAGAGATCTTTCCTTATAAGTACAAACAGTATTTACAGGACTACTTTAATGAAGTCTAAAGCCCTTTATTGGACTGTCAGTTCCTGTGGGAACAGGAATAGGAGCAGCAGTTGGTAAAAATAAGTTTTGAGATCCTGTTCTCTGTTTCATCTGGAACTCCTCAATAGGAATCAACCATAAGTGCAGTGTGTTTTCTTTTTCCTCCAACTGGCTGCTTAGATCCCTTTTTCTCCTTAATTTATTAGATAAGCCTAAACTAGGGGCGTATATTTCCAAGACAGATGTAACTTGAATATACCTGCGGATCGGCAAAGTCCTCTTCATGTGGGCATCCACTGGCTTTTCTTCCCCTTTTCTCCTAGGTTCCTGAGCTGTGAAAAATCTAGACAGATACATATGTCCTCATCTGAACTAGTCATTAGGCTCCTCTTATGGTCTGAGGGAAGAAATCAGCACCTCTGGGCCCAGTTGTCTCATTCTAAAGTAGATGCCTGCAATAGGTACTTCACAGGTGCAATTCATGCACCTTTTCCTCAATGTCGACAACAAAGAGAATGTCGGATGGCTTACTCAGCTTTCACTGTTGTGATTTTCTGAAGCAAAGTGAAATGAATCTCCCACCCTCAGTGCTTCTTCTCTACCACGCACGTGCTTCTGACCTCCCTACTTCTTGTTGTCCTCTCCTAGCAGCTCTCATGCCAGTTGAAAGAGCCCTTCCATTTTGGAGAAGCAAACTGGTTAATTTCAGCATCTTCTGATGCATCGCAAACGTTCAGAGTTTTTAGGAAGTCGTTTATTTAAAGTTTTCAGAATAATTTTGGTAGACAGTGTGCAAGGTTAAGAAAACCTCTGAATGCTTGTATTTGATCTGCAGGTACCTGACTATGCCACAAGGATGAGAGAGCCGAGGGATCTTTCAACAGTTCTGACTAAAATTGACTCGCGCCAGTACCTCGCTGCAGGAGACTATCTGAAGGACATTGATCTAATCTGTAACAATGCCTTAGAGTACTACCCGGATCAAAGATCTACAGGTGAGGATGTGCTTTTTAGCCCTAGTTTAAAAAATCTGTCAAACGTATAGATGGATAAATGCTGTGTGCGGACAGTAGACTTCGGATGGATTAGATGATTTTGGACGTCCACAGAGAACATCTCTTACCACATTGTAAATATTTTATCATTTTGCTACTTGGGCATGGAATCGTGATGTAAGTGTTCCCAAGGAACTAGTGCTTTTGTTTTAATTAACTTCTGTGTTGTTATGCTGAAAATATTCACTGAGATAACCTTTCGGAACCAACCTATGAAGAAAGCCATTTTTTTCTGTGATCAGAACAGTGTCATTGGTTGGTAGACAACATTCAGTTAAAGTCTGTAAAATTTCAGATCGTCACCGAGCCTATGTTTTGCAAGACACTGCATATTCAATGGTGAGGAAGGAAATGGATACAGAGTTTGGAGGACTTTGTGACCAAATTAAAGAATCTCGTGAGAAAAGAGGTACGTGCTTTAACGCTAAGGATTTTAAGACTTGTCTCTGCATTTGTAACTGAAAATGCACGACGAAGATCTTTGGTATCTATTCTTTATTGCAAGGTCGCACCTCTCCAGCGTGTGCTCCATGCGACAACTCCAAGTCACCACAGCAGAATCCTGCTACTGAAGCCGACAAAGCAGATGAAGAGAGTAATGAAAATGAGGAGATGACAGCGGCACCTGTAGATGCCAGTACACCCATTTCTAATGGCAAGTTGCATTTTATTCAGCTGCTCTTGTCATTCATACCTTCTCTGTTCTTGAGGCGCAACAGGTGTCTCTGATGCCAGGTGGCTCTTTATGCCAGAGGTATTTTGTTTTCAAATTTACTTCAAAATGTGAGAGAGAAATCCAGAGGTCATTCATTCAATATAGTTATGAATTAAAGTTCAAAGAAAGTTGGTTTACAATATAGAAAAACAAACAAACAAACAAACAAAAAACAATTTTGATGGCCCAATTGACATTTAGTCGCCCCTAAATTGCTAATTCTTGAGGTAAAAAATGTTGTGGATGGCAGTTTCTGAATACTTAACTAGTTTTTAATTATGCAAAATGGTATTTTTACCCCCACTCCAGCCCTCCCTTCCCCAAATGCTAAACTCTTAGCTACCTCATGCTGTGATTTCCAGTTGAAGGAGGGAAGTCTAACTAGTGAGAGTGGGAATTTTGCCATGGACTCCACCCATATCCTTTTGCAATACTATATGAATACTACGAATGTTGGGCAAAACCACAAAGTTTGTTTTTTCACAAAAGGTTTACCGAATCAGGAAGCATACGAGGTATAAGTCTTCACGTTTTTTCTCCTTTGAATATTCCCTGAAAATTGTCTCATTAATAAAACTCTTCCAAACACGTATTCAGCTTTTGAAGTCTTCAGCTTGATACCAGACTGGAAGGAGAGCTTATTTCCAGAGGCTTTTATGATGTTCATCTGTATTAGTTCATGTAGTAAGACAGTGACTTTATCAAATAACCTCACGTTGTGTTAATACTGCCCATCCAAAGTAAGAATCCTCAGCATGTAAAATGCTGAAAGTGACTCTTTAGCGAATGAAATTCCATAGCTGTGTGTGTGGTTTGTTTGCTTGTTTTTAATCTTAATAGCAAACGGACCCCATTAACTTTCAACTCTTTTCTCAGCATATGTAGGGAGATAGGCAGTGGTAGCTCAGTTCCTTTGTTTTCCTTGTCAGTCGAGTAAGATGAAGATAATGGATTTTGAAGCAAGAATTCTTTTGGTTATGTTTTGGATTATTTTTTTATGCTGTCTCTTTGTAGGTGCGTCGGAAAGAAAGCGCAGAAGGAACAACTGTGCGCATGCTGCAGCAAAGAGAAGGAGGAGTTCTCAATTCGATAAAGAGAACAGAGTACCAACAGATGACCAAAACGATAGTGATGAAGAAGAGTTTGTGGAAAAACATGTTTCTGACATATGTCAAGTTCAACTTAACACTGAAAAGGAAAGTGCTAAGCTTTGTGGATATTCCCCACCAAGATGGGGAACTATAACTAATGAAAATCCAAGTTCAAATGGTAAGGGAGAAGTCCAACAGATCCTTTAGCACCTTATTCTTGCTGAGGAGGATTGCACTATTTATTAGCTTTAGCCTTCAATTTCACTCTATTTTTTCTGTTACAGCTCTCAAAAATCATCACACGGTTTATTCCGTAATGATGTTGCTCCTCTAATTGTGCAAGCCAAGCCCACATGTTTCTGTAGGTGCTGTTTTTTTGATTCTAAAGTCTGTTTTTTTCTAATGGTACCTAACTGAAAGCCAGCAGTCACTGACATTCTTTTATAGTACGAGGTGCTTTCCAATAACGAGCAGCTTAGGTGAAAAAGCTGCACTTCAAGATGCGTGGATCCAGAGTAACATGTGGAATAGGAGACTTAAGCCCTAACGTTGTACTCTAAGATGTGTTCCCTAACCTGAATTGGCAACATGACTATTTTTTTCCACTATTAACCTTTTCATTAGTGCTTTTTGTTTGTTTGTGGGTATTTTTGTTTGCTTTTTTTTTTTGTCTTAGTTTCTAATTTTTATGGAGCAGTGACTTTAGCTGGAAAGAAGGGAGAAGCCAAGTATTTCTCAGTGAAGACGATAACAATTCTGTCTCTGTATTTGTAGAAAGAGACTGTTTTGCAGGTACAGGATACTTCACTGAGACTGTATTCTAGATAAACAGAAAACCTGACTGAAGAAATTTGTGTCCTTCCAGATTCCTGGGCATTTCAAGCGGTGACTCCTGAACGTTCTTGGGAAGAAGACCAGCAACAGATAAGTGATGAGAACACTGTACAAGTTCCTACAGAGACAGACTACATAGTTATCGTGGATCGCTATGGGCTCAAACTATGTCTAATTTCAGCTTTTTTTTCATGCTCAAATAAGACATATTCCTGCGACATGTAAAATTGCAAATTAAGCCCATTGTTAACCAATGCCAATTAAAACAATTAATTGGAAGGGCATATAGATAGTGAAATAATTCAGCCTGTAATGCACTGTGACTGTTTAGTTTCCACACCTCGTGTAGATTTCTGTAGGCTACCATTTGCTTCTGGTCATCTGTAGTTTAGGAGACAGATTCTTTGCCTAATTTTTAAGATAAAAGGCCTTGCTGAATTTTGAAATAGCACACTGACAACCTGCTAGTACTATTATGGATACCATTTAATGATTCGTAATTTTTATGATGGGTTTGAGGGCTTTTATTTGGGGATTTTTTTTCATGCTTTGATGTATTAAGAACCTGAAAAGGATCTTTATTTCTTGCAGTGATGATTTTAAACCTGAAGTTAGCAGGTTGACGTAAACTAGCTAGCCATGGAGAAGTGACTACTTTTCTGAAATTCCTTGAAAGTGCGGTATTAGAATTTCTTATATTGTGTGTGTGTGTATACATATACATGAGGGAGGCAGAGTTTGCTGATAAGATGATAAGCAGCATTATTTCCAGGGGGCAGTAGTATTTCCATTTGGTATGGCTGCTCCCTAAAGCTACATACTCGCAGGCTCACACAGCTAATGGACAGCTGTGGCAGTGGAAGAAGGTGCTGCCACTAGCTTGTCACTGTTGCTGTGCCAGAGATTATCATCTCTGCATCTTTGGTAATAGAAAGGACTGTGTGAGAGAGAGGTGACTGCTACAAGCAGTCACTTTGCTATTTACCCACCCCTGAATTTAAAGGTAGGATTGAGCAAACTAATCCACCTTTGCTCTGGGCGTTTGAGCAATCTGTTCTGCCAGCAGAGTTGTAGGCATGGCACACGTGGGTAAAGGTAATCACCTAAGGGTGCTTCCTTTTCCAGCTGGCACAGCTGTATCTACAAGACCTGCAGCCTTTTTACAGTGCCCCGCGCTGCTGCAACGCTTCTCTAATGAAATGCAACAGTGGCTTTGCTGTGGCAGCAGCTGTCCTACAAAGAGGATCGTGTCATTCCCTGCTGCTTTGGGAGCAGTCGACTTGCAATTACAACCATTGATGTGATAGATTGATTAGTAGTAAAAGATTGTCCGAAATTTCAGCCTTTCCTTTCTCTGAAATATGAAAATTAACTCCTTTTCCCTGCTGAAATCTCATGGGATATTTAATCTGTTCTCTGAAGTGTCACATTTTATTTAATAGCGTAAGAAAAAGGAGGATGTCACTTGTATTGTTACTGTTCAACCTCCGAAAACATATAGAGTGTATTCAAAGGATCTTGTACTATTCTAAAGTTGTTGTTTTGCTCCATTGTTGTCTTCAGAAACTGTTATGCTTTGTCACTGGGATAACGAAGGGATTTGACATTTATCACCTGGAAAAAGGATATGGCGTCAGGAATCAGTGTATTTACAACCATAGAGAAGACTACGACAAAACCGATTTGGTGGAGGTAATTTTTGTTTTGAATTCTAGCACTTTCTGTCACTGTTACGCAGTATTTGTGTGTTCTGGGATATCGTGGTTGTTTAGCATTGCTCTTTACTGCTTAGCTGTCTGTGCACAGACAACAACAACAGTACGACTTCTCCCTTTCAGTCTGGAAGACGTTTATCCATCTTGCAAAACCATTGTTCTATTTGGCATAATTGTTGGCAGTTTCTGCAGGAAAAAGCTTGAACTTGAAGACAATGGGTCCACCCACACAGCCCTTTCAAAGCAGTTAACCTTAGTCTGTCAGTAGTTTTCCTTGAGAACCATTTTGGGAGCGGGAGGACTATGAAGGGAAGGTGCTTTTCTAAGTCTTTCACTCGCTCTCTCTCCCTCTACAGCCAGTCATGCACGGTGATAGCAGTTGTTCCATCCTTGGAGAGAAATTTAAGTATATAACGAGAGTTTGAGACTTCTCTCTAGTCACACTCTAATCTCTTTTTAACGAATGTGCTTGAGCATCTGTAATTGGGGAGATTTCTGCCTGTGCCAGTTTTACACGGAGTCAAATTCTCTGGTCTCTTCCTGTAAAAGATGATTTCTGAGTTGTCCGAACTCCTCAGAAATCTGCGCGAGGCGTCCATGGTCCAAGTCAGGTGTTCCCAGTATACGCTGGATATTCACTCTTCACATTTAAGATCCTTGAACCCATTTATCTTAGAGTTGCTTGTGCTTGAGAACAGATAACATTTGTTGTGCCGATCAGTCTGCCTTAAAAAGAGAGTGCCTCTTTTTTTTAGGCACTGGTCATCTCGATCTCTTCTTCCACATCTGATAAAGAGTTAGAACGGACACTCTGTTCTGCCTGTGAGAGGATTATTTAGATTCAGGGAGGCCGCTCCTGAAAAAAAAAATGAGATCTTTTAGCTCGAGAAGGGATTTATTTATGTTCTCTCATGGCCTGTGAACTTTTGTAACTTAACATTTAATTTAAGTATTAAAAGTTAAGTAGCTTTCTTGGTTTTCTATTTCTTCCTTTAGCTTAGGCAAACAAATCTCTCCTATTCAGAGTGCACTGTACAAGTTAGTCAGGAGCGTGCTCTACTGTATGGAGAGAGAGAGAACTTAAGGAGTAATTATTCAAAGGCCAGAAATTAACTTGAGCTTGTTGTGGCTTCTCAGGAACTGTTTCTTCTTTCTAATTGTTGTGAAACCACTGCTGAGAGAGATCCATATAGTTGATCTCCTCCTCTCTATTTTGGATGTGTAAGGATGCCTCTGAAGCTAGAAGGGGTAATAGGCCGTTGTGATGGTGGTAGCACACTGTTTGCTAAATATTGCTAACCATGTATTACAAATTATTTATTTTTATAGTAACAGAAAGTGTTCTTAAGCTTTCATTTGTGCTTACTGCTATTTTGTCTTTTTTTTTTCTTACTAGGAAACTAAGAAAGAAATCTCAGCCTTCTGGTCCGACAAGTAGTCTTCAACATACTGAATTTTTACTCTACAGAGGCTTTTGTTGCACACTGTTCTGTTATTTGTAAACAATTTAGTAAATAGTGTGATAAATTAGTGGGGGTTTGTTCATTGTCTTTGAGGAACTTGGAGAATCTGCTGAGGAGATAAGGTTGTACAAATTAACGGCCTTGGAAAAGGGGAGGATTAAGCAAGCAGATAGCAGGAGGGAGTATTGGATACACATCCTTGAGGGAAACCAGACATCCTGTTTGCCGCTTCACTACCCCCACCTGAACACGAGCGCAACGTGTGATCACCAGCAGAGGAACAACGATCCCCCTCTCAACAATAGACTGCGCAGCCTCAGCCAGTTCAACAAGTCTCGATAAGCTGGAACTCGACTGCTATGAAATAGCAACCCTGGAAAGGAAAGTTGCGTGCTGTTGCGGAGCGGAGACTCCCCAGCCGCCCAGCGCTGTTTTGCTTGTGTCTGCTTACTTGATTAATAAAATAATTTCAATAGACCAGTAAATTGTGTGGTCTAATTTGTAACAAATAGTATCTCATATAGGTATATAAAATTTCATATATAGGTATTTTAAGATATTTTAGGTCAAATAAACAAATTTGTTTTTCTTAAGTATATTTAAGTACTTTTATTTGATATTTTTGTTCTATATATGTAGCTCTCTATTTATTATCCTATATATATATATATATATGCATGTATATGTGTATGTATATAGCATGATAAATAGCAGGCTTGGCAGAAGGAATGGGATATACACAGTCTTCTGAAATCACAGGACATGACTTTCATTTCCATTACACAACACCTTAATTTTCCATCTTCTTTTTATCGGAGCTACTGCTGACAGTGCCTGTGTAACACTGTAGATTTGAACGTCTTTCGGATACTGCCAATACCTCTTTTTAAAAGAAAATGACTGAAAACTGGATAGACTTTTAACGTACTTTGTCAGCTATTCAGAATATATTTTTCTGAAGTAACCTGTGGTGCTTTTTATTCCACTGGACACTACCTAAATGTCTTAAAAGACACCTGTTATAAATTCGCTCAGTCCCAAAGTAGGATTAAATAAAAAATAGGATTTATTAAAAGAATAGAGGTAAGCAAACAGCGCTGGGTGCACCGGGAGTCTCCGCTCCACCAGGACGCACACCAGTTACATCAAGTAGCTGATTTTTATGCTCCTAGGCTAATGCATATTCATTACTACTTCTAAAAAAAATAGGTTATTACAATTAGCTTCCGGGATCCAGTCCCTCCTACTGGAGCATGCGCATCAGTCTCCGGTGGTCCCTCTGGGGGTCTCTAGGGGTCTTTCATGCTGAAGGCTCGTAGTCTTCCTCTCAGGTTTTTTTTCTTGTCCTTCCCCTTTGTACTCCTTGGCAGCATGTCAAGTTTACACAGCGTCCCCTGCAAGTCTTGTCTCCTAGCCGTCCTTCAGCTTCTTTTTTTTCTTCTCCTTAATCTCCTGGCCACCTGGCCAGACAGCAGAGGCTTGCATAGTGTCCCATTCAGAAGCCATAACAGTCACTAGTTGTTAGCAGTTGTTCTGAAACCCCCAGACCTCAAAGACTTCAAAGAAAAAAACATACAAACACAAATAGCTCTCTTATTGACACTTCACGAGTAGTTAAAACATTCCTCATCGGCCATTCACAGGGACAGTCACACCTATAGCAGTGCTAAATCAATCACGAAGAAGACAAAAAAGGCTGTAACTGTTAGAAATAGGAGTTCGGAATAACAAAAGCAAACAGGTTCATAGATTTGAGGAATATTTTCTGAAGACTTGATAAATTGACTAGAATGAGGGGGAGACTGGCACACACTGGGAGAAACTACATCTGTGGTTCAGGAATTAAATTGCCAGTGCAGGACCTGGAGGCAGGCAGGACTGCTCTTTATTGACACGAATTGTTAAAACATTCCTCACAAACCTATAGATGAAATGCAAATCCTTCAGAAACCTCTTAGTGCAGTTTAGTGCAGGAGGTATTTTTATGTCCTATAAAAACTTGTAAACCTCCTTTACCTTAGTGCAGGAGGTATCTTTTTTTATAATTTACTGATAGCACCTTAAAGGGCTTTCATAGTATTAACACGCTAGAGAAAGTATGTGGGAGAAACACTTTCCACAAACACAAGATTTTTGCCTATTAAAAGTAAACGACACAAACTGAAGCAAAGCAAGATTTGCTTATTGCAACTTTCTAATGCAAAGCTAAGTCTTGCTTCTAACAATGACAGTGTTCCTGATACCAGAGAATACCATTTTAATATGAAAAACTAGTTACAAGAAAGCCTTATAGTTGAATAAATTGTTTTCTACTGACCTGGAGATAATTATATATATTTATTTTCATAAAAATGAATATATTGCTGGTGATAAATATGTTTAAATAAACAGAAAGCAATATTCTGTTTGAAGGATACCTCTTCAAACCAGCAGAGAAAAATTTCTCTGAATTTCACAGATATTTAAGTTAAGGCAGGAAAGGTTTAATTTTTTTTTGAAAATAAGATTCTGTATCAGCTGTGCTAAAATACGCAGCAGGATATGTTGCTGTTGTGTTGTCACATCTCGTACGCAACACCTAGTGATGGTGAATACCTAACTGTGCAATCTCTATGTCTGTTTTTCTTAAGAAAACTGAAACACACATATGTAGCTTTTTAGCATCTGTCCCAATATCAGTGTAGTATTAAGAATTTTTTCTTTCATGTGTATTGTTTGGATATGTAACAATAAAAAGTGAGCCACCATCTGTTTTGTTGTTGTTGTCGTTTCTTAATCTTACACTTAAAACTGTATAAACTTTTAAAAAAAGTTTGTGAGCAGCTGACCCCATTCTTGTTGTCTTGGTTGTATGTCAAAGGCAAACACAGGAGGAAGAAAAATATATATTGAAAATTTACATTTCAATGTATTATTACATCGAAAAGGTAATAAAGGAGTCGACCTCATTTTTCTTAAAGTTATTCTTCAACTTGGTTAATGTCACAGAGTTTTAGAACCACAGAATCATAGAATATCTCAAGTTGGAAGGGCCCCCTAAGGATCATCGAGTCCAGCTCCTGGCACTACACAGGTCTACCCCAAAATTCAGGCCATGTGACTAAGAGCACAGTCCAAACGCTTCTTAAACTCCGACAGGCTTGGTGCAGCGACTGCTTCCCTGGGGAGCCTGTTCCAGTGTGTGACCACCCTCTCGGTGAAGAACCTCGTCCTGATGTCCAGCCTGAACCTCCCCTGCCTCAGCTTGACACCATTCCCTCAGGTCCTGTCACTGGTTTCTAAAGAGGACAGATTGGTGCCTGCCCCTCCACTCCCTCTCCAGGTACAGAACTGGCTGGAGGGCTGTGCCCAATGGGTTGTGGCTAATTAAGTCCAGCTGGCGTCCCATTACAAGTGGTGCCCCCCAGGGGTCGGTACTGGGGCCTATCTTGTTTAAGACCTTTATTGATGACCTAGATGAGGGGATGGAGCGTACCCTCAGTAAGGTTGCAGATGACACTGTCGTGGTTCCGCTCGAGTGGGCAGCCGAGCTCCACCACAGCCGCTCTCTCACTCCCCCTCCTCAAAGAGGAATGGGGAGAAAATATGTGCAAAGGGCTCGAAGGTTGAGATAAGGGCGAGGAAATCACGCAGTAATTATTGTAACGGGCAAAACAGATTCGGCACAGGGAGATAGTAAGATTTATTGCTTATTACTAACAAGCTAGAGAAGTGAGAAACAAAGGAAAGAAACCAAAAGCACCTTCCCCCCCATCCACCCTCTTCCACCTCCTCCCCCCGAGCGGCGCGGGGGAATGGGGGTTATGGTCAGTCTACAGCGCTTCTTCTCTGCCTCTCCTTCTCGGTCACTCTCGTCCCCTGTGCTGTGGGGTCCCACCCACGGGATACAGTCCTTGATGAACTGATCCAGCGTGGGCTTCCCACAGGCAGCAGCTCTTCCAGAGCTGCTCCACATATGGCTCCGTACCACGGGGTCCATCCCTCAGGAGGAAACTGCTCCAACCTGGCTCCCCCACGGGCAGCAGCTCCTGCCAGGTCACCTGCTCCTGCGTGGGCTCCTCTCCACGGGCTACAGGTCCGGCCCGGAATCTGCTCCGGCAGGGGTCTTCCACAGACGGCAGCCTCCGTCGGTGCAGGGCCACCTGCTCCACCGTGGTCTCCTCCACGGGCTGCAGCGTGGAACCCTGCTCCACCGTGGTACTCCATGGGCTGCAGGGGGACATCCTGCTTCACCATGGTCCTCACCACAGGCCGCAGGGGACTTCTGCTCCGGCGCCTGGAGCACCTCTCCCCCTCCTTCTGCACTGACCTTGGCGCCTGCAAGGCCCTTCCTCACTCCTCTCACTCTCCCAGCTGCTGTGTGGCGCAGCATTTTTTTCCCTGTCTTAAATATGCTCTCACAGAGGCGCCTCTCTGTGAGCCCGCCGCTGCCCAGCCCTCAAACCCTCCCGGGCAGGGGGGGGGAGGCTGCGAGGCGCCGGCAGGATGCGAGTGGGCGCCGCGGGCGGCGAGGCGAGGGCCCGGGCGGCCGGCGGAGCTGGGACTCGGCGGCGGCTCAGCGCCCGCCCCGCCGGCAGCGGCCGACTCCCGGAGACGCAAAACGGCGGCGGCGGCGGCGGAGGAGGAGGCAGGCGGCGGGGCTGAGAGGAGAGGGGGGAGAGGCGGCTGCCGGGGGCGACCCCAAGCGGCCACGGGAGACCCCCGGGGAGAAGGCGAGGCGCTCCCCCGGCCGGCCCTGAGGAGAGGGGCGGCTGCGAGCACCCCTTCCCCGGCTCTGTGAGGGGGGAACGGGGCGCGGTGGGGCGGCGGCGCCCCGCCTCGTCGCCCTCCTCCTCCTCATTGTCTGGCGGCCCCCGGGGGGGGAGAAACGAGGCTGTGACAGAGCCGGGGGGATGGGGGGCACACGGGCAGGGCGAGCAACTTCGCTTTCCGTGCCTTGAAACGGGACGGAGCCAGCCGAGACCGGGCTCCCCCCCCTCTCTATATACACACACACGCTCGGTGTGGCGGTGGGAGGGGAGCGGGGCCATGTCCCCAGCCCTGCCGGGGGTTTTTGGGGGGCCGGGGGCCGCCCTGACGCCCGGCTGTCCCCCGGGTGCTGCGCGGCGCTGGAGATCGGCACCCGGCGGGGCGAGGCGCCTAATGGAGGCGGCGGCGGGGCGCTGAGGGAGCGGAGAGGCTGCGGCTGTCAGCGCTGCCCGGTAGGTGCTGGGGCTCCCCGTCAGGCTTGACGGAGGAGTTTGGCTTCGCTGAAGGGTGAGTCGAGGCTGAGGTGGCGGTCCCAGCCGGGCCAGGCGCCCCAGAGAGCGCCTTGGGGCTGTCAAGGTGCACGGCGATCCGTGCAAAGGGGGCTTTGTTGTGAGGAGCCCGCTGGAGGGGGAAAGGAGAGGGGAGTTTGGAAAGCTGCGCTGCTGGTGTTAAGCAGCAGCCTGTGCTGCGTTGGTGTTTGCTCAGAGGGGTTTCCCGCACGAGGAGCTGGTGGGTGCTCTGAGGAACCTGGTCCAGCTGTGGAGAGCAAGCTGTATGAGGCAAACCCCAGGACCCAAATACCATAGGCCGTAAGTCCAAACCTCCCCGAACAAGCAGACATCATGTAGAAAACCCATTTGTTACCGTCTTTAAACATTGCCAGCAAGGCAGCCTCTTCCCGTTACGCTGTTAATTGGGTTCCCCGGAGCTCGTTGGAAGGAGGTGCCCTTTTTTCTAAACGAGGTGACTGCTAACTTCAGGCTGGCAGTCCTACTAGCTTTCCTCAGCCAAAAAGCCCTTTGCATTTCGGTAAAGCACCTGTGCACTGTGCTTGTTGAAGGAAGACAAGTTTGGGACATAACACTTGGAGGTAGGGCACGCATTCTCTTTGTGAGGCTTTCGTACTCCTTTAATGCTTCTTGTGGCTCTCGTGGGCTCTCTCTTCTCTTGCCAAGCCCTCGATGACCTGTGCCCGCTTCAGCTGCATCCAGCGCTCCGTTTGCTAGCCGTAATTGTTGTCATTTATCTCTGCTGGTTATTATTGGGAAAGACGGTGTTTATCGCTGCGTGTCCATGTGTCCTTGGAGCCTGTTAGAGCTGGCTTTTGAACTGTTCTGCCTTTTGTAAATTTCTCTCGGCTGAAGAATTTCTGTCAAGTGATGGACTTTGTGCTGTTGTTAGGATTCCTTTTGTTGCTAATGTACCAAAAAGGCTGTTTCCTTGGGTCTTTTGCTTCCCTTAGCAGTTTGTGGTGTTTCACTTAGGCTTATTACGATCCTTGAGCTGTTTTTCCCCCAGTCACTTACAAAGCCTGAGGGACAGGATTAATTTTTTTTTAATCTAGTTACCATTAACATAAATGATCTTTTTGTTTGGATGTGACTTCTGAATTCATAACAGTCTTACTTGAAAGATGTACGACTGGTTTTGAAGTCTGATGCTTTCTTCAAGTTTGAGTTGAGAATTTCTTCCATCTTTATGGAACTAACTTCTAAAGCAGCAAGTCAGTGTAAACTGTTTTTCTAGTTCTGCTTGCACGTAATCAGTATAACCGAGGCATACTCGCTTGTGGCTGAGCTATGGCCAGTCTCTATTTCTAGGGTCAGTTTCTCTTTGTGTCTCAAGGCTGAAGTCTAGCTGAGAGTTCCCCTGTGCCAGATGCAGTATTTTTTTATATTATGAAATTAGCCTCTCTAATTTTCAGAAATCCTGAGCCTGTTGCAAAATTGACAGAACGAGCTCTTTGGGGTCTGTTTAATAGAAGTCCTACGTGATAAGTTTTGGGGTGATGAGGGGAGGGGACGTTCTGACCACATTTGGCGGAGTGCAGGAGGGCCTGGACGCGCTGTTCCCTTCTGTGAACTCACGGTCGGTATTCCCTCTCCGTCCTGTGCCAGAGACGTGAGGTCACTGCTCCATAAAGGCCCGAGATGGTTTGCCTCGGAGTTGCCGGTGACTTGTAAGCAAGTGATGCAATTTTCAGGATAGCACCGTTTCCCCTCCTCCCTTTGTTTCCTCGCTATTTCCCAGTCAGGTACCAGTGTCAGTGTTCAAGTCCCGCTGTCGGTTGTATCACCTTTGCCGGGTGTGTGCTCATAGGAATCCAGTTTTGTGGTGTTATTAATGAACTTTCTGACACTGTCACATCAGGCACTAAAGGTGCTTCCTCCTGCAGTCTACACAAGGGATGTGATGACTCAAGTTTTCAACATCTTTCTTGTCATTGGGAGTATTAATTCTGATTTTCATCTTTTCTTGCAGTCCATCATGTTAGTTCGGTTTGGTTTCGGTTTGGTTTGTGGTTTCGTTGTTGGTTTTTGGGGTAGCTCAGGGCCTCCTGAAATACTCCAACCACTCTGCTGCATAAACAGTTGTTTCTTTTTCTGTGGAGGTGGGAGCCCCCAAAAATGCCTCATTTCCTTATCCTGTAGCAGCCAGATGGCATTTCGTAACGCTGCGCCGTGCCTCCCTTGGGCTGATGGTTCATTTCCAGTTCTCTTGTCTTTCTGAGAGCTGGAAGGAACCACACCAGGACCCCTCACCTCTTTTCGCGTACCCTTCAGAGTGCAGTGAGCTGCAAGGTGTTGCATAAAGCAGCATCTCTGCTTCCAGGGGATCCTTTCTACCCAGCCCTGGAAGTCAGCCCAAAGGGAGCAGACGGCTGCTGTCGTGGGAGAACGTGAAGGGAAAAACAGGCAAGAACTCTGAACACGTTGCTACTAGCTCTTAAAAGACCTTGGAGATAGATCGTGGAGAGCTTAATGATGCAAACACGCTTTGAAAGTTTGACTTCTGCTTGCACCTAACAGGTCCAGAAGAGCTCACTTCCAAAAAAAAAACCAGGCTTCCAGTTGTGTTTGGAGCCGTTCCAGAAAGCCACTTGGTGTTGTAGGTTCTCGTTGGGTGTCTTGGCCTTCTTGACCCACAGCTTGAAGCCGCTGCTGGAGCCAGCCTTGGAGCCAGCAGGGAGCTCCTGAACTTTGTCATGGTTATGGCAAAGGCTGCAGGTGTTCAGCGCCCCGAATCTTCAGAGCATCTCTCAAGCCACATATAGTTTGTGAGACCAGAAGGAGCTGCCGGCTTATAATGAGTGCTGTGACTTAGGCACACGGTTTGTAGAGGTTTTAAGGCGTAGTGCATGAGTGCCAGGCTCCTGTTTGGTCACTGGGACAAAACGAGATCTGGGACTGTTGGATGTCCTAAAAAGAGTACAGGGGAGACAACCGGGGAGGAGATGTGGCTCTTCTTGGCCTTGTTTAACCCCCAGCCCCTCTACACCCCACAGACCTTAGTTACAGCTGTGGGCTTCTGCAGAACGTCACAATTCCTAGTAAATCTTCGGGATATCCTTTAAAAGCAGGAAAATACTGTGTTGGTTTCTTTTTTTTTTTGTATACATAGGGCAGCTGCCAGCAGCAGCACCTGCTGGAGTCGAGGGTGCTGAGCAAGGCAGGGTCGTGTCCCGAGCAGCAGTCGCAAGGGGAGCTGAGCGGAGCCCGCCTGAAAACGCGGGGGGTTTCTGCTTCTCAGCAAGCCGAAACACAGCTCCCCGTCCCCAGTACTCCTCGCTGTGAGGATGAGGACTGAGGAAGGCTCACCCTGCCTGCAGCTTCTTCAGTTCTTTGTGCGGGGAACTCTTGGAGGAGCTGGTGCCTCTGGAAAGAAAGCACCTGTTGGTGCTGTGGGCATCCGAGTGTGATGCTAACCCACGCAACGCTGCCCCTTGCATCTGACAAATGTTTTACAACTTCGACTTCTTTGCAGGTTTTACTTAAATTTGGTGGAGGAGGCTGTGGCTGAGCAGAGAACTAATTTGTTCTTTCACTAACTGGAATAATTGACAATGGAAAGAAGCTTTTTTTAGGTAAAAGTTGTGTTTCTGATTACAACTCCGGGTATTTTCCCTGGCAGTCCACAAACACTCTTTTTAAACTTGATTCCTGACAAGTCGCTTTTCTCAATTCTCGAGTTCTTGGACTCCACCAGGGGAAAAGGAAGGCCCTGCTAATATTGCTTGGTTGTTTCCTTCTGGAGGAAGGAGGGGAGAGTTGAGAAAAAGAGGAATGAAGTAAAATGAACTTACTCTTTGCACGCGTGCTGACAGAATAGGCAGGTGTTCTTGGGAATATCTCATTTAAATCTCTGTGTATGTGTTTCGAGAGGATGCGTCCTCACTTCGAGGAGCCAACATCCCCTTGCTGGACCTAATCCTGATGGGGCTGGCATCTGAGGGTTACGCGGGCTGCTCCCGGCAGGGCTCTTCCCACCCGGGGAGGCCGAGGGAGCCGGCCGAGCGCTGCTCCGCTGCCTGGAAAGATTCAGTCATTTCCACCCAAAGCGAGGAAATAAAAAGCTCGGTCAGCCATTTCATCTGGAGATACCCCGCCCTCCTGCAACAAATAAGAAAAAGGGAAAATGTAGGCTTGGGCCCTCACATATCCCAGCAGTTTGCACCCGTTCGGGCGATGCGACTGGGGTCAGGGCAGGCAAAATAGAAGTTACCTTTATTTTTTTTTTAAGTTTCGGCAGAGGAAGTTATAAGGTTGATGTTGCCCCTTTGATATTTGATTTAACCCACTGACTGCCCGGGAAGGAAGGAGTCTGTTTAGTTTACCTTTGTCCTAGATTCAGTTTTAATATCTCATGTTTAAATGGGGGGGGGGTGATCTTTATTCTTAATGATTCATGCCGCCTCAAAGCACAGTGGTTTCTACTTGTGTGCTGCCTTTCCCACTGCGGGATGCAAACAAAAGAACAATAATTTCAGACTCCTCCTTCAGTTTCCAAGAGAACCTTAGCTGCTCAGGGATAGCTCTGAATTTTAAAAGCATTTTTTTCTTCCAAATTATGTATTGATTGCACCTAAAATAGCAGCACCGTAATATGCAATTTAAAACAAATGCACGGGGGTGCTTGGTTGCTTTTAATGCTCCTCCTTTATTTTTATTTTATTTTCTTTCCTCCAGCAGAAAACAAAAAGTGGATTCTGTTCCCATAAGCCGCTCTTGCAAAATCCGCACAAACATTTATTAGTCTAGGCACAAAATATTCTCAGCCGGCCTCAGCCTGACGATGGCAAAAAGAAATAAAAATAATAAGAAAAGAAAAGAAAAGAAGAGGCAAGCTAATATTGTACTTGGCTGTCAAAAGGGAAGGGGGGAATCATGCCCCAGGCTAGTGAAGCTGTAACATTTTGCTGGGGCTGCCTACAACAACAGATGCATCTCGTTCCCCTGGGCTTCCAGGCCTGCCTATTCTCTTCTGCTGAAGTTGGCCGCTCGCAAACATTCCCTGTGAGTACCACAGCCCGGGCTTCTCCTGGACGCTTTGGATTCGATTTAATAATGGCAGCAGGCATGCTCCTCTTCACCAGGCCTGCTCTTCTGCCCCAGAAATCATGTAGCGAATTCATTGATTGGAAAACGTGCAAAATAGGTGGGATCTGGGGTGACTGGTAGAAATCAAAAGGGTTTGAAATAGGCGATGTGACCGCAGCTTAAACCTGCAGGAAGGGAGCATCGACCCGAATGGTTTATCTGAATCTTCAGCTGCAACTTGGGTAAATACCAACTCCTTCTCCTCATTTGCTACCGTGGCAGTTTGCAGACTTTTGCTGAGTTAAAAGGACAAATCATAGTTGTGCGCATTTGTTTGATCAGGCCTTTACCTCAATGCTCACGTTCTCAGACTGCTGGGGTTTTATATTTTGGTCATTTTCTTAGAAAATGGCGAATGATGCATATCCCGGCTTCCAGATGATTAGTTCCTGTTACTCCCAATTTGTGTCAGGCTGCGTTTGGTTGGAAATGAAAATGTAATTGCAAATTCCCCTAAACAGCACAACATGTCTGTGGTATTAATTAAAGCACTGTAAATACATAGAATATCTGAGAATGCATTCCTTCAAGCATGACCGTGTTTTTTTAAACCTACAGAGGAGGCAAAATACGGTATTTAGGCTTAGTAGATGAAATGTGTTGCTTCTGTGGTGGCAGATCCGTGTCTTGAGATCTTCAACCTGGTGGAGCTCGTGCTCGAACCTTCAAAGGAGATGTTACGTAGACAATAAACCGTCCTGCTTTTCGGGGAGGACTCTCCTTAGGTCATTCAGAAAACGCCTTCAGTCTTCACTCACTGCAGCATTCACAAAGTGAATGCCTTCCTGTAAGGTTAGTCACCGATGGCCACTCATTCCATGCTTTCACTAAGAAAAACCTTTGCAGCTTTGAATTTGAATTTCCAGCCCCGCGTTTAGGTGAGCCCGGAGCGGCGTCAGGCATCGCTGGGCTCCTTGTCCGGCGGCGCTGGTGAAGTGAAAGATGCCAAATGTGAAGTTTGACAGTGAGCTGGGGGGCTTGTGCTGGCCCGGTGGCTCTCTCAGCCCCCGTGTCTGAGCAGCGGGAGCATCCGAGCAGCACAGGACGGAACTCAGCAAGAGGCTGGGGTCAGGGCACTGCTGCAAATAGAAATGCTTTGCTGGCTGCAGAGGTTAACCGGGTACACGGCGCTGTTTTACTACATGGTGGAGACCTATGGAGAGTGTTTCTGCCCTCCTTTTTAGCTGAAACATCCCCAGATTCTAAGGGGAAAAGGAATAGAAGGGACCTGCGGAGGTCATCTGGCCCTGCCTCCTGCTCAAAGCGAGGTTAACTTTGAAATGAGATCGGGTTGGTCTGGGTCTTGCCGAGTTTTGCAGTCTTCCAGGGACGGAAATTCCTTCAAAGTTGCCAGCAGATCTCCTCGACCTCTCCAGACAGCTGCCTGCAGTCCCCAGCCGGTGTAGAGGTGCCGCTACAACAGAAGGCCTGAAATAAAGAGGTTAAAGGCAAATAGTTTTCATTTGATTTGATGATTAAGTGGCAAACAAGAGGAAGAGTTGCAAGATACCTTATTAAATTCAGTGCAGCCAAGTAGGAAAAGTAACTGTGGGCAGCTGTATCTTGGCAAAGAAGATAGTAGGGAGCAAGGAGGTTTAGCAGTCAAGATGGAAGGTGATGCCATGAGGCTTACAGGCTAGTAATGTTGTAGTGAAACCCAGCCTTCCTAAACAAACCTGCCTGAATAATTCATGTGCATAACGTACTATGTTCAGCTATTTGCTAACATAGAAGCAGTGCTGACTGCTTCTTCAGAACAACATAAGTTAGTGATACTACTGAAATAGTTTTGGTCCAGATGTAGATCTGATTTCTCCTAAGCACGCGGAATTCACAGCTGTTGATCCTCCAGAGGAGGCTTTGCAACTTAACACGCGGAGGATAGGTAAATTTCCCGCTGTTGTTCTCCTCTTGTTTTGTTTTGTTTTGTTTTTTTCCTAGTAGCATAGGCGTAAGACTGTGAAGAAACGGGCTGCTTTTTTTCATTTCCAACACTGGTTGTTTGTAGTGGTTTTACTTAGGTGGGCAGCCGAGCTCCACCACAACCGCTCTCTCACTCCCCCTCTCCTCAAAGAGGAAGGGGGAGAAAGTACAACACAGAGAACTCGAGGTTTGAGATAAGAAAGGTTTAATTAAAGGAAAAGGGAATGGGGAGGGTAAAAAAAAAGAAACAAAAGAAACAATCAGTCCGCGCGGAAGCACAGAGAGAGGGAAAAAAAAAATTATTCTCTACTTCCCATCAACGAGCGGTGTTCGGCCACGTCCTGGGAAGCAGGGCCTCAAAACGCGTAGTGGTTGTTCAGGAGGAACAGCCCCCTCCCCCACGAGAGCCCCCCTTTTATTGCTGAGTGTGACATCAGGTGTTATGGAATATCCCTTTGGTTGGTTTAGGTCAGCTGCCCCGGCAATGTCCCCTCCCCATCACTTGCCCACCCCCGGCCTGCTGGCTCCTGGGGGCTTGGAAGGAGTCCTGATGCTGTGCCAGCACTACGCAGCAATAGACACAACACTGGAGTGATATCAGTGCTGTTCCAGCTACGAGTGCAGAGCACAGCACTGTGTGGGCTGCTGCAGGGAAAAGGTGACTCCAGCTCAGACAGACCCAACACATTGTTCCTCCTCAGCACCGCCTTCTATTTTTTCAGTCATAGGATATGTGAATGTAAATTCTTGGGAGACGGGTAGAAAACTGTTTCAAGTGGTGTTTTTTCAGCTATGTGGGGGGAGAACAAATAGAGTGGTTTTGAATATTCTGGCTCTTCTTCAGAGCAGCATGTGGAGGGAGACAGATGTGTTTGCTTTTTTACTGCAATGGCTTCAGAAGCGAGAGGGGAAGAAACACTTTCTCTGGGAGCTGAAGCAGGTGTCCTAATCGCAGGAGAGGTTTCTAAATGGCATATCTTTGAGAGTGTTCCTGTAGTGCGGAGGTTTTTGTTTGTTTGTTTGACTTTGGAAGGTTTTACTCCCAATACTCACGTCCTTCAGCAGAAGTGAGAAATGTGTTTTTATTTTGTGCAGTGTGGCGGACCCTCGGAAATCTACTGGGAATGATGAATACCTCGCACAGTACCAATGTGATGACGGTGGAGACGAGGAGAAACCAAGAAGATGAAAAGAAGGTGACCTCATTTCCAAAGAAAACGTTTTGTAGGGCAACGAGTCTTGTGAGCCTGGTGAGAAATTGCGGCAAACTTCCTCTCTGAAGTCTGACACTGAATGTAGCTCTAAAAACCTTTCCTCCTCAGCTATTACAGAGAGATGCCAAGATACAAAGGACGAGACTAAAAACGCTGACAAAGAGCATTACCAAAGCAAGAGGGAACGTGCTCGTACTGAAGAGAAGGAGAGTGAAAAAGCAGGTCCTTCCAGCAAGAGAAGGAGAAAGTTGAATACAAAGACCACAAACTTGAGCTCCTGATTGGCTTCATGCTGATCTCTGTGCTGTTCTTGTCCTAATCTTGGTCTCCCCATAGATAATATGGTTTAAATCCAAATAGAATCATGCGATGAGGAAGATTTCAGTGCAACAAATTCAACATGTCAAATGAAAGTTTACATTTTCCGTGATTTTCTTTCGGAGCGGAAGTGTGTAGTACTCCTTTTATATTAACGTAGAGCTTCTTTAAAAGAGTCTTTAAGTGCTTGATGACTTAACAGTCTGCAGATTTATTATCAAATCAAAAAACCACCAACTTGGCAGACTAATTTTTTTCCCTTTTTGAATGACCGCTAGGAAAGAACGCCTGACGTAAAGAGGTTAAAGGCAAATAGTTTGCATTTGATTTGAAGATTAAGTGGCAAACAAGAGGAAGAGTTGCAAGATACCTTATTAAATTGAGTGCAGCCAAGTAGGAAAAGTAACTGTGGGCAGCTGTATCTTGGCAAAGAAGATAGTAGGGAGCAAGGAGGTTTAGCAGTCAAGATGGAAGGTGATGCCATGAGGCTTACAGGCTAGTAATGTTGTAGTGAAACCCAGCCTTCCTAAAGAAACCTGCCTGAATAATTCATGTGAATAACATACTATGTTCAGGTATTTCATCTTCTTTCTGTACAGCTGAATGCCTTTTACGTAATGTTTGGAGAAGTGAAATCGTGGAAGAGGTTTTCAAAACTTTTGCCCGGTTTGGATGATGAAGTAAATTGCCATATTCAGTAGTTTTTGTCACTGACAAGATTCTTCAGACTTAAGAGCGGGTGCAATTATTGCCAAGCATGTTTGTTTTTTGAGACAAGGACCACCAGAAGTTGTCATCTTAAAATACGACATGGAGGGGAGGCTGGTTGTTCACACATTCTTGCCAACATTCATGCAATCTGTCCCATTATCAAGAACAAAATTAGGGACTGAACGGAGGTCTTTCAAAAACCAGTGTTGCAAAACTAGACTTTTTACGATACTAATGTCAAAAGAGTCCTGATTGTACTAAGCTGAAAGTATCTCTTGTAGCTGAAAACTCAGGAACAGCACAGAAGAAAATGCCTCTGCTCTACTGCTCTTCGGGCTTCAGTGAATTCTCTGGCCAGCAGATGGCAAACTCGTTCTTTCTAAACCAGTCCAAAGTATAGGAAGAAAGTAAAGATCTTGCATGCATTACGCAAGTGCGGGGCATGGGGATCCCTGGGCTATATACGTGAAAGAGATGTTCGTTGATAAATACAGCTGTACCCCACTTGGATACGCTGCTTGCAACGTAAGCAGGATAGGAGGGCTGTGCAAAGCAATTCTGGTAAATTGAGGAATTGAAGTATTTCGTCAAGCCTAAAGAGACTAATTAGTTTCCTTTTGGGGAAGGTCAGTCTTTCAAAGCAAAGAAAAAATGTCTCTTAAGCAGGATTTTCTGAATGGTGGAATCTAATCTGAAAAAAGGCCACTTCATCACGTTAATTATTTGCTAGTTTATTATTTTTAATTTTCTACTGTATTGAACCTCTCAAAGAAGCTAGGGACAGACTAAGAACAACGGAGGACTTGTTAGTGTGCCTTTTCAACCAGAATCATGTTACTTTGAATAAATGAACAAGGATAGCTAGTGATAATTTGTGATTTAAGGACATTCCAGATACGTGAGAGAAAGAGCAGCATTAAAGCAGTTAAATTCCTGCATTCCTAAGTGCTCTCTCTAGCAAGTTTCTGAACGCTTCTGTTCTGTGGCTAGGATTTGGTCAGCTTTGATCACTAGTAAAACAAGGATGCCGTCCAGTCAAACCTTCAAATGACTGTAACTTACCTAAGGTCAACCATTTGCTATCAAAGCAGGTAGCTTTGTCCTAATATTCTGTACAGCTCACCAATGTTAGCCTAGAACTGAAATGCAGTCCGTTTAATGGGAGGGCTTTGGAAGCCGCCTTCTCCAGTCAGTTCAGCCCTGTAGTCAGAGAGCAGATCAAGCCGTGTGCAGGATTGTGACTTCTCTCTTTGGAAAGAAAACCACTAAGCCAGACAGTTCCATGTAGAGTATCACAGCAGAGAATGACATTTCTTCCCTTTGTCTTTCAGATGCAGAGCTCACTGCTGGAAGCCTTCAATACTCAGACCAAACCTACCATCAAATCTGACAACCTTTTTACCATCCAAACCAACCATTTTTCCATCAACCACTGTTGCAGGAAGAATGGCCGAAAACACGACAGACACTAGTATGGTCAGATCATGTTCCATTTTATTACCCGAATAGCCTAGCTTTTTTAGTGAACTTAACAGGGGCGGATAGTGTCTCACAAGAAAACAACCCCCACCTGCAAGAAAACAACCCCCTTGTGATTAGCAGTCATGTAGACCTTGTCCTTGAAGCCAGCTGCTGGTAACAATATTTTTCTAAATTCCTCAATTGGGCGATGTGGGAACACTGTCATGGGAACTTCTCATAGATGCCCTGGTAGCTTGGTTTGCTCAGCTGCAGCAAGCCGTGGGATCTTTGCTGTTTCAAAAATCCCTCAACAAAACCCAACAGCTTGGGTTTTGAAATGAAACTGGTAAGCCACAAGTCTTTATTCGATCTATTTTGCAGTGAAAGGGTTTTCTCTGTAACCTGGTCCTTTAAACTGTCGTGCCGAAAAGAGGGGCACTTGCAAGAGCACTTATAGTCCATGCCTTAAAATGGAATCATCCTCTAGAAAGAAAAAAAAAATATGGAGCAATTATCTTGCATGTCTTCTTGATAAAGGTGGAGCTACACAATAGTATATAGTTTCACACTTTATTTTTGAGAATGACCAGGCTTAAGTAACAGCTCTTGATGAGAAACGAAAAGATTAATATGCAGTGGATTTACACAGAACATTACATTTTTAACAATGATCGATACAGGGTATTTGTCATGCAAATCACCTGTGTACACCAAGTTATACTTATATCAATATATATCTGTACAGTATTTGCATTTTATATTTAAACTCTAACTCGAAACATTTTCCAAGAAAACAGAGAAATGAAACTGGTAAGCCACAAGTCTTAATTTGCAGCATCTGGTGTACAACAGACCTAGCTTTTCCAGCAAGCATATCTATGTAGGTATGTAACAAATCTTCAAAAATAGGCATTGTTTTTAGATATGAAGCATTATAAACGCTGCTTGGTTTATAAAGGTTGGGTTTTGTGCCAGTTTAAAACTGCTCAAAATGTTAAGTGATTTAGAGCTTACTTTGTCAGAATATCTTAAAATTTGAGTCAGTCCAGGGGAGCTTAACTATTATATACAGTTCTCTCCCTAGATTGCACTGGCAAGGTGGCAGCAATTTAATGCTAGACATAATATATTTCCTGCTACAATCTCCTCAGTTACACATTACCCTAAATAATTATTTCTGCAGGATATAAGAACTTCAAATACAGCAAACGAACTCTCAAGGCATTTCCTTCATGTTTACAGGGAGACACCGTTACCTGGCTAGATAAACAGATTTTCTTGAAGGTGCTATTTCAGCATATAAGGATTGATTTAAAAAACAACAACAACAACAACAACAACAAAAGTGCTTCATGGCTTACTAGTTTTGTAATCTCACATTTCTCCAGGAATACTTGATTTGCTGCATTTCACCATTACACTCGTCAGCACCGCTGATTCTGGTTTATCACTATTTGCATTACAAATCTCCTTGTCCAAAGCTTAAACTGATGTATGCACTGCTTGAAAACAAAACCTGAAGTTGCAGAGCAGAAGACTCAAGTCATTATGTTAGCAGCTGTGTAACCATACTGCTTTCCAAACACAAGATGTCCAGCTTATTTTGTTTCTATGAAGAGTTTAAACGGCTCCCGTTAAGCAAAGATGTCCCCACACTGATACTTACTGTTAAGCAAGGATTCCACCTCCTTTGGCTGAGGTTTGCTCCCTTACTCACATTCGAACATTCATCCAAGTAGCCTGCAATTCCACACTCTCGGGGGAAAGTCCATAGAATAGAAAAGGTTCCTGCAGTCTCTTCCTCTCAGCCTTTTTTTGAAGCATGCAATAAAGCAAAACATTCACAGGCTGCCCTTCCATGCAAAACAAGGCAAATTAGTAAGACAGGAACCACAAAACTGATTGTCCTTTAAAGTTAAAATGAGATTTGAAATAGATCGAGTTAGCAAGTGTTGTAAGTCTGTAGCTAAGTCTGGTTTTGCCAATGCAGCACAATTCCCTATCACGTAGCCAGAGCTGCTTCTGTAGCTCCAAGAAGCAAAACTGCTTTGACAAAATACTGTGTCATCAAAGCATTCATTGGCTCAGTAGGCACGGCTCATGTTCAACAAGTTTGTGAAAAAATGAGTACTAAGAGAAGCAGCAGGGTCCAAAGAAACACTTTATGTCCCCGCCGCAAAATGAGGGGCTTTACCTTGAGTGTTATGCACACTGTCAATAGAAAAGCACTGTAACAGAATCTGCCACAGCAGTTTGCATGTTACTGAAAGACCATCAGAGTGGGACTGCAGAAAGATCTTTCTGAAGTTACAAAAACGTGGGGGTGGGAGTTTAGTTGCGTTAGATAACACATCTTAGGTAAAGATTTTGGTCTTAACGTAAAAGTAAGGCTGTCTACTGATTTCTTCAGCTCCAACAACTGAAGCCCAAGTCTGAAAAGTCGCCTTTAAGAATGCAAAGAAAATATTTAACTCTTCTGTATGTTCATACTTTGCTATCAAGCAAAGGAATGAATGCTGATGCCTTAACTATGTAGGGCTGTAGCTTACAGAGAGACTACACCTTCCTGTTTTTTGCCCTTTAAAAACGTTAAATGCACGTGAAATTATTTGGGGGTGTTTTCACATGCAAAGCCTAATGCAATGCATGCAAGCCCTGTCATCTTCTTCCTCTAGTAGTGTCGCGTTAAGGGGTGTAGCCGATTGACCGTCACGGGTCCCGTCGGATTCAGGGTGCTGAACTATCACGGTCACGGATTCACCAACAATGCAGTACAGCCTTGCTCTAGTCGCGTTCAAGGAGAACTCTCACAGCTAGGAAGAATGCAACTAAGTGCAATTTATTACGGCGACAGGTACACAGGTCCTTTGGATTGCCAGTGATAAATTCACTGCCTGCAAAAGCAAGCTAGCATGCATGAAATGCACAGGTAGACAGACTAGGTATTAAGACATTAAAAAGCATAAAAACTCTAGGGATTTCTAAGATTCCACAGAGATGCCTGGTATAAGCAAGCGTTCAGATCTTACCCCACGGCGTCCCAATGGAGTGGGGGTGGGGGGGGTGAGAGGCTCAGCCTGTCGAGTGATGTCAGAAGTCAGAAGGAATCCTGTCTGATAGTATCTTCCCTAACATCCCCTTTCTCTTAAACCAATTGATATTATTTTCTATCTTTAAGGTGGAGCTTGAGTGGCTCTAGTCATGCATATCTTGGTTGTGCTTGGTAGAAATTATCTCACTTGCGTTGAAAGGTACAGGCTCTGAGAAATTCCGAGGGCGTGCTCAGTGAGGGGTGGTCGCACCTTGGAGGCGGGTAGCTTTTGGGATGGAGGTGTGCTTATGATGCCTAGTCACTTAAGGCAATTACTCCACAAGTAGTAACTTAGTGTTGATTTAACTCCAGCATATCTAAAACATAAGAAGGCTGTTACTATGGAAGCAGCCGATGAAACCAGTCCTTAAATCTTACTGCTTATTGTGCGTGAGCAGACTGGCGTGAGTTTTAGCTATACTGGCAAATATCAAAGCACACCTGTGTTGTCCCAAATCTGGGAAAGAAAAAAACAAGGAAACGTTGAAGAGAATAGGGAGGCCTGTAGCTTGTGCAGTCTTTTAGCTGAGAAAATAAAGAAGGAGAGAGACAGGTAGCCTTGAGCTAGCAGAAGCAAGGAAGAGAAGGGATAAAAGGGAAAAAACAGGAAGGAGAACACCAGCTCCAGACTGACCTATAGAAACCTTTTTCTCATTAAGGGTCATTAACACATTAAAAATCACACCTGTCAAAATGCTAATCTATGCTAATGTGGGATTCGGTGTGTTTCCCCCCCCTCTTGTTCCCCCTCCCCCCCGGTATTCCTCTGTAATGCACAAGCTCAGTCGAGATAAGTTAGGTGAGCTGTAATAACCAATCAAAAGGAGCCAAAGAGAGAGTTTTCACGAGTTTGCTGTGTATAAATGACGGCGATTCGAGTCAGAGGTGTGCTTGCTTTGCGAAAGATGGCCAAGTACCTGACTCTGCAGAGTTCTATAAGTAATGATGTAATTAAAAGACCTTCGTGTGCATTCCGACTCTGGGTGCTTATTGGCGCGGTGCACTGGGCACGAACCTGTGGACAACATCTGTACTCAGTGTCATGCCTACAGACAACCCTTTACTGTTGGGACCTGCATATTTTTCTGTGCATTCAACACAAACCCTTTGGCACAACTAGTTAACCACGTAGCTGCCAGTCCACCACTCAGTTGCACTTGTGAAGAGGAAAAGCTATTTCCATCTACCGTAGGAGCACATCCTCTAAATGCAAGCTTCACTCAGCTGGTCATTTACTGCAGGACAAGATTTGAAAACTGTTGTTGAGTTCTGGGTTTCCTGCTTACAGGAAAAATTAAGTGCTAGATCGCCCTCTACTCCGCTTTGTCTGCTGCATTTAATGGAGATTAAACTAATTTCGTTTGCTCCTCCGTTTATGGGCAATGAGCTGAAGGAACAGGTACAGCACATTAGCCTGGAATTCCTTCCCTTTCAACCAAAGTAAACTGGAGCTGTAACTAACACAAGCAGAAGCAAGGCTTCCGTGTTTTCAGCTGGATAAAGTTCCAACAAAATCATCCTCTGGGATTTGAAGCTTACTTCACATTACATGCCAACAACTCTTTTCCCTCTATTGTAAAGCGGATCCCTGCTGCTAGTTGCTCTAGAAGAAAAGGAATCATCGGTTTGGTTAACAAATACCCGCTTCTGAAAACGAGAAGCGTTGTGTTCTCTCTTCCCTTTGAATGACTCCACACTTCTCATCAGCTAATGGATTGCTGACCTAGAATCAGAGAACATCCCAAGGTGGAAAGGACTCCCAATAATCACCGAGTCCAACTGCTGGCTCCACACGGGACCACCCCAAACTCAGACCCGATGTCTGAGAGCATTGCTCAACACTTGTTGACCTCCGTCAGGCTCGGTGCCATGAGCAGTGCCCTGGGCAGCTGTCCCAGTGCCCGGCCGCCGCCTCAGCGCAGCACCTGAGGCGCACGGGGCTCGGCGGGGCGGCCCGGGAGGGGAGGACGGCGGGGCGAAGCGGCGGCTCCCTCAGAGCCGTCTCCCCGCCGCCTCGGCCGCGTGTCGGGGCTTTTTCGTGTCGGGGCTTTTTCGTGTCGCGCCCTCGGGCTCTCGCCGCGGGCGAGATGCTGCTCCCCAGCGCGGACCCCTTGCGCGCGGGGCCTGCCCGCGGCGGCGGCGGGAGGGAAACCCCAACCCCAAAGCCCTCCCGGCAGGGAGAGCTCGGGGTGAGGGCCGATCCGGCACCGACAGTAAACACACGCCGGAGGAAACGCTCTGCTTTTAGCCGTGAGCAGCGCGGCCAGGTTCAAAAGGCGTCACGCTGGAGCTCCGAGGTCGGCGGCGTTCCGAGGCCGTTGTGGCGGTTGTGGAGACGGCCCCGGCTGAGGTGGCTGCTGCTGTCGCTGCTGTCCCCTCTGTCCCCGCTGTTGCCGCTGTTGCCGCTGTTCCCGGACCTTGGAGACCCCCGGCGGCTCCCTGTGAGAGGCCCTGTGGCCCCGGGGAGCTGCCCGCCGCCTCGTCGGCCAGCCCGGCAGCAATCCTGCCAGGACAGAATAGCTCACTGCGTTTCAGGGTAAAGTGACGATGAATTTGTATTTCCTGGCCTGGGTGCTGCTTTCTTCTTTAAGGGAGCTTCAAGGTTAAAGGTTAAACTCAGTTATGTCAGGGTTCAACTCCGTTTCGTGAAGGGGAACTTGTACAAAAGCTTAAGCTGGGATTGACTCTCTGCTAAGCGGAGGCCAAACGTGTACCTACTGAGAAGCAGGTCCTAAGTGATAACGTTTTCTAAAGAGACTGCTAAACACATCTGAACAGTGCTGTTGCAGAACTCTGAACGGGGGGATAGCAACTGTCTTAACTGATCTGGAACCTTGAGCTTACTTTTCAGTGGACAAGAGGTGTGTCTCTCAAGGCAAACAAAGAGAGGAGTAGCACCCGATAGTTATGTCAACATAAATTTATGCTCAGAGCGTAGGTGTAGGAACAGCATCGGTATGTATATGGAACATCGGGAGAGGAAGCTGTATTGGTATTTACAGTTTTTCTACTACCTTGTCAGAGAGGCGTTATCTCCAGATTAGAAATGGATGTATTTTGAAAAAGTGGTGGTGGATCGGATTTCTTCTTTCTAGTGTTAATATTTGCTCTTGAATAGTACTTAATACCTGGTAACGCCTCAATCAGTTGTCAAAAATAAACTTAAAAATGTGTAAGGCTTATCTCATTGGTCAGTATAAAGATCAAGGTCTTTCTTTTCTTTTTCTTTTCTTTTCTTTTCTTTTCTTTTCTTTTCTTTTCTTTTCTTTTCTTTTCTTTTCTTTTCTTTTCTTTTCTTTTCTTTTCTTTTCTTTTCTTTTCTTTTCTTTTCTTTTCTTTTCTTTTCTTTTCTTTTCTTTCCTTTCCTTTCCTTTCCTTTCCTTTCCTTTCCTTTCCTTTCCTTTCCTTTCCTTTCCTTTTCTTTTCTTTTCTTTTCGCCCAGTATTGTTTTTCTGTTTTCCTTCTCACTGCAGTCTTGATTTTGTTTCTTGTCCCTTAAGTATGTTTTCAATGTGTTGCTGAAACATTTTCCCTTTCAATCCGAAAAAAGGAGCTGTCACTAGTGAAGACTGGAGCTTATCTGAAAATCTCTGAGCCCAGGAGCTGTCACCTTAGTCTTCCAATCGGACAAGGACGACTTCATTTCTCATGTAAATGCATTTTTCAGGTTTGCGTATTGTTTTTTCAGGAATGGAAAGTGTGTATAGAATGGATTTAAAATCAATTTTAAATGTAAAATGTCAAGGGGAAAAAGTTCTAATTACAACCTGTGCACACAATTTGCCAGCTGTGGGACTAGGAGTTTTCTTATTTACTGTGTTTTGTTTAACGTGTCTGAAGTTTAATGGATAGCAATCAAGGTGTGCTAGAAATCTGAAAGCACTTTATACTTTGTTCTCTCAGTCATTTTGGTATAACAAACTAGCTTATGTTTTAAACCCTCCATTAGGTTAGTGGTTTCGCTAAAGGTAACAAGTCCCTGTGTGCTACAGTAAGACAGTAACAAAACATGAAGTATAGAAGTTCATCCTGTCATAATTCAGCTTCTGCCTATGGACACACAATTACGCTTATTTAAATGGGTATCACCTTGAAACCTAATCAGCATTTTAAAAAGGACTTTGTAGCAGTTATTGGCTTTTGTCCTGGAGGGCTGAGGTTTGTTTTGTTTTGTTTTACATTCAGCATTTCCGTTTCTAGCTTACATTCCCCTGTTGTCTTGCATGAGGAAAACGTGCAACTTTACAAAGTAGAACGGAAAGAGCTGCTTTTTAGTCTAACTTGTCAGTTTTTCGTAGGAGTTTTAAATGTGGTAGGAGTAAAACACCAGAAGTACTGCTGCCAAAGTTATATTCCAACTCGTATTTCTTGGGGAAGCAGAAGAAGCCCAGGGAGAAATAAATTTGCAAACATGCTCTTCATGCTCTCCTTTCCCAAGATTTCTCTGAGATATAGCCCATCCTCTGTGGGTTTTGAGGTATGTGGTTCCCAGGAGTGAGAAGGAGGGCCAAACATCTCTCCTCTTGGATCTCAACATGCCAGGGCTTTAGTGTACTGCCACTTACGGCTCCGCTTCTTCACCTGGAAAAAGCGACCACATGATGTAGACTGAGGAGCCCTCACAAATTAACTTGCTATCACAAAGTGACGCCCAGAAAAGGTGTATTTAAAAGCTAGGCTCATTATAGAATCACGACAAACCCCTCATGAGTGGTGCAGTAGACAGTGAGGTAGAGGGCGAGCCCTGGAAAGACAGAAGAAAAGTAGCAGTGAGTTCTGGGTACCTTTGTGCGCACGAAACAGAAAAACGCAGGCAGTAAAGTAATAGTGTTCCGTTACTAACGCCAGCAATAGATAATTGCAACAATTATCTATTAGATCATAGGTAATAATTAACAGATAATTGCGCAACTCCGGACATCAATAAATAACTGATTCCCCTCAGAGAATGTCTTCTACATTTTTATATTAAAAAGACTCCAGAGTTGTAATGGATTAAAATCCTACGGAAGTGAAAGAAATGGCATCAGCCACTAGTTCTGCAGAAGCTAAAAGTAATCCTGATAGAGTTGAGATGGAAATTTTCACTTTGTGTGTTTAGTTTGGGGATTCTTTTTAAATCATTCATAGCAGCGATTTAGTTCTTAAGGCTGTTTCTTTGGGATTAAGTGACAGGACTTCTGCTACTCTTTTCTTCTTGGAACGCTTCTTGATATTCTTACGTCAACCAGAACTTCTGTCTCTGTCGCAGATGTGAACAATGACCGTAGTTAAGAAGCCCAAATCTTCAAAGTCTAAAAAGCCCTCTTCAAGGCGGTCTGGCAAATCCAAGAAACCAAGTACTAAAATACTGATGTCACGCACCGCAAACTGGGGCCGGATACCGCCTGCAGAAGATTCAAGCCAAGTCTCTGTGGCCCAAGGACGTGGAGGTGCTATTTATTGTAGATCATCTGAAAAATCTAAGGCTTTTGCCCCAAGAGATCTAAGTAAGTGTGAGCTTTATCCTGCCTCCATTTTCTTCAAAGCAAAAGTAGAAAATGCAGTTCTTACTTGTTGCACTGATAGAGAATGGGACTACTGTGAACAAAGACTTCAAAAGCGAATCCCCTAAGGCAACTGAAGTGACTGATGTTACAGAAATTAATTTTGATATATTTACAGTCAGCAGAGAAATATGGGGAGCTTTTTGTAATGCACAGATTCATCCATGTCTTTTCCGTTTTGCAAAGAGAAGGGTTTGATTGTTGCTATTCACAGCTTCCATTTTTCACAGGTTTTTTGAATGATAACATTGCTCAGGAAAAGATCTGGTATCTGTAGGGGTACCGTCATTCGTAGTTACTAGTTTTTACGTTTTTACCGTATAATTTCAAGTCTAAGTTTGTGGTTTAAGTTATAATAATGAAAAAAACAGTAGTTGAGTTAATCAGGTTAAAGATTATAGATGGAGAGGAACTTGGCATTAGGTACTACAAACAGAATGGCAGTTAGCCTTGCCTTAGAAAAATTAAAATGGTTGACTAAAGTTGTTTTTTTTTTTCCCCAAAACATTGTGTTGACCAGCCAATTTGAATTTGGCGGTATTAAAGCTGTCTGCAATAAGTTTTTCTGGTTTGGATTGTAGCTAGCTCCTCTAGGTGCTCCTGCAGAATAGTATTTTTTGAAATACCTTTCTTAGAAACAAACAAACAAAATCTCTTTTTAAATGTAACTTCCTTGCAGTCGTTAATGATGGAATTGCTCCACCACAGAGCATTCTTTTTCCACCTGAGAAGATTTGTATGGATTGGCAAGAAACACAAAGTGTTGGAGTTGGCCTGTACAATCTTGGCAACACATGTTTTCTTAATGCTACTCTACAGTGTTTGACCTACACACCCCCACTTGCCAATTACATGCTTTCTCTTGAGCACGGCCAGTCATGTGAGTACTTTCTAACAGTATTTTGAATCTGTTGGATAGCTCTGAAGGTAAAAGAACAGCAGTGATTCTGTGAGACAAACTTCTTGGCCTGATTTTACCTGTAGAAGCTGGCTTTGAGCACTGTATTAGCAGTGGGCTCCGAATAGCATACGGAGTGCAATTAATGCACCATGTTTGTTTAATTAATTAATGTATTAATTTATTTATTTATTTATTAAAGGATCATTTATTGCTTCATGGGAATAATGAAGTGCATTGGACAGTAATGCATTTAGTAGTAATTTTAGAGAGTAATCCATTTTGCAGTCTGTGGAGTTCACATTCCTGTCAGCCTTTACAAATGTGACTTTGCAGTAGTCTTTTAGATTTCTCATCACAAAATGCATTTGAATACAGGCTTAGTGGATATTTTTATTCTGTAAAGTTGTGTGAAATGAAATGTTACAAGACTGTTGGGACATTGGCATCTTGGGAGAATAGAATGTAGCAAGGAGAGTGGATATTGTATCTATAGTTTAAATTTTACTTAGATGTTTGTTTGTAGTTACGGATATTTTGCTGGACTGGGATGCTTTCTTCTTTCACTCTTCAGGTCGTGAACAAGATTTTTGCATGATGTGCACGATGGAGACTCACATTAACCAGGCCCTGCGTTGCACTGTTGATGCCATCGAGCCTACGCATGTTATCAGTAATCTCAGTCGTAAGTGGCTTCAGATGTGTTTCTTTTCGATAGCTTGTAATCTTCAAATAATTATTTGATGTGTATAAGTGGTTCTAACACTATAAAGAAGAGAGATTTTAGAAATACAAGCATGATTTCATTTTTAAATGAGGTAAATACTATCATCTTCTTATTTAGGAATAGGACAACATTTCCGTTTTGGCAGTCAAGAAGACGCACACGAGTTCTTGCGCTATACTGTTGATGCTATGCAGGAAGCGTGCTTGAACGGAAGCACCGAGTAAGCATAAACAAGTTCACTTTCATACATTCTCTAGCACCTTCTAGTCCTTTCTTTACTATCAAAAATGATCTCTAGCACCTTTGAGTGCCTTATTTACTATCAGCAACGAAAGTCTACATCATCCTTGGTTTTCATAAAACTCTTTGGAGATTTAACTCTGCGCCTTAAATCTTCTGAGGTCTGATTATAATTTATTTCCAGATTGGACAGATCTTCTCAAGCTACCACCATCATTCATCAAATATTTGGAGGATTTCTAAGATCGAGAGGTACTTTAAAAAATATTCCTGTCCTTAGAACTGATCTGTGTCTTTTGTCGGTAGTAAAGCAGTCTGTAGTTTGTCTAAAGTAGTATCTGTCAACAACTTGAATTTGGACAGTTAGTCTCCTTCACATAATGTTAAGCATTTCTATTTTGCTTCCAGTGAAGTGCTTGAATTGCAAAGCAGTTTCGGATACGTACGAGGCATTTCTTGATATCACTTTGGATATAAAGGTAAGATGTTTTCTAAATATAATTCATGATGTTTAAGTACATGCATAACTTTCTAAATTAAACTTGTTTAACTTAAAAAACCAAACCACGTATAATGTTAAAACGTAAGAGCTTGGCGGTGCTAAGGAAGTGGATTGGACTTTGTCCTTCTGTGGAACCCATGTAAATAGTCTCCACATTTGCATTGGGTTTAAGGGGAAAGAATTCTCTTTCTGCAAAAATTATAATGCTGTCATACTTCTTTGTTGTTCTACCTCAATATACATGTACATCTAATTGTTAGACTGATGAATTTGTCCCCAGTATTGATGACAAAGCACACTATAGATGCTGTCTAGGTTACTGGAAAAGTATTTGTTTCGAAGTCAAACTTTCTGTGCTCATAGTAGATCGCTTGAGTATGTTAGTAAGATTCTCTTATAAACTACTGGTATGTCTCCGGAATTTTGAATTTACAGTGACTTTACACTCTTCTTTCTCGCTGCTCTAGGCGGTTTCATCTGTTACCAGAGCTCTGGAACTCTTTGTGAAACCTGAAGAGCTGGATGGAGAGAATTGCTATAAATGTAGCGAGTAAGATTTTGACTAATTAGGTCTTAATCCTAGATGTCAGTTTTATGTGTTGCATGACTCTGTTGGACTACCTCTAAACTTTGGATCTACTTACGAGTTTTGTGGAATTTTATAAAACACTTGGATTTTTGTTTCTTTGGAGGGGGAAGTCTTGTTCATAGGCATTCCTTATGGGTTTGCAATTCTCTGGCTTGTATTTTGTCATCAGAATTCAAAAAGAGACACTTTTGTTCTTTCTATTTATTAGCTCTCGACAGTACTTTTCTTGATGTAAACTGCCCAGTTTCCGTTGTTCTCTGGGCTAGTGGCTAATTTTCACTGCTTACACTGTAGGTCCTACCTTGGAGCGGGCAATGTATCAAACGTAACTATTTTGTTTCAAAGGATGGCAGATGGTTTCAGTGTCTTTCCAGACAAGCCCAGTACATGAAGACTTCCTACTGTTAAACGTCTCCCTCCTGTAGAATGACCATGTGCTTCTGTTGTATTTTTGATGTTGATAGACGACCTATGTTGGAGATTATTTGCAATTTCTAGTCCTGGGGACCAAGGCTCTCTCGTTCCACTTTCAGTATTTGTATTTCCCTTGAAAGCTGAAAGAATGTATCCAGGATTGGAGTTCAAATAGCCACTTTTGTAGACCAAGAAATGGTACCTTACCATCCAACCTGGTAATACCCTTTCGTGAGAGATTCCTGTTCCCGCTATGCTCTGAGTTGTTGGGAAAATTTACCTTCTTCTCTGTATTAACAAACCTGACACGCAGTGCATGGGTTTATGAAAAGAAAAAAGACCAACCTATTATGCAAGTAAATATCATTCAAATAGCATAGGCATGCGTGAGACATTAAAACGAGTTTGTTTTGGGGGCGAAAAAAGAAGATGCCTTCAAATACTTCTCTCTGCTTGTTTTTAAGGTGTAAAAAGATGGTTCCTGCATCCAAGAGATTTACCATACACCGTTCTTCCAATGTTCTCACAATATCACTGAAAAGATTTGCAGATTTCACAGGTGGAAAGATCAACAAGGTATATTTACCACTGTAATGCAACTGTATCATCGTGTAATGGGACATCCCCCAAAGCTGAAAGTTGTTAATATTTTCAGACAATAATTGTAGACTAACGACTATGGCTTATTCTTTCTCTTAATATCAGTAAAGTTCCCGCTTGACAAGAAGCAGATGCTTTCCTCTGAGAAGGCTGATTCATCAGGAAACAGTTCTCTGCAACTTCTAGTCTTAAACATTGTTTATGGGAAGACTTCTTTGTAGTGAATCAAGAAATATATTCTAGAAGTATATTCTAGAAATAAATTCTAGTCTGTGTGTTTTGGAAGTGTTTTTCTCTGGCTAGTCCACGAAGTACTCTGGGATAATTTTTCTATCTTCTTGGTCTCTCTTTAGGAGGTGAAATATCCGGAGTATTTGGACCTGAGAGCCTACATGTCGCAGTCAATGGGAGAACCACTGCTCTATGCCTTATATGCGGTGCTGGTACATCACGGTGTCAACTGTCACTCAGGACACTATATATGCTACGTAAAGGTAGAAGTCAACAGCATTTCTAACAGGGTAAAGGTTGTGCTGGCAAACCAATTAAAGCGTGACTAGCAGCTACTGTTTCTAGGGAAAAAGATTTCATTATATTTTTATTTGACACGTGTGTATTTTGTTCCTACCCGTGATTTCATTTGGAAAACGTGCAATTCACCTAAAGAAATCGTTGTCTTTATTTGCAGGCTGGTAATGGACTTTGGTATCAGATGAATGATGCTAAAGTAGTCCGTACTGACATTAAAAGAGTTCTTGGTCAGCAAGCTTACATACTTTTTTATATCAGGTAATAACAAATCTTAAAATGTGTTCAGAAGAGATTTACTTTCCTGTTATTGATATTTTTCTGTTTTGCAAGTGTTTTTCTTGCTATCCCGGGAAAAGATGATGATTTGTCTAATTCAGTTCTGTCTAACCTGAAATTCTCTGTGTCATTTATTATCTTTTGTTGCTTGGCCTTAAACGGCAGCACTTGTGTAAATTGCTATCTATGTGTTATCTGTAGCTGGCTAATTTAGAGAAGGAGAGAAATGAAGGTCATCTGTGGTGTAAGAATGAATTATTGCTCTGAAAGTGATAGTCTTAGGAGGAAGACTGTTCTCTATTTTTCCGTTTGTAGCCTTGGCGAAGCCTTCTGTAAAGAAGGCTTCCATATCGTATGAACTGTTCCTATAAAATTATAGGATGGGATTTAATCCAAGAGTAGGCTGAAAGAAAAACTAAACTACGATCACTGCTCTTTTCTGAAGGCGCTATGATTTGACACTTGGAGAACATGCGTTTTACTTGCCAGCACCATCTTATCCCTGTTCATTCCCCCCTGGTCAGCAGGGGGCTAATAGTAAGCAGGCTGGATTTATGGGACCACAACTTCCTCCTCATATGATTAAGGTAATTCAGGGAAGCGGGAGGGCAGATAACGGCACCAAACTGCTAGTGGGTTTGGGGTTTGGTGTGGGGTTTTTTGTTTGCTTTTCGGCATCTTAGTTTTGTTTTCCTTCCCACGCTGCAGCTTTCTTCACAGCCCTCATGCTACAGCCAGAGTCATTCAAACAGTGGTTACTGCTGAATTGTGCAGCCATGCGACTCCATTCCTTTATACCTCCAAGACAGCTTTCTAAAGCACAGAGAGCTATGCTCTTTGGCAATTTAAGCAGAGTGTACCAATCCTCGAATCATTTAAAAGAGGACTTGTTTTTCCTATCGTCGTCACTTTAGCTAAGACAGGGAAAACTAATTGTCTTATTCCTGAGCACCAGAACAATTACTTCAGGCTTTTCAGGGTATGTTTAAAGGGGAAAATAAATATATTTGGGAATAGCAGTAGGTAATGTTAAGTTGTTTGGCTGGTTTTCAAAGATGATGTTAATTTGATACCAGTCTGCAGTAAACCAAAAGCAGGAATTGAATACGCTTATTGGACTTGCATTTATCTTTAAAGGGCAGTGTGTTTTTCTTTTTAGGTGTTAAGACCATTTGTAGAAATACTCAGCAGGAGAGTTTTGTGTTTCAAAATGTTAAATGCAGTGTTTGCGTTAATCCATCTTGCAATTTCTTCTTTTTAAATACAGAATTCAAGCCGTTTAAATGGAAATGGATCCATAAAAGAGGACGCAAAGACCACTGGTGTCACCCTAAAAAGGCCATCTTCAGCACCACCAATGGCCTGTGTTCAAAATCAGGCAATTACCAGGCCTTCAATTACTGATACGTCAAGAAAACAGAAGATCACCATCAGTATTCACAATAAATTGCCTGCTCGTCAGACTGTGTCACAGCCTGACTGTCTTAGCAGTGCTGTGGAGGATGAAGATCTCTACCAGGCTGTTCCTTCATCCACAATTACAAATTCGGTAATGCAAATGAAGCAAATGCAAACAAACAAAAAAGTTTCTGATGAAATTTTTGTGGAGCCAACAGTGAATGAAAATCCTAAACTCAGCTCTGATAACACAGTCCCTTACGGCGCAGAATCTTCAGGAAAATCTGAGGAGGAGTCAAAGGGCTTATTTAAAAGGAATTGCAGTGCAATGTCCTCTAATGGAATTTTGGTTGGAAAGGTAGTCCGTACATTGCAGCATTCCAATTCTTCCTGTCAGAATGCTGACAAAGGAAGATCCCAGCATGAGCTGCCAAAACCCGATTCACTAAATGGTGCTATTAGGTTAATTAATGAATCTAAAGAAAACGGACTGAAACTTGATGATTCCACTTGCCGAGTTGAACCTGTTAAACCTTCTGAGATGTTCTTTTCTAAAACAAATGGATTGCTTGAAACATAGATTTGCTCCATCGAGAATTTCTCACCTATGATGCATTCGGGAGTGTTTATTGTGTTCCTAATTCAGGTGAAATACTGAGAAAACACAGCACAAATGTGATCGTAAGACTTTGTGGTATTATCCCATTAGAATTTGCAGACCTGAGCTTACATTAGAACTTGTCAACTTAAGCTCAGCTGAGATAAAAATTCCTAAGTTTCATAAAGTAGATTTTGGGAGGTGAGTTGGGGTTATCTTTGAAGTGTAGATAATGCATACAACTCAAAGCGGTCTTGCTTACCATTTAATGGAGGAAATCTGACAAGACTAGTCCTCAGTACTACTACAAATAGTATTTTTTCTGTCTGCTGACTTGTGCGTTTTAATTGCAGATGCCTGGAGCTATGCCTTCAGTCAATCGAGAAGTCATCACGGAGTCCCTCACAGCCAGCCAGCTGAACAGCTTGTCAGAGGAAATGAGGTAAAATGAGCACAGTCTGATTAAGACAAGACTTTATGGAAGTTCGTTACGGTTTTATCTGTCTACTAATAGTATTTAATGGAAGGATTTAAATTAGTACAATTCCATACTGTATGTCCAGTGTTACGAACAGAACTAATGATCAGCACTGAGCATATCACTCTGATGCAGGTTGGTGCCTCAAGGAGAACTTGTGTTCCTTCATAGAGTGTTTTTCCATTTTTCTCCACTGTCTGGAGAAACATTGGCTGTTCCCCGCTCGCCCCTATGCCTTTTTTCTCAGAGCAGCAGGTGGAAGGGGACAGATGCGTTTGCTTTTTAAGTGCAATGGCTTCAGAAGCAAGAGGGGAAAAAACACTTTCTCTGGGAGCTGAAGCAGGTGTCCTAATCGCAGGAGAGGTTTCTAAATGGCATATCTTTGAGAGTGTTCCTGTAGTGCGGAGGTTTTTGTTTGTTTGTTTGACTTTGGAAGGTTTTACTCCTAATACTCACGTCCTTCAGCAGAAGTGAGAAATGTGATTTTATTTTGTGCAGTGTGGCGGACCCTCGGAAATCTACTGGGAATGATGAATACCTCGCGCAGTACCAATGTGGTGCCAGTGGAGACAAGGAGAAACCAAGAAGATCAAAAGAACGTGACCTCATTTCAAAAGAAAACGTTTTGTACGGCAAAGAGTCTTGTGAGCCTGGTGAGAAATTGCGGCAATCTTCCTCTCTCAAGTCTGACACTGATACAAAGGACGAGACTAAAAAAACTGACAAAGACCATTACCAAAGCAAGAGGGAACGTGCTCATACTGAAGAGAAGGAGAGTGAAAAAGCAGGTCCTTCCAGCAAGAGGAGGTGTTCTCAGAGCGTGGAAGTTGTTGAGCAAAAGCGTCACAAGCAGGAGTACTCGGAGGGAAGCAGGTACAGATCATTCCCTCGTGAAAGAAACAGCCCTGAGAATGGCAGAAGAGCAGTCAAATATTCAAAGTACAGATCTGGCAGCGGAGGAAGATCAGAACAAGGTAGCAATAGATATTACCGATCCAAAGGGGAAAGAAGTTGGAGCAGAGAAAGATACTATCGAGATGAACCACGGAGATGGGAAAGATGGAGCTATTACAATGATTACTATTCACCTCATGCGACAGGAGACAGTAGAGAGAGAAAGTTCTCTCACGGTGATGCAGCCTTTGACAAATCGACTGCAACTTACTACAGCAGGTCACATAAGCGTTATCATTACAAAAGCGGATGGCCTCACGGTTCCCTCTTGAGAGAGGAAGATGTACGTCGCTTTAGCACACCCAGAGCAGACTTGCATCGTTGCTCGGTACCTCAGCAACATTCCGGAAGACATTCTCGTGAAAGACATGCGCTTCCACCTGTGTCAGCTCATTTGGAGAACTGTCACCAGAAAAATGAAACAGAAGGAAACAGAAAAAGACAATATACCTGTGCAGAAGGTAGTGAAAGTGAAATAGAAAGAAAAGACAGAAAGATAGAAAAGGAACTTTTAGGTGGTGAAAAAAATGCAAAAATATCACAAGTTCTAGAAGAAAAAGAAGTCTAAGGATAAACATGGAGAGAAGGATTCCAAGTAAGCAAGGATTCCAGCATACTCCGCATTTTTTATCCTAATTCTTTTCTGGGTGCTTCTCATGTCTTCCTTTTTTTTTTTTCTTTTCCTCCTTTTTTTTTTTTCTCTCTTTTTTTTTTTTTTTGTTTCTTTTTACTAGTAGTTTCTAAGTTATTTAGATAGCATCAGCTGGCTGGGGATCATGTTGTTAGGTTGATCAGTGAAGATAGGAAAGCTATTGCTGAATTGTGTCAGAGCACTAGCTTTGGACCACCTAGTTCGAATCACATCTGTACACCATTCCGGATTAGGTTAAGTTTTTTTCTGCTTGCACGTATTCCAGAGCTAGCCATTGTTAATGATCTGTGTACAAACCAGGGCCTATGGTCCTTCAATCTGAGGGCTTAAGTTTGCTGCATCTAAAGGAAGTTGCGTGTGCACAAAGCACCACAAAATAGCTGACAGGCTGCAAATCATCACCTGTGGTAAAATAAAGTTTCATATAGGCAACAAGTGCCACATCTTTTTTTCTCTTTTTAACTTGCATGTTTCTTTCAGACTTCACGGTTTGTGTTTCTGTGCGCTCCACTTTGACAATGCCAATCGCAAGTGTAAGAAGAAGAAGAAAAAGGAGAAGAAAAAGAAGAAAAAGGAGAAACACCAGGGAAGTGAAAGGCTCCTTGGAACACTTAGATCCTTGTTTCCAGAAGATAACGCGGGAGAAGAAGGAAGAATCCCATCCTCCAGATGGCTCTTCATGTGAGCAATACAGAAGTGAGGGAAGTAAACAACCTTACAAGGAAGGGAAGCCTTCCAGTGCAGGCAAAAGCAAAAAAAACAGCTCCATCGCATCCAATGAGTATATTAAAGGTAAGCAGCCGCAGCGTGTTTGAGGAATTCCTTTTCTATTAATCTTGAGATTATTTCAAACAGTCTTTAATTGCTTGATGACTTAACAGTCTGCTGGATATTAAAAAAAAAGTTGATGGAATTTTTTTCTCATTTTTAAATGACCACGAGGAAAGAATGCCTGAAATAAAGAGGTTAAAGGCAAATAGTTTTCATTTGATTTGATGATTAAGTGGCAAACAAGAGGATGAGTTGCAAGATACCTTATTAAATTGAGTGCAGCCAAGTAGGAAAAGTAACTGTGGGCAGCTGTATCTTGGCAAAGAAGATAGTAGGGAGCAAGGAGGTTTAGCAGTCAAGATGGAAGGTGATGCCACGAGGCTTACAGGCTAGTAATGTTGTAGTGAAACCCAGCCTTCCTAAACAAACCTGCCTGAATAATTCATGTGCATAACGTACTATGTTCAGCTATTTCCTAACATGGAAACGGTGCTGACTGCTTCTTCAGAACAACATAAGTTAGTGATACTACTGAAATAGTTTTGGTCCAGATGTAGATCTGATTTCTCCTAAGCACACTGAATTCACAGCTGTTGATCCTCCAGAGGAGGCTTTGCAATTTAACGCCTGGAGAATTGGTAAATTTCCCGCTGTTGTTCTCCTCTCCTCTTGTTTTGTTTTGTTTTGTTTTGTTTTTTTCCTAGTAGCATAGGCGTAAGACTGTGAAGAAACGGGCTGCTTTTTTTCATTTGCAACACTGGCTGTTCCTCCGCAGCCCCGCCTTCTATTTTTTCAGTCATAGGATATGTGAATGTAAATTCTTGGGAGACGGGTAGAAAACTGTTTCAAGTGGTGTTTTTTCAGCTATGTGGGGGGAGAACAAATAGAGTGGTTTTGAATATTCTGGCTCTTCTTCAGAGCAGCATGTGGAGGGAGACAGATGCGTTTGCTTTTTTTACTGCAATGGCTTCAGAAGCAAGAGGGGAAAAAACACTTTCTCTGGGAGCTGAAGCAGGTGTCCTAATCGCAGGAGAGGTTTCTAAATGGCATATCTTTGAGAGTGTTCCTGTAGTGCGGAGGTTTTTGTTTGTTTGTTTGACTTTGGAAGGTTTTACTCCTAATACTCACGTCCTTCAGCAGAAGTGAGAAATGTGTTTTTATTTTGTGCAGTGTGGCGGACCCTCGGAAATCTACTGGGAATGATGAATACCTCGCGCAGTACCAATGTGGTGACGGTGGAGACAAGGAGAAACCAAGAAGATGAAAAGAACGTGACCTCATTTCAAAAGAAAACGTTTTGTACGGCAAAGAGTCTTGTGAGCCTGGTGAGAAATTGCAGCAATCTTCCTCTCTGAAGTCTGACACTGAATGTAGCTCTAAAAACCTTTCCTCCTCAGCTATTACAGAGAGATGCCAAGATACAAAGGACGAGACTAAAAACGCTGACAAAGAGCATTACCAAAGCAAGAGGGAACGTGCTCGTACTGAAGAGAAGGAGAGTGAAAAAGCAGGTCCTTCCAGCAAGAGAAGGATAAACTTGAATACAAAGAATACAAACTTGAGCTCCTGATTGGCTTCATGCTGATCTCTGTGCTGTTCTTGTCCTAATCTTGGTCTCTCCATAGATAATATGGTTTAAATCCAAATAGAATCATGCGATGAGGAAGATTTCAGTGCAACAAATTCAACATGTCAAATGAAAGTTTACATTTTCCGTGATTTTCTTTCGGAGCAGAAGTGTGTAGTACTCCTTTTATATTAATGTAGAGCTTCTTTAAAAGAGTCTTTAAGTGCTTGATGACTTAACAGTCTGCAGATTTATTATCAAATCAAAAGAACACCAACTTGGTAGACTATTTTTTTCCCAGTTTTGAATGACCACTAGGAAGAAGGTTGTTCCAGCATCAAACAGGATTGTGGCTTCACCCGTACAAGCACTATCACCCATTTTTAAGCCACGTTTTAAAAGATCAGTAGAGAATATTTTACAAGTTGTGCAGAAGGTCTTCCCGCATGCACAGCTTGCGCTAAAGGAGGACTGACAGCAAGGTATAACCACAGCATCCACTTCTTTATAATTCTGCTAAAGCAAAAACTTGTGGTTTGTGCAATCAACTTAAACCTTTCAGACATTATGATGGTAGAATTTTATTATTTGCATGTGCATGTCTTTCTTTTGGGCATGTCTGGAATATAACGCATAGGTTTTATTCTGGATTCGAAACTGAAATGCCAAATGGAAGCTCTGAATGACTCAATACACAGTAAAGGATGTATGCGTTCTCTACTGAAGCACCCTGCTTCTGATGGCAGCTAAGATAATTAGCATTTGTAGAGGTTGACTTGAGGTTTGAAGTATAAGGCACCTATTTTTCTTCAAAAAATAAAAACTCAGATATTTGGAGGGGAAGCATTTCTAGGTCAATGTTTCTAATTCCTTTCTGAAGAATGTCAGGACCAGGATACAAGTATAACTGGTCTAAGCTAAATATTGTTTTAGCTCTCATCATTTTTAACCAGTCTCCTAATTTAAATATTTGTGGATCGTACTATATACATGCACGTGAGATCAATTAATATTGATATTAACTAGATGAATGGAATTCTGTGGCCACCACATCCTTAATCCCCATGCTTTCATTGTGGGAACCTCCTCCAGAAAGAAATGGTCTTGGTTTTTCGTTTTTTTTTTTTAGCTATTTAGCAACTGCAGAAATTGTTCGTAATCTCCTTTATTCTAAGGGGGAGAAAAAAATCACCAAGAGTAGCGTACCTTATACGTACACATCAGTGGGACTTAGTACAGCTTTGTAGGGCCTTGTGCCGTCTCCTTAGCTCTGTGGTGGGATGAACTCTAGGAAATAGCTTTCAGTGTGTGCTCTCCAATGAAGAAAGGGTTTTGGCACTGATTTAGAAGCTGTATTAATGTAAGAGAAAGAGACAAAGGCTATTCAGGAAAGTTAACAAACCTCTTTTGCCTTTCAGACCATTTAAATCCTATTTTACAAGATGATATGTTGGACAGTGATGACGATGCATCCTTGGTTTCTGGAGATGAATTAAAAGATGGAATGCCTGATGGACCAGAGAAAAAACACCTCTGTTTCAGCAGGTAAAGAAAGATAGATCCCTGTTATGTTGAAATTCTCAGGTCTGCTGAGTCTTTGTAAACAGTTCCAGCTGTTAAAAGTGCGAGGGGTGGTAGACGAAGGGGTAACATCCAGTTTGTGTGTTGAAGGGGTGCTTGGTCTTCACAAGAAGAAAGGGTGAAGGGACTAAAGTTGTAATGAAGTTGCTCTGAATGACCAAATTGAAAAGCCCAGGCTTCTCTTCCTAAGCCAAAGTGATCCGTAGACTACCAGAACACGTTGACTTAATCCATGGCATTCTTTGAAAGACTCAAGACCACATAAATGTCCTGTCTGTCCTTTTAGCTAAAAATACCCCAACTTTATGGGTTTGTGTTGCCACCTTTTGCCCTTCTGTTTTCCAGGATTGTTACACCAGTAGTGAATTACGTAGCAGAAAGAAAACTGAGAAATGGCTTGTTAAAACACCTTGAGAAAAATTTGAATGGTATCTTTACTTGTTAAGCCACCAAGTTGTGTTAATCTTTTGGTATTTTAGTATGGAAGTCATGCAAGCCCACAGCTGGAAAGTTAGATCATGCTGTCGCAGCTGGATCAGTTATTTTTCTCAGTTTCTGTTGCCGTGCTGTCCAGAAGATTTTCTGTCCTCTAGAGCAAGGCTAAGTCTCTAGCATCTTTGATTTAAGCCAGCAAAGGTACAGCCTGATTGTAGTGGGGAAACAAATGCTCATTGCAAATTTATTTCCTAGTAGTAAAGCAAGATTGCAGGGATATTAATTTGCAGTCTTGGTTTAGTAAAGAATAGGAAACACAAGGGAAGAGGATGAAACAATTGGAATGACTGAATAACTTAACTGGAAATCTGACATGTATTTAATGTACCGCTGCCATTTGGATTATTTGGGGAGGGAAAAGAAAGTCTCTAGGAAAATTACTTGGAACATCTGTGTGTCTATTCAGCACCTCATTTATAAACTTGTTTTCTTAACTCTTGTTCTAGGAGTGCTTTCTGCGAACCAACATCATGCCGGCCCCGTCTGCTACTAGTAGGAAAAGAAGGGTACGGCCAGGTTTCTTCCGTGGCACCCGCGGTGTTGCACGCTTTGGAGAAGTTTCCCGTTCACACCCTGGACCTTTCTGTTCTGCTTACAAACGTTGCACCGCCAGAAGAAATCTGCGGACAGGTACCTTTTTTCTTTTTATTCTCATCGGATTCACTGACTGTATGTAAAGGATCAATCGAGTTGCAAGTAAGGTGAGCAAAATTCATTGGTAATGGAGGTGGCCTTGTTTTAATGTGCTGGGATGTTTGCTTCTGTCTGAAAATCCCCTTTTCTTTTAGACAAAACCACAAACAATCTGGATGTTGTACATGTCCACATTTTGCATACCCAGTTTTACAGTGAGGATGTTGCTAGCAGCTCAGGAAGCTGGGCGGTGTTGCTAATAAAGATCTCTTTGTGGAAAGAAATGCTGCTCATCTCCCTGGGATCCAGAAAGTAGTTCTCATTGCCTCCTAAGACTATGTGCTCCCAGTAGATGGCTCTGTATCAGACTGCATGTCGGCTCCTTTTTGTAGCCTTCTTTTAAATTATATTAGTAAGGCAACCAAGGTTTGGGGCTTCTGTTTATTTTGGTTTCACACGGACATACACAACTTGTGCTGTTGCAGTATGTGCAATAAAAGCATTAACATTCCCCAAACACTTCATTTGCACGCTGATGTGGTTTTAACTGGAAAAAATGAACAGATTTGGTGTTTTTACTTTTAGGCAGGAAATCCATTTTATTGTTTGGCATCACTGCCTTAAAATATTTTTCCCTTTAGTGGAAACATTTGAGAGCCATACAAGTAAGGGCAGACATGTTACACGACTGAATACTGATGTGTCCCATAAGAGGGACATTTCCTTTCCTTGTTAGGCGATGATTGTGGCTGTGGCCGTATAGCTACGGTGTCTAGCCACTGCCTGAATATATCCTTCCCATCTTCTGACTAGAGTTCTCCGAATACTGATAATCTGAAAGGGTGCACAGAGAAATTCCTTATGTGAAAGGATGCTTGCCACTCTGTTCACGTAGTTTCATTTCATGGGGCAGTCAGATGGCTATGTAGCTATGTATTAACAGGTTATTCTACGCGTTTTAGTTTTCTTACCCAAGCTTTCCTTTTCACTAGCTGATCCGAAATGCTCAGAAGACAGCACCAAGCATCATTTATGTCCCAGATACCCATTTATGGTGGGACAACGTTGGACCTGCCTTGAAACTTACTTTTCTAACTCTACTACGTAACATTCCAGCATTTTCGCCCGTTTTGCTGCTTGCTACGTCTGATGTACGTCACTCAGATCTCCCGGAAGAGGTATTTGTCAATACTTTTCTTACTATTTCTTCAGTTGCTTGTAATTTATGAATGCTTTCAGCATCAAAATGCTGTGCTTTCTTAAATGCATACTGTTATTACTCAGGCACCCTAACAAATCACTTAAAATTTGCTTAGAGAAGAAGAATACTGTGAAAGCATCTGCTTAAGGTCAAGCAAGTGACTTTCACCCCCTTCTCACGCGTGCAAATAATAAATTAATACAATAATTCCGGTGGCTACAAAGTGGTTCAGTCAAGAATATGCAGTGCTTGAAATGACAAGAGGATGTCTTTACTGAAGAGATTTCTTCTGACAGTCTGCCATTCCATGCTATGTTGGGTAAACTGCTAATAATGCAATTTAGTAGAGAATTGAAACACTTTGATTAAAAAAAAAAAAAAAAAAAAAAAAATCAGTTTCTTTCTTCATATAGGCCAAAGCTTTGCAAGCTGGAAAGCTGAGTTCCAATTTCTGCTAAAGTAACTTTGGAATGGAATTCTAGTTGTATTCCTAAATAAACTGTAGTAAAAGTACATGCAGAACTTCATTGACTTCTGAGAGTTTACATTAAGGGAAGGTGCCCAAAACAGGAACACGCTGTTCTCATTCTGATTATTTTGTCTCAGTTATTGGGGGAAGAGAACGGGTCTTACCTAGACGTGTTTATTATCAACTGCTTTGAAAGTGCTTGAGTTCCCACAGAAGTTTTTGTACAGGTTCTAAATTCCTTCTAAAATAAGTAGTGAAATTCCTTACCTACCTTTTAATACTAGAAATTGAAAATGGAGGAAGACGTGGAGGTACTAGCTGCTTCAGACACCTTTTGGTACAGAAATAAAAACTCAGCAAAAAGCCCTCACTTGTCTGCTGAAGCCTTTCTCTTCCCTCTGTAGCCATAAAGGTTCTAACTGAAGGATGCAGCAAGGCCAGTAAATACAAAGGAAGCGATGTTGGATGTGGTGAAAGCCATTACTTTATCAGTGTAGCGTACAATCCCTTCACCGAGATTTAATTCTACAGGTGATTCTTAAAGGTGATATTTGAATTTGCCGTGCCAGCCTGTGAAAATGTAGCCTTTTAAGGCCAGGAAGATAACTTTTTTCAGTTTGTGTTCTTCAGGTTATTATTAATTTTAAAAGGTACTCGTCTTTTTGGAATAGAATATGAGTTTTTGTGGCCTGAAATCTGAAATGTCTTTCCTCCTTCTGCTTTAGATCCAAAAACTATTTAATATGGAATTTGGAGAAGTTTTCAATATTGAGTTGCCTGGTAGGGCAGAGAGAGCAGCTTTTTTTGAGGACCTAATTCTAAATCCAGTGGCTAAGCCTCCTGTGAAGAAAACAGGTGAGGAGGATATAAGAAGTACATCTAAAAGTTTCCTATCTAAGTTACTAGCTCTTTGGGATTTGCTTTGGTGGTCATTTTCTGTCAGTAATTTGTCATATGCTTATATTTGAGTCCTGTAAATTGGCTAATTTTTCCCGATTAATTGAGGTTCATCGGACATTGGAAGTCCTGCCTGTAGCACCACCAGCTGAGCCTCAGAAGCCACAAGAGGAATGTCTCTTATCGGATTATTCGCTGAAAGCCCTGGTTTCATTCTAAAAAGCCAGTCCAAATGCCAACACAGTTTGCTCGTGAAAAGGCTTTGATATGTAGGCATGTCACAGCACTGAAAAGCACAGAGATCTTTCCTTATAAGTACAAACAGTATTTACAGGACTACTTTAATGAAGTCTAAAGCCCTTTATTGGACTGTCAGTTCCTGTGGGAACAGGAATAGGAGCAGCAGTTGGTAAAAATAAGTTTTGAGATCCTGTTCTCTGTTTCATCTGGAACTCCTCAATAGGAATCAACCATAAGTGCAGTGTGTTTTCTTTTTCCTCCAACTGGCTGCTTAGATCCCTTTTTCTCCTTAATTTATTAGATAAGCCTAAACTAGGGGCGTATATTTCCAAGACAGATGTAACTTGAATATACCTGCGGATCAGCAAAGTCCTCTTCATGTGGGCATCCACTGGCTTTTCTTCCCCTTTTCTCCTAGGTTCCTGAGCTGTGAAAAATCTAGACAGATACATATGTCCTCATCTGAACTAGTCATTAGGCTCCTCTTATGGTCTGAGGGAAGAAATCAGCACCTCTGGGCCCAGTTGTCTCATTCTAAAGTAGATGCCTGCAATAGGTACTTCACAGGTGCAATTCATGCACCTTTTCCTCAATGTCGACAACAAAGAGAATGTCGGATGGCTTACTCAGCTTTCACTGTTGTGATTTTCTGAAGCAAAGTGAAATGAATCTCCCACCCTCAGTGCTTCTTCTCTACCACGCACGTGCTTCTGACCTCCCTACTTCTTGTTGTCCTCTCCTAGCAGCTCTCATGCCAGTTGAAAGAGCCCTTCCATTTTGGAGAAGCAAACTGGTTAATTTCAGCATCTTCTGATGCATCGCAAACGTTCAGAGTTTTTAGGAAGTCGTTTATTTAAAGTTTTCAGAATAATTTTGGTAGACAGTGTGCAAGGTTAAGAAAACCTCTGAATGCTTGTATTTGATCTGCAGGTACCTGACTATGCCACAAGGATGAAAGAGCCGATGGATCTTTCAACAGTTCTGACTAAAATTGACTCGCGCCAGTACCTCGCTGCAGGAGACTATCTGAAGGACATTGATCTAATCTGTAACAATGCCTTAGAGTACTACCCGGATCAAAGATCTACAGGTGAGGATGTGCTTTTTAGCCCTAGTTTAAAAAATCTGTCAAACGTATAGATGGATAAATGCTGTGTGCGGACAGTAGACTTCGGATGGATTAGATGATTTTGGACGTCCACAGAGAACATCTCTTACCACATTGTAAATATTTTATCATTTTGCTACTTGGGCATGGAATCGTGATGTAAGTGTTCCCAAGGAACTAGTGCTTTTGTTTTAATTAACTTCTATGTTGTTATGCTGAAAATATTCACTGAGATAACCTTTCGGAACCAACCTATGAAGAAAGCAATTTTTTTCTGTGATCAGAACAGTGTCATTGGTTGGTAGACAACATTCAGTTAAAGTCTGTAAAATTTCAGATCGTCACCGAGCCTATGTTTTGCAAGACACTGCATATTCAATGGTGAGGAAGGAAATGGATACAGAGTTTGGAGGACTTTGTGAACAAATTAAAGAATCTCGTGAGAAAAGAGGTACGTGCTTTAACGCTAAGGATTTTAAGACTTGTCTCTGCATTTGTAACTGAAAATGCACGACGAAGATCTTTGGTATCTATTCTTTATTGCAAGGTCGCACCTCTCCAGCATGTGCTCCATGCGACAACTCCAAGTCACCACAGCAGAACCCTGCTACTGAAGCCGACAAAGCAGATGAAGAGAGTAATGAAAATGAGGAGATGACAGCGGCACCTGTAGATGCCAGTACACCCATTTCTAATGGCAAGTTGCATTTTATTCAGCTGCTCTTGTCATTCATACCTTCTCTGTTCTTGAGGCGCAACAGGTGTCTCTGATGCCTGGCTCTTTATGCCAGAGGTATTTTGTTTTCAAATTTACTTCAAAATGTGAGAGAGAAATCCAGAGGTCATTCATTCAATATAGTTATGAATTAAAGTTCAAAGAAAGTTGGTTTACAATATAAAAAAACAAACAAACAAACAAACAAAAACCAATTTTGATGGCCCAATTGACATTTAGTCGCCCCTAAATTGCTAATTCTTGAGGTAAAAAATGTTGTGGATGGCAGTTTCTGAATACTTAACTAGTTTTTAATTATGCAAAGTGGTATTTTTACCCCCACTCCAGCCCTCCCTTCCCCAAATGCTAAAATCTTAGCTACCTCATGCTGTGATTTCCAGTTGAAGGAGGGAAGTCTAACTAGTGAGAGTGGGAATTTTGCCATGGACTCCACCCATATCCTTTTGCAATACTATATGAATACTACGAATGTTGGGCAAAACCACAAAGTTTGTTTTTTCACAAAAGGTTTACCAAATCAGGAAGCATACGAGGTATAAGTCTTCACGTTTTTTCTCCTTTGAATATTCCCTGAAAATTGTCTCATTAATAAAACTCTTCCAAACATGTATTCAGCTTTTGAAGTCTTCAGCTTGATACCAGACTGGAAGGAGAGCTTATTTCCAGAGGCTTTTATGATGTTCATCTGTATTAGTTCATGTAGTAAGACAGTGACTTTATCAAATAACCTCACGTTGTGTTAATACTGCCCATCCAAAGTAAGAATCCTCAGCATGTAAAATGCTGAAAGTGACTCTTTAGCGAATGAAATTCCATAGCTGTGTGTGTGGTTTGTTTGCTTGTTTTTAATCTTAATAGCAAACGGACCCCATTAACTTTCAACTCTTTTCTCAGCATATGTAGGGAGATAGGCAGTGGTAGCTCAGTTCCTTTGTTTTCCTTGTCAGTCGAGTAAGATGAAGATAATGGATTTTGAAGCAAGAATTCTTTTGGTTATGTTTTGGATTATTTTTTTATGCTGTCTCTTTGTAGGTGCGTCGGAAAGAAAGCGCAGAAGGAACAACTGTGCGCAGGCTGCAGCAAAGAGAAGGAGGCGTTCTCAATTCGATAAAGAGAACAGAGTACCAACAGATGACCAAAACGATAGTGATGAAGAAGAGTTTGTGGAAAAACATGTTTCTGACATATGTCAAGTTCAACTTAACACTGAAAAGGAAAGTGCTAAGCTTTGTGGATATTCCCCACCAAGATGGGGAACTATAACTAATGAAAATCCAAGTTCAAATGGTAAGGGAGAAGTCCAACAGATCCTTTAGCACCTTATTCTTGCTGAGGAGGATTGCACTATTTATTAGCTTTAGCCTTCAATTTCACTCTATTTTTTCTGTTACAGCTCTCAAAAATCATCACACGGTTTATTCCGTAATGATGTTGCTCCCCTAATTGTGCAAGCCAAGCCCACATGTTTCTGTAGGTGCTGGTTTTTTGATTCTAAAGTCTGTTTTTTTCTAATGGTACCTAACTGAAAGCCAGCAGTCACTGACATTCTTTTATTGTACAAGGTGCTTTCCAATAACGAGCAGCTTAGGTGAAAAAGCTGCACTTCAAGATGCGTGGATCCAGAGTAACATGTGGAATAGGAGACTTAAGCCCTAACGTTGTACTCTAAGATGTGTTCCCTAACCTGAATTGGCAACATGACTATTTTTTTCCACTATTAACCTTTTCATTAGTGCTTTTTGTTTGTTTGTGGGTATTTTTGTTTGCTTTTTTTTTTTGTCTTAGTTTCTAATTTTTATGGAGCAGTGACTTTAGCTGGAAAGAAGGGAGAAGCCAAGTATTTCTCAGTGAAGACGATAACAATTCTGTCTCTGTATTTGTAGAAAGAGACTGTTTTGCAGGTACAGGATACTTCACTGAGACTGTATTCTAGATAAACAGAAAACCTGACTGAAGAAATTTGTGTCCTTCCAGATTCCTGGGCATTTCAAGCGGTGACTCCTGAACGTTCTTGGGAAGAAGACCAGCAACAGATAAGTGATGAGAACACTGTACAAGTTCCTACAGAGACAGACTACATAGTTATCGTGGATCGCTATGAGCTCAAACTATGTCTAATTTCAGCTTTTTTTTCATGCTCAAATAAGACATATTCCTGCGACATGTAAAATTGCAAATTAAGCCCATTGTTAACCAATGCCAATTAAAACAATTAATTGGAAGGACATATAGATAGTGAAATAATTCAGCCTGTAATGCACTGTGACTGTTTAGTTTCCACACCTCGTGTAGATTTCTGTAGGCTACCATTTGCTTCTGGTCATCTGTAGTTTAGGAGACAGATTCTTTGCCTAATTTTTAAGATAAAAGGCCTTGCTGAATTTTGAAATACCACACTGACAACCTGCTAGTACTATTATGGATACCATTTAATGATTCGTAATTTTTATGATGGGTTTGAGGGCTTTTATTTGGGGATTTTTTTTCATGCTTTGATGTATTAAGAACCTGAAAAGGATCTTTATTTCTTGCAGTGATGATTTTAAACCTGAAGTTAGCAGGTTGACGTAAACTAGCTAGCCATGGAGAAGTGACTACTTTTCTGAAATTCCTTGAAAGTGCAGTATTAGAATTTCTTATATTGTGTGTGTGTGTATATATATACATGAGGGAGGCAGAGTTTGCTGATAAGATGATAAGCAGCATTATTTCCAGGGGGCAGTAGTATTTCCATTTGGTATGGCTGCTCCCTAAAGCTACATACTCGCAGGCTCACACAGCTAATGGACAGCTGTGGCAGTGGAAGAAGGTGCTGCCACTAGCTTGTCACTGTTGCTGTGCCAGAGATTATCATCTCTGCATCTTTGGTAATAGAAAGGACTGTGTGAGAGAGAGGTGACTGCTACAAGCAGTCACTTTGCTATTTACCCACCCCTGAATTTAAAGGTAGGATTGAGCAAACTAATCCACCTTTGCTCTGGGCGTTTGAGCAATCTGTTCTGCCAGCAGAGTTGTAGGCATTACAACCATTGATGTGATAGATTGATTAGTAGTAAAAGATTGTCCGAAATTTCAGCCTTTCCTTTCTCTGAAATATGAAAAATTAACTCCTTTTCCCTGCTGAAATCTCATGGGATATTGTAGTGGGTTTACGTGGCAAGGTTTTGGTAGCAGGGGGCCATAGGGGTGGTTTCTGTGAGAAGGATCTAGAAGCTGCCACATGTTTGGTAAGGGCCCCACTGTTTTCCAGAACTGAGCCAATAAGCGATGTTGTTTTGCGCCTCTGTGAGAGCATATTTAAGACAGGGAAAAAAACGCTGCGCCACACAGCAGCTGGGAGAGTGAGAGCAGTGAGGAACGGCCTTGCAGGCGCCAAGGTCAGTGTAGAAGGAGGGGGAGAGGTGCTCCAGGCGCCGGAGCAGAAGTCCCCTGCGGCCTGTGGTGAGGACCATGGTGAAGCAGGATGTCCCCCTGCAGCCCATGGAGTACCACGGTGGAGCAGGGTTCCACGCTGCAGCCCGTGGAGGAGACCACGGTGGAGCAGGTGGCCCTGCACCGACGGAGGCTGCCGCCTGTGGAAGACCCCTGCCGGAGCAGATTCCGGGCCGGACCTGTAGCCCGTGGAGAGGAGCCCACGCAGGAGCAGGTGACCTGGCAGGAGCTGCTGCCCGTGGGGGAGCCAGGTTGGAGCAGTTTCCTCCTGAGGGATGGACCCCGTGGTACGGACCCATATGTGGAGCAGCTCTGGAAGAGCTACTGCCTGTGGGAAGCCCACGCCGGATCAGTTCATCAAGGACTGCATCCCGTGGGTGGGACCCCACAGCACAGGGGACGAGACTGACCGACAAGGAGCGGCAGAGAAGAAGTGCTGTAGACTGACCATAACCCCCATTCCCCCGTTCCCCTGCGCCGCTCGGGGGGAGGAGGTGGAAGAGGGTGGATGGGGGGGGAAGGTGCTTTTGGTTTCTTTCCTTTGTTTCTCACTTCTCTAGCTTGTTAGTAATAAGCAATAAATCTTACTATCTCCCTATGCCGAGTCTGTTTTGCCCGTTACAATAATTACTGCATGATTTTCTCGTCCTTATCTCAACCTTTGAGCCCTTTTCACATATTTTCTCCCCATTCCTCTTTGAGGAGGGGGAGTGAGAGAGCGGCTGTGGTGGAGCTCGGCTGCCCACTCGAGCGGAACCACGACAGTCCTTTTTGGATGGGGTCCAGGGGCCGGTATGGGGAATCGAACCGGGGACCTCAGGTGCCGGGGTCCCGACATCACCCTGTGACGCCACCTGGGGACTCCACTCTCTATTTTCTTTTTTCCTTTACATCCGATCAGAGAAAGTGTTGAAGTCTATACTTGTTTTTTTTATCATGTTGTGCTGTAACATACTGGCCTTCAGTTTTGTTTGGTATTCAGGCCCGGCTAGCTCAGTCGGTAGAGCATGAGACTCTTAATCTCAGGGTCGTGGGTTCGAGCCCCACGTTGGGCGCCAAAAAGGACTGTCGTGGTTCCGCTCGAGTGGGCAGCCGAGCTCCACCACAGCCGCTCTCTCACTCCCCCTCCTCAAAGAGGAATGGGGAGAAAATATGTGAAAAGGGCTCGAAGGTTGAGATAAGGACGAGAAAATCATGCAGTAATTATTGTAACGGGCAAAACAGACTCGGCATAGGGAGATAGTAAGATTTATTGCTTATTACTAACAAGCTAGAGAAGTGAGAAACAAAGGAAAGAAACCAAAAGCACCTTCCCCCCCCATCCACCCTCTTCCACCTCCTCCCCCCGAGCGGCGCAGGGGAACGGGGGAATGGGGGTTATGGTCAGTCTACAGCACTTCTTCTCTGCCGCTCCTTCTTGGTCACTCTCGTCCCCTGTGCTGTGGGGTCCCACCCACGGGATGCAGTCCTTGATGAACTGATCCGGCGTGGGCTTCCCACAGGCAGCAGCTCTTCCAGAGCTGCTCCACATATGGCTCCGTACCACGGGGTCCATCCCTCAGGAGGAAACTGCTCCAACCTGGCTCCCCCACGGGCAGCAGCTCCTGCCAGGTCACCTGCTCCTGCGTGGGCTCCTCTCCACGGGCTACAGGTCCGGCCCGGAATCTGCTCCGGCAGGGGTCTTCCACAGGCGGCAGCCTCCGTCGGTGCAGGGCCACCTGCTCCACCGTGGTCTCCTCCACGGGCTGCAGCGTGGAACCCTGCTCCACCGTGGTACTCCATGGGCTGCAGGGGGACATCCTGCTTCACCATGGTCCTCACCACAGGCCGCAGGGGACTTCTGCTCCGGCGCCTGGAGCACCTCTCCCCCTCCTTCTACACTGACCTTGGCGCCTGCAAGGCCGTTCCTCACTGCTCTCACTCTCCCAGCTGCTGTGTGGCGCAGCGTTTTTTTCCCTGTCTTAAATATGCTCTCACAGAGGCGCAAAACAACATCGCTTATTGGCTCAGTTCTGGAAAACAGTGGGGCCCTTACCAAACATGGGGCAGCTTCTAGATCCTTCTCACAGAAACCACCCCTATGGCCCCCTGCTACCAAAACCTTGCCACGTAAACCCACTACAGATATTTAATCTGTTCTCTGAAGTGTCACATTTTATTTAATAGCGTAAGAAAAAGGAGGATGTCACTTGTATTGTTACTGTTCAACCTCCGAAAACATATAGAGTGTATTCAAAGGATCTTGTACTATTCTAAAGTTGTTGTTTTGCTCCATTGTTGTCTTCAGAAACTGTTATGCTTTGTCACTGGGATAACGAAGGGATTTGACATTTATCACCTGGAAAAAGGATATGGCGTCAGGAATCAGTGTATTTACAACCATAGAGAAAACTACGACAAAACCGATTTGGTGGAGGTAATTTTTGTTTTGAATTCTAGCACTTTCTGTCACTGTTACGCAGTATTTGTGTGTTCTGGGATATCGTGGTTGTTTAGCATTGCTCTTTACTGCTTAGCTGTCTGTGCACAGACAACAACAACAGTACGACTTCTCCCTTTCAGTCTGGAAGACGTTTATCCATCTTGCAAAACCATTGTTCTATTTGGCATAATTGTTGGCAGTTTCTGCAGGAAAAAGCTTGAACTTGAAGACAATGGGTCCACCCACACGGCCCTTTCAAAGCAGTTAACCTTAGTCTGTCAGTAGTTTTCCTTGAGAACCATTTTGGGAGCGGGAGGACTACGAAGGGAAGGTGCTTTTCTAAGTCTTTCACTCGCTCTCTCTCCCTCTACAGCCAGTCATGCACGGTGATAGCAGTTGTTCCATCCTTGGAGAGAAATTTAAGTATATAACGAGAGTTTGAGACTTCTCTCTAGTCACACTCTAATCTCTTTTTAACGAATGCGCTTGAGCATCTGTAATTGGGGAGATTTCTGCCTGTGCCAGTTTTACACGGAGTCAAATTCTCTGGTCTCTTCCTGTAAAAGATGATTTCTGAGTTGTCCGAACTCCTCAGAAATCTGCGCGAGGCGTCCATGGTCCAAGTCAGGTGTTCCCAGTATACGCTGGATATTCACTCTTCACATTTAAGATCCTTGAACCCATTTATCTTAGAGTTGCTTGTGCTTGAGAACAGATAACATTTGTTGTGCCGATCAGTCTGCCTTAAAAAGAGAGTGCCTCTTTTTTTTAGGCACTGGTCATCTCGATCTCTTCTTCCACATCTGATAAAGAGTTAGAACGGACACTCTGTTCTGCCTGTGAGAGGATTATTTAGATTCAGGGAGGCCGCTCCTGAAAAAAAAAATGAGATCTTTTAGCTCGAGAAGGGATTTATTTATGTTCTCTCATGGCCTGTGAACTTTTGTAACTTAACATTTAATTTAAGTATTAAACGTTAAGTAGCTTTCTTGGTTTTCTATTTCTTCCTTTAGCTTAGGCAAACAAATCTCTCCTATTCAGAGTGCACTGTACAAGTTAGTCAGGAGCGTGCTCTACTGTATGGAGAGAGAGAGAACTTAAGGAGTAATTATTCAAAGGCCAGAAATTAACTTGAGCTTGTTGTGGCTTCTCAGGAACTGTTTCTTCTTTCTAATTGTTGTGAAACCACTGCTGAGAGAGATCCATATAGTTGATCTCCTCCTCTCTGTTTTGGATGTGTAAGGATGCCTCTGAAGCTAGAAGGGGTAATAGGCCGTTGTGATGGTGGTAGCACACTGTTTGCTAAATATTGCTAACCATGTATTACAAATTATTTATTTTTATAGTAACAGAAAGTGTTCTTAAGCTTTCATTTGTGCTTACTGCTATTTTGTCTTTTTTTTTCTTACTAGGAAACTAAGAAAGAAATCTCAGCCTTCTGGTCCGACAAGTAGTCTTCAACATACTGAATTTTTACTCTACAGAGGCTTTTGTTGCACACTGTTCTGTTATTTGTAAACAATTTAGTAAATAGTGTGATAAATTAGTGGGGGTTTGTTCATTGTCTTTGAGGAACTTGGAGAACCTGCTGAGGAGATAAGGTTGTACAAATTAACGGCCTTGGAAAAGGGGAGGATTAAGCAAGCAGATAGCAGGAGGGAGTATTGGATACACATCCTTGAGTGAAACCAGACATCCTGTTTGCCGCTTCACTACCCCCACCTGAACACGAGCGCAACGTGTGATCACCAGCAGAGGAACAACGATCCCCCTCTCAACAATAGACTGCGCAGCCTCAGCCAGTTCAACAAGTCTCGATAAGCTGGAACTCGACTGCTATGAAATAGCAACCCTGGAAAGGAAAGTTGCGTGCTGTTGCGGAGCGGAGACTCCCCAGCCGCCCAGCGCTGTTTTGCTTGTGTCTGCTTACTTGATTAATAAAATAATTTCAATAGACCAGTAAATTGTGTGGTCTAATTTGTAACAAATAGTATCTCATATAGGTATATAAAATTTCATATATAGGTATTTTAAGATATTTTAGGTCAAATAAACAAATTTGTTTTTCTTAAGTATATTTAAGTACGTTTATTTGATATTTTTGTTCTATATATGTAGCTCTCTATTTATTATCCTATATATATATATATATGCATGTATATGTGTATGTATATAGCATGATAAATAGCAGGCTTGGCAGAAGGAATGGGATATACACAGTCTTCTGAAATCACAGGACATGACTTTCATTTCCATTGCACAACACCTTAATTTTCCATCTTCTTTTTATCGGAGCTACTGCTGACAGTGCCTGTGTAACACTGTAGATTTGAACGTCTTTCGGATACTGCCAATACCTCTTTTTAAAAGAAAATGACTGAAAACTGGATAGACTTTTAACGTACTTTGTCAGCTATTCAGAATATATTTTTCTGAAGTAACCTGTGGTGCTTTTTATTCCACTGGACACTACATAAATGTCTTAAAAGACACCTGTTATAAATTCGCTCAGTCCCAAAGTAGGATTAAATAAAAAATAGGATTTATTAAAAGAATAGAGGTAAGCAAACAGCGCTGGGTGCACCGGGAGTCTCCGCTCCACCAGGACGCACACCAGTTACATCAAGTAGCTGATTTTTATGCTCCTAGGCTAATACATATTCATTACTACTTCTAAAAAAAATAGGTTATTATAATTAGCTTCCGGGATCCAGTCCCTCCTACTGGAGCATGCGCATCAGTCTCCGGTGGTCCCTCTGGGGGTCTCTAGGGGTCTTTCATGCTGAAGGCTCGTAGTCTTCCTCTCAGGTTTTTTTTCTTGTCCTTCCCCTTTGTACTCCTTGGCAGCATGTCAAGTTTACACAGCGTCCCCTGCAAGTCTTGTCTCCTAGCTGTCCTTCAGCTTCTTTTTTTTCTTCTCCTTAATCTCCTGGCCACCTGGCCAGACAGCAGAGGCTTGCATAGTGTCCCATTCAGAAGCCATAACAGTCACTAGTTGTTAGCAGTTGTTCTGAAACCCCCAGACCTCAAAGACTTCAAAGAAAAAAACATACAAACACAAATAGCTCTCTTATTGACACTTCACGAGTAGTTAAAACATTCCTCATCGGCCATTCACAGGGACAGTCACACCTATAGCAGTGCTAAATCAATCACGAAGAAGACAAAAAAGGCTGTAACTGTTAGAAATAGGAGTTTGGAATAACAAAAGCAAACAGGTTCATAGATTTGAGGAATATTTTCTGAAGACTTGATAAATTGACTAGAATGAGGGGGAGACTGGCACACACTGGGAGAAACTACATCTGTGGTTCAGGAATCAAATTGCCAGTGCAGGACCCGGAGGCAGGCAGGACTGCTCTTTATTGACACGAATTGTTAAAACATTCCTCACAAACCTATAGATGAAATGCAAATCCTTCAGAAACCTCTTAGTGCAGTTTAGTGCAGGAGGTATTTCTATGTCCTATAAAAACTTGTAAACCTCCTTTACCTTAGTGCAGGAGGTATCTTTTTTTATAATTTACTGATAGCACCTTAAAGGGCTTTCATAGTATTAACACGCTAGAGAAAGTATGTGGGAGAAACACTTTCCACAAACACAAGATTTTTGCCTATTAAAAGTAAACGACACAAACTGAAGCAAAGCAAGATTTGCTTATTGCAACTTTCTAATGCAAAGCTAAGTCTTGCTTCTAACAATGACAGTGTTCCTGATACCAGAGAATACCATTTTAATATGAAAAACTAGTTACAAGAAAGCCTTATAGTTGAATAAATTGTTTTCTACTGACCTGGAGATAATTATATATATTTATTTTCATAAAAATGAATATATTGCTGGTGATAAATATGTTTAAATAAACAGAAAGCAATATTCTGTTTGAAGGATACCTCTTCAAACCAGCAGAGAAAAATTTCTCTGAATTTCACAGATATTTAAGTTAAGGCAGGAAAGGTTTAATTTTTTTTGAAAATAAGATTCTGTATCAGCTGTGCTAAAATACGCAGCAGGATATGTTGCTGTTGTGTTGTCACATCTCGTACGCAACACCTAGTGATGGTGAATACCTAACTGTGCAATCTCTATGTCTGTTTTTCTTAAGAAAACTGAAACACACATATGTAGCTTTTTAGCATCTGTCCCAATATCAGTGTAGTATTAAGAATTTTTTCTTTCATGTGTATTGTTTGGATATGTAACAATAAAAAGTGAGCCACCATCTGTTTTGTTGTTGTTGTCGTTTCTTAATCTTACACTTAAAACTGTATAAACTTTTAAAAAAAGTTTGTGAGCAGCTGACCCCATTCTTGTTGTCTTGGTTATATGTCAAAGGCAAACACAGGAGGAAGAAAAATATATATTGAAAATTTACATTTCAATGTATTATTACATCGAAAAGGTAATAAAGGAGTCGACCTCATTTTTCCTTAAATTATTCTTCAACTTGGTTAATGTCACAGAGTTTTAGAACCACAGAATCATAGAATATCCCAAGTTGGAAGGGCCCCCTAAGGATCATCGAGTCCAGCTCCTGGCACTACACAGGTCTACCCCAAAATTCAGGCCATGTGACTAAGAGCACAGTCCAAACGCTTCTTAAACTCCGACAGGCTTGGTGCAGCGACTGCTTCCCTGGGGAGCCTGTTCCAGTGCGTGACCACCCTCTCGGTGAAGAACCTCGTCCTGATGTCCAGCCTGAACCTCCCCTGCCTCAGCTTGACACCATTCCCTCAGGTCCTGTCACTGGTTTCTGAAGAGGACAGATTGGTGCCTGCCCCTCCACTCCCTCTCCAGGTACAGAACTGGCTGGAGGGCTGTGCCCAATGGGTTGTGGCTAATTAAGTCCAGCTGGCGTCCCATTACAAGTGGTGCCCCCCAGGGGTCGGTACTGGGGCCTATCTTGTTTAAGACCTTTATTGATGACCTAGATGAGGGGATGGAGCGTACCCTCAGTAAGGTTGCAGATGACACTGTCGTGGTTCCGCTCGAGTGGGCAGCCGAGCTCCACCACAGCCGCTCTCTCACTCCCCCTCCTCAAAGAGGAATGGGGAGAAAATATGTGAAAAGGGCTCGAAGGTTGAGATAAGGGCGAGAAAATCACGCAGTAATTATTGTAACGGGCAAAACAGACTCGGCACAGGGAGATAGTAAGATTTATTGCTTATTACTAACAAGCTAGAGAAGTGAGAAACAAAGGAAAGAAACCAAAAGCACCTTCCCCCCCATCCACCCTCTTCCACCTCCTCCCCCCGAGCGGCGCGGGGGAATGGGGGTTATGGTCAGTCTACAGCGCTTCTTCTCTGCCTCTCCTTCTCGGTCACTCTCGTCCCCTGTGCTGTGGGGTCCCACCCACGGGATGCAGTCCTTGATGAACTGATCCAGCGTGGGCTTCCCACAGGCAGCAGCTCTTCCAGAGCTGCTCCACATATGGCTCCGTACCACGGGGTCCATCCCTCAGGAGGAAACTGCTCCAACCTGGCTCCCCCACGGGCAGCAGCTCCTGCCAGGTCACCTGCTCCTGCGTGGGCTCCTCTCCACGGGCTACAGGTCCGGCCCGGAATCTGCTCCGGCAGGGGTCTTCCACAGGCGGCAGCCTCCGTCGGTGCAGGGCCACCTGCTCCACTGTGGTCTCCTCCACGGGCTGCAGCGTGGAACCCTGCTCCACCGTGGTACTCCATGGGCTGCAGGGGGACATCCTGCTTCACCATGGTCCTCACCACAGGCCGCAGGGGACTTCTGCTCCGGCGCCTGGAGCACCTCTCCCCCTCCTTCTGCACTGACCTTGGCGCCTGCAAGGCCCTTCCTCACTCCTCTCACTCTCCCAGCTGCTGTGTGGCGCAGCATTTTTTTCCCTGTCTTAAATATGCTCTCACAGAGGCGCCTCTCTGTGAGCCCGCCGCTGCCCAGCCCTCAAACCCTCCCGGGCAGGGGGGGGGAGGCTGCGAGGCGCCGGCAGGATGCGAGTGGGCGCCGCGGGCGGCGAGGCGAGGGCCCGGGCGGCCGGCGGAGCTGGGACTCGGCGGCGGCTCAGCGCCCGCCCCGCCGGCAGCGGCCGACTCCCGGAGACGCAAAACGGCGGCGGCGGCGGCGGAGGAGGAGGCAGGCGGCGGGGCTGAGAGGAGAGGGGGGAGAGGCGGCTGCCGGGGGCGACCCCAAGCGGCCACGGGAGACCCCCGGGGAGAAGGCGAGGCGCTCCCCCGGCCGGCCCTGAGGAGAGGGGCGGCTGCGAGCACCCCTTCCCCGGCTCTGTGAGGGGGGAACGGGGCGCGGTGGGGCGGCGGCGCCCCGCCTCGTCGCCCTCCTCCTCCTCATTGTCTGGCGGCCCCCGGGGGGGGGAGAAACGAGGCTGTGACAGAGCCGGGGGGATGGGGGGCACACGGGCAGGGCGAGCAACTTCGCTTTCCGTGCCTTGAAACGGGACGGAGCCAGCCGAGACCGGGCTCCCCCCCCTCTCTATATACACACACACGCTCGGTGTGGCGGTGGGAGGGGAGCGGGGCCATGTCCCCAGCCCTGCCGGGGGTTTTTGGGGGGCCGGGGGCCGCCCTGACGCCCGGCTGTCCCCCGGGTGCTGCGCGGCGCTGGAGATCGGCACCCGGCGGGGCGAGGCGCCTAATGGAGGCGGCGGCGGGGCGCTGAGGGAGCGGAGAGGCTGCGGCTGTCAGCGCTGCCCGGTAGGTGCTGGGGCTCCCCGTCAGGCTTGACGGAGGAGTTTGGCTTCGCTGAAGGGTGAGTCGAGGCTGAGGTGGCGGTCCCAGCCGGGCCAGGCGCCCCAGAGAGCGCCTTGGGGCTGTCAAGGTGCACGGCGATCCGTGCAAAGGGGGCTTTGTTGTGAGGAGCCCGCTGGAGGGGGAAAGGAGAGGGGAGTTTGGAAAGCTGCGCTGCTGGTGTTAAGCAGCAGCCTGTGCTGCGTTGGTGTTTGCTCAGAGGGGTTTCCCGCACGAGGAGCTGGTGGGTGCTCTGAGGAACCTGGTCCAGCTGTGGAGAGCAAGCTGTATGAGGCAAACCCCAGGACCCAAATACCATAGGCCGTAAGTCCAAACCTCCCCGAACAAGCAGACATCATGTAGAAAACCCATTTGTTACCGTCTTTAAACATTGCCAGCAAGGCAGGCTCTTCCCGTTACGCTGTTAATTGGGTTCCCCGGAGCTCGTTGGAAGGAGGTGCCCTTTTTTCTAAAGGAGGTGACTGCTAACTTCAGGCTGGCAGTCCTACTAGCTTTCCTCAGCCAAAAAGCCCTCTGCATTTCGGTAAAGCACCTGTGCACTGTGCTTGTTGAAGGAAGACAAGTTTGGGACATAACACTTGGAGGTAGGGCACGCATTCTCTTTGTGAGGCTTTCGTACTCCTTTAATGCTTCTTGTGGCTCTCGTGGGCTCTCTCTTCTCTTGCCAAGCCCTCGATGACCTGTGCCTGCTTCAGCTGCATCCAGCGCTCCGTTTGCTAGCCGTAATTGTTGTCATTTATCTCTGCTGGTTATTATTGGGAAAGACGGTGTTTATCGCTGCGTGTCCATGTGTCCTTGGAGCCTGTCAGAGCTGGCTTTTGAACTGTTCTGCCTTTTGTAAATTTCTCTCGGCTGAAGAATTTCTGTCAAGTGATGGACTTTGTGCTGTTGTTAGGATTCCTTTTGTTGCTAATGTACCAAAAAGGCTGTTTCCTTGGGTCTTTTGCTTCCCTTAGCAGTTTGTGGTGTTTCACTTAGGCTTATTACGATCCTTGAGCTGTTTTTCCCCCAGTCACTTACAAAGCCTGAGGGACAGGATTAATTTTTTTTTAATCTAGTTACCATTAACATAAATGATCTTTTTGTTTGGATGTGACTTCTGAATTCATAACAGTCTTACTTGAAAGATGTACGACTGGTTTTGAAGTCTGATGCTTTCTTCAAGTTTGAGTTGAGAATTTCTTCCATCTTTATGGAACTAACTTCTAAAGCAGCAAGTCAGTGTAAACTGTTTTTCTAGTTCTGCTTGCACGTAATCAGTATAACCGAGGCATACTCGCTTGTGGCTGAGCTATGGCCAGTCTCTATTTCTAGGGTCAGTTTCTCTTTGTGTCTCAAGGCTGAAGTCTAGCTGAGAGTTCCCCTGTGCCAGATGCAGTATTTTTTTATATTATGAAATTAGCCTCTCTAATTTTCAGAAATCCTGAGCCTGTTGCAAAATTGACAGAACGAGCTCTTTGGGGTCTGTTTAATAGAAGTCCTACGTGATAAGTTTTGGGGTGATGAGGGGAGGGGACGTTCTGACCACATTTGGCGGAGTGCAGGAGGGCCTGGACGCGCTGTTCCCTTCTGTGAACTCACGGTCGGTATTCCCTCTCCGTCCTGTGCCAGAGACGTGAGGTCACTGCTCCATAAAGGCCCGAGATGGTTTGCCTCGGAGTTGCCGGTGACTTGTAAGCAAGTGATGCAATTTTCAGGATAGCACCGTTTCCCCTCCTCCCTTTGTTTCCTCGCTATTTCCCAGTCAGGTACCAGTGTCAGTGTTCAAGTCCCGCTGTCGGTTGTATCACCTTTGCCGGGTGTGTGCTCATAGGAATCCAGTTTTGTGGTGTTATTAATGAACTTTCTGACACTGTCACATCAGGCACTAAAGGTGCTTCCTCCTGCAGTCTACACAAGGGATGTGATGACTCAAGTTTTCAACATCTTTCTTGTCATTGGGAGTATTAATTCTGATTTTCATCTTTTATTGCAGTCCATCGTGTTAGTTCGGTTTGGTTTCGGTTTGGTTTGTGGTTTCGTTGTTGGTTTTTGGGGTAGCTCAGGGCCTCCTGAAATACTCCAACCACTCTGCTGCATAAGCAGTTGTTTCTTTTTCTGTGGAGGTGGGAGCCCCCAAAAACGCCTCATTTCCTTATCCTGTAGCAGCCAGATGGCATTTCGTCATGCTGCGCCGTGCCTCCCTTGGGCTGATGGTTCATTTCCAGTTCTCTTGTCTTTCTGAGAGCTGGAAGGAACCACACCAGGACCCCTCACCTCTTTTCGCGTACCCTTCAGAGTGCAGTGAGCTGCAAGGTGTTGCATAAAGCAGCATCTCTGCTTCCAGGGGATCCTTTCTACCCAGCCCTGGAAGTCAGCCCAAAGGGAGCAGACGGCTGCTGTCGTGGGAGAATGTGAAGGGAAAAACAGGCAAGAACTCTGAACACGTTGCTACTAGCTCTTAAAAGACCTTGGAGATAGATCGTGGAGAGCTTAATGATGCAAACACGCTTTGAAAGTTTGACTTCTGCTTGCACCTAACAGGTCCAGAAGAGCTCACTTCCAAAAAAAAAACCAGGCTTCCAGTTGTGTTTGGAGCCGTTCCAGAAAGCCACTTGGTGTTGTAGGTTCTCGTTGGGTGTCTTGGCCTTCTTGACCCACAGCTTGAAGCCGCTGCTGGAGCCAGCCTTGGAGCCAGCAGGGAGCTCCTGAACTTTGTCATGGTTATGGCAAAGGCTGCAGGTGTTCAGCGCCCTGAATCTTCAGAGCATCTCTCAAGCCACATATAGTTTGTGAGACCAGAAAGAGCTGCCGGCTTATAATGAGTGCTGTGACTTAGGCACACGGTTTGTAGAGGTTTTAAGGCGTAGTGCATGAGTGCCAGGCTCCTGTTTGGTCACTGGGACAAAACGAGGTCTGGGAATGTTGGATGTCCTAAAAAGAGTACAGGGGAGACAACCGGGGAGGAGATGTGGCTCTTCTTGGCCTTGTTTAACCCCCAGCCCCTCTACACCCCACAGACCTTAGTTACAGCTGTGGGCTTCTGCAGAACGTCACAATTCCTAGTAAATCTTCGGGATATCCTTTAAAAGCAGGAAAATACTGTGTTGGTTTCTTTTTTTTTTGTATACATAGGGCAGCTGCCAGCAGCAGCACCTGCTGGAGTCGAGGGTGCTGAGCAAGGCAGGGTCGTGTCCCGAGCAGCAGTCGCAAGGGGAGCTGAGCGGAGCCCGCCTGAAAACGCGGGGGGTTTCTGCTTCTCAGCAAGCCGAAACACAGCTCCCCGTCCCCAGTACTCCTCGCTGTGAGGATGAGGACTGAGGAAGGCTCACCCTGCCTGCAGCTTCTTCAGTTCTTTGTGCGGGGAACTCTTGGAGGAGCTGGTGCCTCTGGAAAGAAAGCACCTGTTGGTGCTGTGGGCATCCGAGTGTGATGCTAACCCACGCAACGCTGCCCCTTGCATCTGACAAATGTTTTACAACTTCGACTTCTTTGCAGGTTTTACTTAAATTTGGTGGAGGAGGCTGTGGCTGAGCAGAGAACTAATTTGTTCTTTCACTAACTGGAATAATTGACAATGGAAAGAAGCTTTTTTTAGGTAAAAGTTGTGTTTCTGATTACAACTCCGGGTATTTTCCCTGGCAGTCCACAAACACTCTTTTTAAACTTGATTCCTGACAAGTCGCTTTTCTCAATTCTCGAGTTCTTGGACTCCACCAGGGGAAAAGGAAGGCCCTGCTAATATTGCTTGGTTGTTTCCTTCTGGAGGAAGGAGGGGAGAGTTGAGAAAAAGAGGAATGAAGTAAAATGAACTTACTCTTTGCACGCGTGCTGACAGAATAGGCAGGTATTCTTGGGAATATCTCATTTAAATCTCTGTGTATGTGTTTCGAGAGGATGCGTCCTCACTTCGAGGAGCCAACATCCCCTTGCTGGACCTAATCCTGATGGGGCTGGCATCTGAGGGTTACGCGGGCTGCTCCCGGCAGGGCTCTTCCCACCCGGGGAGGCCGAGGGAGCCGGCCGAGCGCTGCTCCGCTGCCTGGAAAGATTCAGTCATTTCCACCCAAAGCGAGGAAATAAAAAGCTCGGTCAGCCATTTCATCTGGAGATACCCCGCCCTCCTCCAACAAATAAGAAAAAGGGAAAATGTAGGCTTGGGCCCTCACATATCCCAGCAGTTTGCACCCGTTCGGGCGATGCGACTGGGGTCAGGGCAGGCAAAATAGAAGTTACCTTTATTTTTTTTTTAAGTTTCGGCAGAGGAAGTTATAAGGTTGATGTTGCCCCTTTGATATTTGATTTAACCCACTGACTGCCCGGGAAGGAAGGAGTCTGTTTAGTTTACCTTTGTCCTAGATTCAGTTTTAATATCTCATGTTTAAATGGGGGGGGGGGGGGGGGGGGGGGGGGTGATCTTTATTCTTAATGATTCATGCCGCCTCAAAGCACAGTGGTTTCTACTTGTGTGCTGCCTTTCCCACTGCGGGATGCAAACAAAAGAACAATAATTTCAGACTCCTCCTTCAGTTTCCAAGAGAACCTTAGCTGCTCAGGGATAGCTCTGAATTTTAAAAGCATTTTTTTCTTCCAAATTATGTATTGATTGCACCTAAAATAGCAGCACCGTAATATGCAATTTAAAACAAATGCACGGGGGTGCTTGGTTGCTTTTAATGCTCCTCCTTTATTTTTATTTTATTTTCTTTCCTCCAGCAGAAAACAAAAAGTGGATTCTGTTCCCATAAGCCGCTCTTGCAAAATCCGCACAAACATTTATTAGTCTAGGCACAAAATATTCTCAGCCGGCCTCAGCCTGACGATGGCAAAAAGAAATAAAAATAATAAGAAAAGAAAAGAAGAGGCAAGCTAATATTGTACTTGGCTGTCAAAAGGGAAGGGGGGAATCATGCCCCAGGCTAGTGAAGCTGTAACGTTTTGCTGGGGCTGCCTACAACAACAGATGCATCTCGTTCCCCTGGGCTTCCAGGCCTGCCTATTCTCTTCTGCTGAACTTGGCCGCTCGCAAACATTCCCTGTGAGTACCACAGCCCGGGCTTCTCCTGGACGCTTTGGATTCGATTTAATAATGGCAGCAGGCATGCTCCTCTTCACCAGGCCTGCTCTTCTGCCCCAGAAATCATGTAGCGAATTCATTGATTGGAAAACGTGCAAAATAGGTGGGATCTGGGGTGACTGGTAGAAATCAAAAGGGTTTGAAATAGGCGATGTGACCGCAGCTTAAACCTGCAGGAAGGGAGCATCGACCCGAATGGTTTATCTGAATCTTCAGCTGCAACTTGGGTAAATACCAACTCCTTCTCCTCATTTGCTACCGTGGCAGTTTGCAGACTTTTGCTGAGTTAAAAGGACAAATCATAGTTGTGCGCGTTTGTTTGATCAGGCCTTTACCTCAATGCTCACGTTCTCAGACTGCTGGGGTTTTATATTTTGGTCATTTTCTTAGAAAATGGCGAATGATGCATATCCCGGCTTCCAGATGATTAGTTCCTGTTACTCCCAATTTGTGTCAGGCTGCGTTTGGTTGGAAATGAAAATGTAATTGCAAATTCCCCTAAACAGCACAACATGTCTGTGGTATTAATTAAAGCACTGTAAATACATAGAATATCTGAGAATGCATTCCTTCAAGCATGACCGTGTTTTTTTAAACCTACAGAGGAGGCAAAATACGGTATTTAGGCTTAGTAGATGAAATGTGTTGCTTCTGTGGTGGCAGATCCGTGTCTTGAGATCTTCAACCTGGTGGAGCTCGTGCTCGAACCTTCAAAGGAGATGTTACGTAGACAATAAACCGTCCTGCTTTTCGGGGAGGACTCTCCTTAGGTCATTCAGAAAACGCCTTCAGTCTTCACTCACTGCAGCATTCACAAAGTGAATGCCTTCCTGTAAGGTTAGTCACCGATGGCCACTCATTCCATGCTTTCACTAAGAAAAACCTTCGCAGCTTGGAATCTGAATTTCCAGCCCCGCGTTTAGGTGAGCCCGGAGCGGCGTCAGGCATCGCTGGGCTCCTTGTCCGGCGGCGCTGGTGAAGTGAAAGATGCCAAATGTGAAGTTTGACAGTGAGCTGGGGGGCTTGTGCTGGCCCGGTGGCTCTCTCAGCCCCCGTGTCTGAGCAGCGGGAGCATCCGAGCAGCACAGGACGGAACTCAGCAAGAGGCTGGGGTCAGGGCACTGCTGCAAATAGAAATGCTTTGCTGGCTGCAGAGGTTAACCGGGTACACGGCGCTGTTTTACTACATGGTGGAGACCTATGGAGAGTGTTTCTGCCCTCCTTTTTAGCTGAAACATCCCCAGATTCTAAGGGGAAAAGGAATAGAAGGGACTTGCGGAGGTCATCTGGCCCTGCCTCCTGCTCAAAGCGAGGTTAACTTTGAAATGAGATCGGGTTGGTCTGGGTCTTGCCGAGTTTTGCAATCTTCCAGGGACGGAAATTCCTTCAAAGTTGCCAGCGAATCTCCTCGACCTCTCCAGACAGCTGCCTGCAGTCCCCAGCCGGTGTAGAGGTGCCGCTACAACAGAAGGCCTGAAATAAAGAGGTTAAAGGCAAATAGTTTTCATTTGGTTTGATGATTAAGTGGCAAACAAGAGGAAGAGTTGCAAGATACCTTATTAAATTCAGTGCAGCCAAGTAGGAAAAGTAACTGTGGGCAGCTGTATCTTGGCAAAGAAGATAGTAGGGAGCAAGGAGGTTTAGCAGTCAAGATGGAAGGTGATGCCACGAGGCTTACAGGCTAGTAATGTTGTAGTGAAACCCAGCCTTCCTAAACAAACCTGCCTGAATAATTCATGTGCATAACGTACTATGTTCAGCTATTTCCTAACATGGAAACGGTGCTGACTGCTTCTTCAGAACAACATAAGTTAGTGATACTACTGAAATAGTTTTGGTCCAGATGTAGATCTGATTTCTCCTAAGCACGCGGAATTCACAGCTGTTGATCCTCCAGGGGAGGCTTTGCAACTTAACACGCGGAGGATAGGTAAATTTCCCGCTGTTGTTCTCCTCTTGTTTTGTTTTGTTTTTTTCCTAGTAGCATAGGCGTAAGACTATGAAGAAACGGGCTGCTTTTTTTTCATTTGCAACACTGGTTTTTCCTCCTCAGCCCCGCCTTCTATTTTTTCAGTCATAGGATATGTGAATGTAAATTCTTGGGAGACGGGTAGAAAACTGTTTCAAGTGGTGTTTTTTCGGCTATGTGGGGGGAGAACAAATAGAGTGGTTTTGAATATTCTGGCTCTTCTTCAGAGCAGCATGTGGAGGGAGACAGATGTGTTTGCTTTTTTACTGCAATGGCTTCAGAAGCGAGAGGGGAAGAAACACTTTCTCTGGGAGCTGAAGCAGGTGTCCTAATCGCAGGAGAGGTTTCTAAATGGCATATCTTTGAGAGTGTTCCTGTAGTGCGGAGGTTTTTGTTTGTTTGTTTGACTTTGGAAGGTTTTACTCCTAATAGTCACGTCCTTCAGCAGAAGTGAGAAATGTGTTTTTATTTTGTGCAGTGTGGCGGACCCTCGGAAATCTACTGGGAATGATGAATACCTCGCACAGTACCAATGTGATGACGGTGGAGACGAGGAGAAACCAAGAAGATGAAAAGAAGGTGACCTCATTTCCAAAGAAAACGTTTTGTAGGGCAACGAGTCTTGTGAGCCTGGTGAGAAATTGCGGCAAACTTCCTCTCTGAAGTCTGACCCTGAATGTAGCTCTAAAAACCTTTCCTCCTCAGCTATTACAGAGAGATGCCAAGATACAAAGGACGAGACTAAAAACGCTGACAAAGAGCATTACCAAAGCAAGAGGGAACGTGCTCGTACTGAAGAGAAGGAGAGTGAAAAAGCAGGTCCTTCCAGCAAGAGAAGGATAAAGTTGAATACAAAGACCACAAACTTGAGCTCCTGATTGGCTTCATGCTGAACTCTGTGCTGTTCTTGTCCTAATCTTGGTCTCCCCATAGATAATATATTTTAAATCCAAATAGAATCATGCGATGAGGAAGATCTCAGTGCAACAAATTCAACATGTCAAATGAAAGTTTACATTTTCCGTGATTTTCTTTCGGAGCGGAAGTGTGTAGTACTCCTTTTCTATTAACGTAGAGCTTCTTTAAAAGAGTCTTTAAGTGCTTGATGACTTAACAGTCTGCAGATTTATTATCAAATCAAAAAACCACCAACTTGGTAGACTAATTTTTTTCCATTTTTGAATGACCGCTAGGAAAGAACGCCTGACGTAAAGAGGTTAAAGGCAAATAGTTTGCATTTGATTTGATGATTAAGTGGCAAACAAGAGGAAGAGTTGCAAGATACCTTATTAAATTCAGTGCAGCCAAGTAGGAAAAGTAACTGTGGGCAGCTGTATCTTGGCAAAGAAGATAGTAGGGAGCAAGGAGGTTTAGCAGTCAAGATGGAAGGTGATGCCACGAGGCTTACAGGCTAGTAATGTTGTAGTGAAACCCAGCCTTCCTAAAGAAACCTGCCTGAATAATTCATGTGAATAACATACTATGTTCAGGTATTTCATCGTCTTTCTGTACAGCTGAATGCCTTTTACGTAATGTTTGGAGAAGTGAAATCGTGGAAGAGGTTTTCAAAACTTTTGCCCGGTTTGGATGATGAAGTAAATTGCCATATTCAGTAGTTTTTGTCACTGACAAGATTCTTCAGACTTAAGAGCGGGTGCAATTATTGCCAAGCATGTTTGTTTTTTGAGACAAGGACCACCAGAAGTTGTCATCTTAAAATACGACATGGAGGGGAGGCTGGTTGTTCACACATTGTTGCCAACATTCATGCAATCTGTCCCATTATCAAGAACAAAATTAGGGACTGAACGGAGGTCTTTCAAAAACCAGTGTTGCAAAACTAGACTTTTTACGATACTAATGTCAAAAGAGTGCTGATTGTACTAAGCTGAAAGTATCTCTTCTAGCTGAAAACTCAGGAACAGCACAGAAGAAAATGCCTCTGCTCTACTGCTCTTCGGGCTTCAGTGAATTCTCTGGCCAGCAGATGGCAAACTCGTTCTTTCTAAACCAGTCCAAAGTATAGGAAGAAAGTAAAGATCTTGCATGCATTACGCAAGTGCGGGGCATGGGGATCCCTGGGCTATATACGTGAAAGAGATGTTCGTTGATCAATACAGCTGTACCCCACTTGGATACGCTGCTTGCAACGTAAGCAGGATAGGAGGGCTGTGCAAAGCAATTCTGGTAAATTGAGGAATTGAAGTATTTCGTCAAGCCTAAAGAGACTAATTAGTTTCCTTTTGGGGAAGGTCAGTCTTTCAAAGCAAAGAAAAAATGTCTCTTAAGCAGGATTTTCTGAATGGTGGAATCTAATCTGAAAAAAGGCCACTTCATCACGTTAATTATTTGCTAGTTTATTATTTTTAATTTTCTACTGTATTGAACCTCTCAAAGAAGCTAGGGACAGACTAAGAACAACGGAGGACTTGTTAGTGTGCCTTTTCAACCAGAATCATGTTACTTTGAATAAATGAACAAGGATAGCTAGTGATAATTTGTGATTTAAGGAAATTCCAGATACGTGAGAGAAAGAGCAGCATTAAAGCAGTTAAATTCCTGCATTCCTAAGTGCTCTCTCTAGCAAGTTTCTGAACGCTTCTGTTCTGTGGCTAGGATTTGGTCAGCTTTGATCACTAGTAAAACAAGGATGCCGTCCAGTCAAACCTTCAAATGACTGTAACTTACCTAAGGTCAACCATTTGCTATCAAAGCAGGTAGCTTTGTCCTAATATTCTGTACAGCTCACCAATGTTAGCCTAGAACTGAAATGCAGTCCGTTTAATGGGAGGGCTTTGGAAGCCGCCTTCTCCAGTCAGTTCAGCCCTGTAGTCAGAGAGCAGATCAAGCCGTGTGCAGGATTGTGACTTCTCTCTTTGGAAAGAAAACCACTAAGCCAGACAGTTCCATGTAGAGTATCACAGCAGAGAATGACATTTCTTCCCTTTGTCTTTCAGATGCAGAGCTCACTGCTGGAAGCCTTCAATACTCAGACCAAACCTACCATCAAATCTGACCCTAAATCTGATTTAGGGCCTTTTGACCATCCAAACCAACCATTTTTCCATCAAACACTGTTGCAGGAAGAATGGCCGAAAACACGACAGACACTAGTATGGTCAGATCATGTTCCATTTTATTACCCAAATAGCCTAGCTTTTTTAGTGAACTTAACAGGGGCGGATAGTGTCTCACAAGAAAACAACCCCCACCTGCAAGAAAACAACCCCCTTGTGATTAGCAGTCATGTAGACCTTGTCCTTGAAGCCAGCTGCTGGTAACAATATTTTTCTAAATTCCTCAATTGGGCGATGTGGGAACACTGTCATGGGAACTTCTCATAGATGCCCTGGTAGCTTGGTTTGCTCAGCTGCAGCAAGCCGTGGGATCTTTGCTGTTTCAAAAATCCCTCAACAAAACCCAACAACTTGTGGCTTACCAGTTTCATTTCAAAACCCAAGTCTTTATTCGATCTATTTTGCAGTGAAAGGGTTTTCTCTGTAACCTGGTCCTTTAAACTGTCGTGCCGAAAAGAGGGGCACTTGCAAGAGCACATATAGTCCATGCCTTAAAATGGAATCATCCTCTAGAAAGAAAAAAAAAAAATGGAGCAATTATCTTGCATGTCTTCTTGATAAAGGTGGAGCTACACAATAGTATATAGTTTCACACTTTATTTTTGAGAATGACCAGGCTTAAGTAACAGCTCTTGATGAGAAACGAAAAGATTAATATGCAGTGGATTTACACAGAACATTACATTTTTAACAATGATCGATACAGGGTATTTGTCATGCAAATCACCTGTGTACACCAAGTTATACTTATATCAATATATATCTGTACAGTATTTGCATTTTATATTTAAACTCTAACTCGAAACATTTTCCAAGAAAACAGAGAAATGAAACTGGTAAGCCACAAGTCTTAATTTGCAGCATCTGGTGTACAACAGACCTAGCTTTTCCAGCAAGCATATCTATGTAGGTATGTAACAAATCTTCAAAAATAGGCATTGTTTTTAGATATGAAGCATTATAAACGCTGCTTGGTTTATAAAGGTTGGGTTTTGTGCCAGTTTAAAACTGCTCAAAATGTTAAGTGATTTAGAGCTTACTTTGTCAGAATATCTTAAAATTTGAGTCAGTCCAGGGGAGCTTAACTATTATATACAGTTCTCTCCCTAGATTGCACTGGCAAGGTGGCAGCAATTTAATGCTAGACATAATATATTTCCTGCTACAATCTCCTCAGTTACACATTACCCTAAATAATTATTTCTGCAGGATATAAGAACTTCAAAAACAACAAACGAACTCTCAAGGCATTTCCTTCATGTTTACAGGGAGACACCGTTACCTGGCTAGATAAACAGATTTTCTTGAAGGTGCTATTTCAGCATATAAGAATTGATTTAAACAACAACAACAACAACAACAACAACAAAAGTGCTTCATGGCTTACTAGTTTTGTAATCTCACATTTCTCCAGGAATACTTGATTTGCTGCATTTCACCATTACACTCGTCAGCACCGCTGATTCTGGTTTATCACTATTTGCATTACAAATCTCCTTGTCCAAAGCTTAAACTGATGTATGCACTGCTTGAAAACAAAACCTGAAGTTGCAGAGCAGAAGACTCAAGTCATTATGTTAGCAGCTGTGTAACCATACTGCTTTCCAAACACAAGATGTTCAGCTTATTTTGTTTCTATGAAGAGTTTAAACGGCTCCCGTTAAGCAAAGATGTCCCCACACTGATACTTACTGTTAAGCAAGGATTCCACCTCCTTTGGCTGAGGTTTGCTCCCTTACTCACATTCGAACATTCATCCAAGTAGCCTGCAATTCCACACTCTCGGGGGAAAGTCCATAGAATAGAAAAGGTTCCTGCAGTCTCTTCCTCTCAGCCTTTTTTTGAAGCATGCAATAAAGCAAAACATTCACAGGCTGCCCTTCCATGCAAAACAAGGCAAATTAGTAAGACAGGAACCACAAAACTGATTGTCCTTTAAAGTTAAAATGAGATTTGAAATAGATCGAGTTAGCAAGTGTTGTAAGTCTGTAGCTAAGTCTGGTTTTGCCAATGCAGCACAATTCCCTATCACGTAGCCAGAGCTGCTTCTGTAGCTCCAAGAAGCAAAACTGCTTTGACAAAATACTGTGTCATCAAAGCATTCATTGGCTCAGTAGGCACGGCTCAGGTTCAACAAGTTTGTGAAAAAATGAGTACTAAGAGAAGCAGCAGGGTCCAAAGAAACACTTTATGTCCCCGCCGCAAAATGAGGGGCTTTACCTTGAGTGTTATGCACACTGTCAATAGAAAAGCACTGTAACAGAATCTGCCACAGCAGTTTGCATGTTACTGAAAGACCATCAGAGTGGGACTGCAGAAAGATCTTTCTGAAGTTACAAAAACATGTGGGGGTGGGAGTTTAGTTGCGTTAGATAACACATCTTAGGTAAAGATTTTGGTCTTAACGTAAAAGTAAGGATGTCTACTGATTTCTTCAGCTCCAACAACTGAAGCCCAAGTCTGAAAAGTCGCCTTTAAGAATGCAAAGAAAATATTTAACTCTTCTGTATGTTCATACTTTGCTATCAAGCAAAGGAATGAATGCTGATGCCTTAACTATGTAGGGCTGTAGCTTACAGAGAGACTACACCTTCCTGTTTTTTGCCCTTTAAAAACGTTAAATGCACGTGAAATTATTTGGGGGTGTTTTCACCTGCAAAGCCTAATGCAATGCATGCAAGCCCTGTCATCTTCTTCCTCTAGTAGTGTCGCGTTAAGGAGTGTAGCCGATTGACCGTCACGGGTCCCGTCGGATTCAGGGTGCTGAACTATCACGGTCACGGATTCACCAACAATGCAGTACAGCCTTGCTCTAGTCGCGTTCAAGGAGAACTCTCACAGCTAGGAAGAATGCAACTAAGTGCAATTTATTACGGCGACAGGTACACAGGTCCTTTGGATTGCCAGTGATAAATTCACTGTCTGCAAAAGCAAGCTAGCATGCATGAAATGCACAGGTAGACAGACTAGGTATTAAGACATTAAAAAGCATAAAAACTCTAGGGATTTCTAAGATTCCACAGAGATGCCTGGTATAAGCAAGCGTTCAGATCTTACCCCACGGCGTCCCAATGGAGTGGGGGTGGGGGGGTGAGAGGCTCAGCCTGTCGAGTGATGTCAGAAGTCAGAAGGAATCCTGTCTGATAGTATCTTCCCTAACATCCCCTTTCTCTTAAACCAATTGATATTATTTTCTATCTTTAAGGTGGAGCTTGAGTGGCTCTAGTCATGCATATCTTGGTTGTGCTTGGTAGAAATTATCTCACTTGCGTTGAAAGGTACAGGCTCTGAGAAATTCCGAGGGCGTGCTCAGTGAGGGGTGGTCGCACCTTGGAGGCGGGTAGCTTTTGGGATGGAGGTGTGCTTATGATGCCTAGTCACTTAAGGCAATTACTCCACAAGTAGTAACTTAGTGTTGATTTAACTCCAGCATATCTAAAACATAAGAAGGCTGTTACTATGGAAGCAGCCGATGAAACCAGTCCTTAAATCTTACTGCTTATTGTGCGTGAGCAGACTGGCGTGAGTTTTAGCTATACTGGCAAATATCAAAGCACACCTGTGTTGTCCCAAATCTGGGAAAGAAAAAAACAAGGAAACGTTGAAGAGAATAGGGAGGCCTGTAGCTTGTGCAGTCTTTTAGCTGAGAAAATAAAGAAGGAGAGAGACAGGTAGCCTTGAGCTAGCAGAAGCAAGGAAGAGAAGGGATAAAAGGGAAAAAACAGGAAGGAGAACACCAGCTCCAGACTGACCTATAGAAACCTTTTTCTCATTAAGGGTCATTAACACATTAAAAATCACACCTGTCAAAATGCTAATCTATGCTAATGTGGGATTCGGTGTGTTTCCCCCCCCTCTTGTTCCCCCCCCCCCCCCGGTATTCCTCTGTAATGCACAAGCTCAGTCGAGATAAGTTAGGTGAGCTGTAATAACCAATCAAAAGGAGCCAAAGAGAGAGTTTTCACAAGTTTGCTGTGTATAAATGACGGCGATTCGAGTCAGAGGTGTGCTTGCTTTGCGAAAGATGGCCAAGTACCTGACTCTGCAGAGTTCTATAAGTAATGATGTAATTAAAAGACCTTCGTGTGCATTCCGACTCTGGGTGCTTATTGGCGCGGTGCACTGGGCACGAACCTGTGGACAACATCTGTGCTCAGTGTCATGCCTACAGACAACCCTTTACTGTTGGGACCTGCATATTTTTCTGTGCATTCAACACAAACCCTTTGGCACAACTAGTTAACCACGTAGCTGCCAGTCCACCACTCAGTTGCACTTGTGAAGAGGAAAAGCTATTTCCATCTACCGTAGGAGCACATCCTCTAAATGCAAGCTTCACTCAGCTGGTCATTTACTGCAGGACAAGATTTGAAAACTGTTGTTGAGTTCTGGGTTTCCTGCTTACAGGAAAAATTAAGTGCTAGATCGCCCTCTACTCCGCTTTGTTTGCTGCATTTAATGGAGATTAAACTAATTTCGTTTGCTCCTCCGTTTATGGGCAATGAGCTGAAGGAACAGGTACAGCACATTAGCCTGGAATTCCTTCCCTTCCAACCAAAGTAAACTGGAGCTGTAACTAACACAAGCAGAAGCAAGGCTTCCGTGTTGTCAGCTGAATAAAGTTCCAACAAAATCATCCTCTGGGATTTGAAGCTTACTTCACATTACATGCCAACAACTCTTTTCCCTCTATTGTAAAGCGGATCCCTGCTGCTAGTTGCTCTAGAAGAAAAGGAATCATCGGTTTGGTTAACAAATACCCGCTTCTGAAAACGAGAAGCGTTGTGTTCTCTCTTCCCTTTGAATGACTCCACACTTCTCATCAGCTAATGGATTGCTGACCTAGAATCAGAGAACATCCCAAGGTGGAAAGGACTCCCAATAATCACCGAGTCCAACTGCTGGCTCCACACGGGACCACCCCAAACTCAGACCCGATGTCTGAGAGCATTGCTCAACACTTGTTGACCTCCGTCAGGCTCGGTGCCATGAGCAGTGCCCTGGGCAGCTGTCCCAGTGCCCGGCCGCCGCCTCAGCGCAGCACCTGAGGCGCACGGGGCTCGGCGGGGCGGCCCGGGAGGGGAGGACGGCGGGGCGAAGCGGCGGCTCCCTCAGAGCCGTCTCCCCGCCGCCTCGGCCGCGTGTCGGGGCTTTTTCGTGTCGGGGCTTTTTCGTGTCGCGCCCTCGGGCTCTCGCCGCGGGCGAGATGCTGCTCCCCAGCGCGGACCCCTTGCGCGCGGGGCCTGCCCGCGGCGGCGGCGGGAGGGAAACCCCAACCCCAAAGCCCTCCCGGCAGGGAGAGCTCGGGGTGAGGGCCGATCCGGCACCGACAGTAAACACACGCCGGAGGAAACGCTCTGCTTTTAGCCGTGAGCAGCGCGGCCAGGTTCAAAAGGCGTCACGCTGGAGCTCCGAGGTCGGCGGCGTTCCGAGGCCGTTGTGGCGGTTGTGGAGACGGCCCCGGCTGAGGTGGCTGCTGCTGTCGCTGCTGTCCCCTCTGTCCCCGCTGTTGCCGCTGTTGCCGCTGTTGCCGCTGTTCCCGGACCTTGGAGACCCCCGGCGGCTCCCTGTGAGAGGCCCTGTGGCCCCGGGGAGCTGCCCGCCGCCTCGTCGGCCAGCCCGGCAGCAATCCTGCCAGGACAGAATAGCTCACTGCGTTTCAGGGTAAAGTGACGATGAATTTGTATTTCCTGGCCTGGGTGCTGCTTTCTTCTTTAAGGAAGCTTCAAGGTTAAAGGTTAAACTCAGTTATGTCAGGGTTCAACTCCGTTTCGTGAAGGGGAACTTGTACAAAAGCTTAAGCTGGGATTGACTCTCTGCTAAGCGGAGGCCAAACGTGTACCTACTGAGAAGCAGGTCCTAAGTGATAACGTTTTCTAAAGAGACTGCTAAACACATCTGAACAGTGCTGTTGCAGAACTCTGAACGGGGGGATAGCAACTGTCTTAACTGATCTGGAACCTTGAGCTTACTTTTCAGTGGACAAGAGGTGTGTCTCTCAAGGCAAACAAAGAGAGGAGTAGCACCCGATAGTTATGTCAACGTAAATTTATGCTCAGAGCGTAGGTGTAGGAACAGCATCGGTATGTATATGGAACATCGGGAGAGGAAGCTGTATTGGTATTTACAGTTTTTCTACTACCTTGTCAGAGAGGCGTTATCTCCAGATTAGAAATGGATGTATTTTGAAAAAGTGGTGGTGGATCGGATTTCTTCTTTCTAGTGTTAATATTTGCTCTTGAATAGTACTTAATACCTGGTAACGCCTCAATCAGTTGTCAAAAATAAACTTAAAAATGTGTAAGGCTTATCTCATTGGTCAGTATAAAGATCAAGGTCTTTCCTTTCCTTTCCTTTCCTTTCCTTTCCTTTCCTTTCCTTTCCTTTCCTTTCCTTTCCTTTCCTTTCCTTTCCTTTCCTTTCCTTTCCTTTCCTTTCCTTTCCTTTCCTTTCCTTTCCTTTCCTTTCCTTTCCTTTCCTTTCCTTTCCTTTCCTTTCCTTTCCTTTCCTTTCCTTTCCTTTTATTTTCTTCTTTTCTTCTTTTCTTTTCTTTTCTTTTCTTTTCTTTTCTTTTCTTTTCTTTTCTTTTCTTTTCTTTTCTTTTCTTTTCTTTTCTTTTCTTTTCTTTTCTTTTCTTTTCTTTTCTTTTCTTTTCTTTTCTTTTCTTTTCTTTTCTTTGCGCCCAGTATTGTTTTTCTGTTTTCCTTCTCACTGCAGTCTTGATTTTGTTTCTTGTCCCTTAAGTATGTTTTCAATGTGTTGCTGAAACATTTTCCCTTTCAATCCGAAAAAAGGAGCTGTCACTAGTGAAGACTGGAGCTTATCTGAAAATCTCTGAGCCCAGGAGCTGTCACCTTAGTCTTCCAATCGGACAAGGACGACTTCATTTCTCATGTAAATGCATTTTTCAGGTTTGTGTATTGTTTTTTCAGGAATGGAAAGTGTGTATAGAATGGATTTAAAATCAATTTTAAATGTAAAATGTCAAGGGAAAAAAGTTCTAATTACAACCTGTGCACACAATTTGCCAGCTGTGGGACTAGGAGTTTTCTTATTTACTGTGTTTTGTTTAACGTGTCTGAAGTTTAATGGATAGCAATCAAGGTGTGCTAGAAATCTGAAAGCACTTTATACTTTGTTCTCTCAGTCATTTTGGTATAACAAACTAGCTTATGTTTTAAACGCTCCATTAGGTTAGTGGTTTCCCTAAAGGTAACAAGTCCCTGTGTGCTACAGTAAGACAGTAACAAAACATGAAGAATAGAAGTTCATCCTGTCATAATTCAGCTTCTGCCTATGGACACACAATTACGCTTATTTAAATCGGTATCACCTTGAAACCTAATCAGCATTTTAAAAAGGACTTTGTAGCAGTTATTGGCTTTTGTCCTGGAGGGCTGAGGTTTGTTTTGTTTTGTTTTACATTCAGCATTTCCGTTTCTAGCTTACATTCCCCTGTTGTTTTGCATGAGGAAAACGTGCAACTTTACAAAGTAGAACGGAAAGAGCTGCTTTTTAGTCTAACTTGTCAGTTTTTCGTAGGAGTTTTAAATGTGGTAGGAGTAAAACACCAGAAGTACTGCTGCCAAAGTTATATTCAAACTCGTATTTCTTGGGGAAGCAGAAGAAGCCCAGGGAGAAATAAATTTGCAAACATGCTCTTCATGCTCTCCTTTCCCAAGATTTCTCTGAGATATAGCCCATCCTCTGTGGGTTTTGAGGTATGTGGTTCCCAGGAGTGAAAAGGAGGGCCAAACATCTCTCCTCTTGGATCTCAACATGCCAGGGCTTTAGTGTACTGCCACTTACGGCTCCGCTTCTTCACCTGGAAAAAGCGACCACAGGATGTAGACTGAGGAGCCCTCACAAATTAACTTGCTATCACAAAGTGACGCCCAGAAAAGGTGTATTTAAAAGCTAGGCTCATTATAGAATCACGACAAACCCCTCATGAGTGGTGCAGTAGACAGTGAGGTAGAGGGCGAGCCCTGGAAAGACAGAAGAAAAGTAGCAGTGAGTTCTGGGTACCTTTGTGCGCACGAAACAGAAAAACGCAGGCAGTAAAGTAATAGTGTTCCGTTACTAACGCCAGCAATAGATAATTGCAACAATTATCTATTAGATCATAGGTAATAATTAACAGATAATTGCGCAACTCCGGACATCAATAAATAACTGATTCCCCTCAGAGAATGTCTTCTACATTTTTATATTAAAAAGACTCCAGAGTTGTAATGGATTAAAATCCTACGGAAGTGAAAGAAATGGCATCAGCCACTAGTTCTGCAGAAGCTAAAAGTAATCCTGATAGAGCTGAGATGGAAATTTTCACTTTGTGTGTTTAGTTTGGGGATTCTTTTTAAATCATTCATAGCAGCGATTTAGTTCTTAAGGCTGTTTCTTTGGGATTAAGTGACAGGACTTCTGCTACTCTTTTCTTCTTGGAACGCTTCTTGATATTCTTACGTCAACCAGAACTTCTGTCTCTGTCGCAGATGTGAACAATGACCGTAGTTAAGAAGCCCAAATCTTCAAAGTCTAAAAAGCCCTCTTCAAGGCGGTCTGGCAAATCCAAGAAACCAAGTACTAAAATACTGATGTCACGCACCGCAAACTGGGGCCGGATACCGCCTGCAGAAGATTCAAGCCAAGTCTCTGTGGCCCAAGGACGTGGAGGTGCTATTTATTGTAGATCATCTGAAAAATCTAAGGCTTTTGCCCCAAGAGATCTAAGTAAGTGTGAGCTTTATCCTGCCTCCATTTTCTTCAAAGCAAAAGTAGAAAATGCAGTTCTTACTTGTTGCACTGATAGAGAATGGGACTACTGTGAACAAAGACTTCAAAAGCGAATCCCCTAAGGCAACTGAAGTGACTGATGTTACAGAAATTAATTTTGATATATTTACAGTCAACAGAGAAATATGGGGAGCTTTTTGTAATGCACAGATTCATCCATGTCTTTTCCGTTTTGCAAAGAGAAGGGTTTGATTGTTGCTATTCACAGCTTCCATTTTTCACAGGTTTTTTGAATGATAACATTGCTCAGGAAAAGATCTGGTATCTGTAGGGGTACCGTCATTCGTAGTTACTAGTTTTTACGTTTTTACCGTATAATTTCAAGTCTAAGTTTGTGGTTTAAGTTATAATAATGAAAAAAACAGTAGTTGAGTTAATCAGGTTAAAGATTATAGATGGAGAGGAACTTGGCATTAGGTACTACAAACAGAATGGCAGTTAGCCTTGCCTTAGAAAAATTAAAATGGTTGACTAAAGTTGTTTTTTTTTTCCCCAAAACATTGTGTTGACCAGCCAATTTGAATTTGGCGGTATTAAAGCTGTCTGCAATAAGTTTTTCTGGTTTGGATTGTAGCTAGCTCCTCTAGGTGCTCCTGCAGAATAGTATTTTTTGAAATACCTTTCTTAGAAACAAACAAACAAAATCTCTTTTTAAATGTAACTTCCTTGCAGTCGTTAATGATGGAATTGCTCCACCACAGAGCATTCTTTTTCCACCTGAGAAGATTTGTATGGATTGGCAAGAAACACAAAGTGTTGGAGTTGGCCTGTACAATCTTGGCAACACATGTTTTCTTAATGCTACTCTACAGTGTTTGACCTACACACCCCCACTTGCCAATTACATGCTTTCTCTTGAGCACGGCCAGTCATGTGAGTACTTTCTAACAGTATTTTGAATCTGTTGGATAGCTCTGAAGGTAAAAGAACAGCAGTGATTCTGTGAGACAAACTTCTTGGCCTGATTTTACCTGTAGAAGCTGGCTTTGAGCACTGTATTAGCAGTGGGCTCCGAATAGCATACGGAGTGCAATTAATGCACCATGTTTGTTTAATTAATTAATGTATTAATTAATTAATTTATTTATTAAAGGATCATTTATTGCTTCATGGGAATAATGAAGTGCATTGGACAGTAATGCATTTAGTAGTAATTTTAGAGAGTAATCCATTTTGCAGTCTGTGGAGTTCACATTCCTGTCAGCCTTTACAAATGTGACTTTGCAGTAGTCTTTTAGATTTCTCATCACAAAATGCATTTGAATACAGGCTTAGTGGATATTTTTATTCTGTAAAGTTGTGTGAAATGAAATGTTACAAGACTGTTGGGACATTGGCATCTTGGGAGAATAGAATGTAGCAAGGAGAGTGGATATTGTATCTATAGTTTAAATTTTACTTAGATGTTTGTTTGTAGTTACGGATATTTTGCTGGACTGGGATGCTTTCTTCTTTCACTCTTCAGGTCGTGAACAAGATTTTTGCATGATGTGCACGATGGAGACTCACATTAACCAGGCCCTGCGTTGCACTGTTGATGCCATCGAGCCTACGCATGTTATCAGTAATCTCAGTCGTAAGTGGCTTCAGATGTGTTTCTTTTCGATAGCTTGTAATCTTCAAATAATTATTTGATGTGTATAAGTGGTTCTAACACTATAAAGAAGAGAGATTTTAGAAATACAAGCATGATTTCATTTTTAAATGAGGTAAATACTATCATCTTCTTATTTAGGAATAGGACAACATTTCCGTTTTGGCAGTCAAGAAGACGCACACGAGTTCTTGCGCTATACTGTTGATGCTATGCAGGAAGCGTGCTTGAACGGAAGCACCGAGTAAGCATAAACAAGTTCACTTTCATACATTCTCTAGCACCTTCTAGTCCTTTCTTTCCTATCAAAAATGATCTCTAGCACCTTTGAGTGCCTTATTTACTATCAGCAACGAAAGTCTACATCATCCTTGGTTTTCATAAAACTCTTTGAAGAGTTAACTCTGCGCCTTAAATCTTCTGAGGTCTGATTATAATTTATTTCCAGATTGGACAGATCTTCTCAAGCTACCACCATCATTCATCAAATATTTGGAGGATTTCTAAGATCGAGAGGTACTTTAAAAAATATTCCTGTCCTTAGAACTGATCTGTGTCTTTTGTTGGTAGTAAAGCAGTCTGTAGTTTGTCTAAAGTAGTATCTGTCAACAACTTGAATTTGGACAGTTAGTCTCCTTCACATAATGTTAAGCATTTCTATTTTGCTTCCAGTGAAGTGCTTGAATTGCAAAGCAGTTTCGGATACGTACGAGGCATTTCTTGATATCACTTTGGATATAAAGGTAAGATGTTTTCTAAATATAATTCATGATGTTTAAGTACATGCATAACTTTCTAAATTAAACTTGTTTAACTTAAAAAACCAAACCACGTATAATGTTAAAACGTAAGAGCTTGGCGGTGCTAAGGAAGTGGATTGGACTTTGTCCTTCTGTGGAACCCATGTAAATAGTCTCCACATTTGCATTGGGTTTAAGGGGAAAGAATTCTCTTTCTGCAAAAATTATAATGCTGTCATACTTCTTTGTTGTTCTACCTCAATATACATGTACATCTAGTTGTTAGACTGATGAATTTGTCCCCAGTATTGATGACAAAGCACACTATAGATGCTGTCTAGGTTACTGGAAAAGTATTTGTTTCGAAGTCAAACTTTCTGTGCTCATAGTAGATCGCTTGAGTATGTTAGTAAGATTCTCTTATAAACTACTGGTATGTCTCCGGAATTTTGAATTTACAGGGACTTTACACTCTTCTTTCTCGCTGCTCTAGGCGGTTTCATCTGTTACCAGAGCTCTGGAACTCTTTGTGAAACCTGAAGAGCTGGATGGAGAGAATTGCTATAAATGTAGCGAGTAAGATTTTGACTAATTAGGTCTTAATCCTAGATGTCAGTTTTATGTGTTGCATGACTCTGTTGGACTACCTCTAAACTTTGGATCTACTTACGAGTTTTGTGGAATTTTATAAAACACTTGGATTTTTGTTTCTTTGGAGGGGGAAGTCTTGTTCATAGGCATTCCTTATGGGTTTGCAATTCTCTGGCTTGTATTTTGTCATCAGAATTCAAAAAGAGACACTTTTGTTCTTTCTATTTATTAGCTCTCGACAGTACTTTTCTTGATGTAAACTGCCCAGTTTCCGTTGTTCTCTGGGCTAGTGGCTAATTTTCACTGCTTACACTGTAGGTCCTACCTTGGAGCGGGCAATGTATCAAACTTAACTATTTTGTTTCAAAGGATGGCAGATGGTTTCAGTGTCTTTCCAGACAAGCTCAGTACATGAAGACTTCCTACTGTTAAATGTCTCCCTCCTGTAGAATGACCATGTGCTTCTGTTGTATTTTTGATGTTGATAGACGACCTATGTTGGAGATTATTTGCAATTTCTAGTCCTGGGGACCAAGGCTCTCTCGTTCCACTTTCAGTATTTGTATTTCCCTTGAAAGCTGAAAGAATGTATCCAGGATTGGAGTTCAAATAGCCACTTTTGTAGACCAAGAAATGGTACCTTACCATCCAACCTGGTAATACCCTTTCGTGAGAGATTCCTGTTCCCGCTATGCTCTGAGTTGTTGGGAAAATTTACCTTCTTCTCTGTACTAACAAACCTGACACGCAGTGCATGGGTTTATGAAAAGAAAAAAGACCAACCTATTACGCAAGTAAATATCATTCAAATAGCATAGGCATGCGTGAGACATTAAAACGAGTTTGTTTTGGGGGCGAAAAAAGAAGATGCCTTCAAACACTTCTCTCTGCTTGTTTTTAAGGTGTAAAAAGATGGTTCCTGCATCCAAGAGATTTACCATACACCGTTCTTCCAATGTTCTCACAATATCACTGAAAAGATTTGCAGATTTCACAGGTGGAAAGATCAACAAGGTATATTTACCACTGTAATGCAACTGTATCATCGTGTAATGGGACATCCCCCAGAGCTGAAAGTTGTTAATATTTTCAGACAATAATTGTAGACTAACGACTATGGCTTATTCTTTCTCTTAATATCAATAAAGTTCCCGCTTGACAAGAAGCAGATGCTTTCCTCTGAGAAGGCTGATTCATCAGGAAACAGTTCTCTGCAACTTCTAGTCTTAAACATTGTTTATGGGAAGACTTCTTTGTAGTGAATCAAGAAATATATTCTAGAAATATATTCTAGAAATATATTCTAGAAATAAATTCTAGTCTGTGTGTTTTGGAAGTGTTTTTCTCTGGCTAGTCCACGAAGTACTCTGGGATAATTTTTCTATCTTCTTGGTCTGTCTTTAGGAGGTGAAATATCCGGAGTATTTGGACCTGAGAGCCTACATGTCGCAGTCAATGGGAGAACCACTGCTCTATGCCTTATATGCGGTGCTGGTACATCACGGTGTCAACTGTCACTCAGGACACTATATGTGCTACGTAAAGGTAGAAGTCAACAGCATTTCTAACAGGGTAAAGGTTGTGCTGGCAAACCAATTAAAGCGTGACTAGCAGCTACTGTTTCTAGGGAAAAAGATTTCATTATATTTTTATTTGACACGTGTGTATTTTGTTCCTACCCGTGATTTCATTTGGAAAATGTGCAATTCACCTAAAGAAATCGTTGTCTTTATTTGCAGGCTGGTAATGGACTTTGGTATCAGATGAATGATGCTAAAGTAGTCCGTACTGACATTAAAAGAGTTCTTGGTCAGCAAGCTTACATACTTTTTTATATCAGGTAATAACAAATCTTAAAATGTGTTCAGAAGAGATTTACTTTCCTGTTATTGATATTTTTCTGTTTTGCAAGTGTTTTTCTTGCTATCCCGGGAAAAGATGATGATTTGTCTAATTCAGTTCAGTCTAACCTGAAATTCTCTGTGTCATTTATTATCTTTTGTTGCTTGGCCTTAAACTGCAGCACTTGTGTAAATTGCTATCTATGTGTTATCTGTAGCTGGCTAATTTAGAGAAGGAGAGAAATGAAGGTCATCTGTGGTGTAAGAATGAATTATTGCTCTGAAAGTGATAGTCTTAGGAGGAAGACTGTTCTCTATTTTTCAGTTTGTAGCCTTGGCGAAGCCTTCTGTAAAGAAGGCTTCCATATCGTATGAACTGTTCCTATAAAATTATAGGATGGGATTTAATCCAAGAGTAGGCTGAAAGAAAAACTAAACTACGATCACTGCTCTTTTCTGAAGGCGCTATGATTTGACACTTGGAGAACATGCGTTTTACTTGCCAGCACCATCTTATCCCTGTTCATTCCCCCCTGGTCAGCAGGGGGCTAATAGTAAGCAGGCTGGATTTATGGGACCACGACTTCCTCCTCATATGATTAAGGTAATTCAGGGAAGCGGGAGGGCAGATAACGGCACCAAACTGCTAGTGGGTTTGGGGTTTGGTGTGGGGTTTTTTGTTTGCTTTTCGGCATCTTAGTTTTGTTTTCCTTCCCACGCTGCAGCTTTCTTCACAGCCCTCATGCTACAGCCAGAGTCATTCAAACAGTGGTTACTGCTGAATTGTGCAGCCATGCGACTCCATTCCTTTATACCTCTAAGACAGCTTTCTAAAGCACAGAGAGCTATGCTCTTTGACAATTTAAGCAGAGTGTACTAATCTTCGAATCATTTAAAAGAGGACTTGTGTTTCCTATCGTCGTCACTTTAGCTAAGACAGGGAAAACTAATTGTCTTATTCCTGAGCACCAGAACAATTACTTCAGGCTTTTCAGGGTATGTTTAAAGGGGAAAATAAATATATTTGGGAATAGCAGTAGGTAATGTTAAGTTGTTTGGCTGGTTTTCAAAGATGATGTTAATTTGATACCAGTCTGCAGTAAACCAAAAGCAGGAATTGAATACGCTTATTGGACTTGCATTTATCTTTAAAGGGCAGTGTGTTTTTCTTTTTAGGTGTTAAGACCATTTGTAGAAATACTCAGCAGGAGAGTTTTGTGTTTCAAAATGTTAAATGCAGTGTTTGCGTTAATCCATCTTGCAATTTCTTCTTTTTAAATACAGAATTCAAGCCGTTTAAATGGAAATGGATCCATAAAAGAGGACGCAAAGACCACTGGTGTCACCCTAAAAAGGCCATCTTCAGCACCACCAATGGCCTGTGTTCAAAATCAGGCAATTACCAGGCCTTCAATTACTGATACGTCAAGAAAACAGAAGATCACCATCAGTATTCACAATAAATTGCCTGCTCGTCAGACTGTGTCACAGCCTGACTGTCTTAGCAGTGCTGTGGAGGATGAAGATCTCTACCAGGCTGTTCCTTCATCCACAATTACAAATTTGGTAATGCAAATGAAGCAAATGCAAACAAACAAAAAAAGTTTCTGATGAAATTTTTGTGGAGCCAACAGTGAATGAAAATCCTAAACTCAGCTCTGATAACACAGTCCCTTACGGCGCAGAATCTTCAGGAAAATCTGAGGAGGAGTCAAAGGGCTTATTTAAAAGGAATTGCAGTGCAATGTCCTCTAATGGAATTTTGGTTGGAAAGGTAGTCCGTACATTGCAGCATTCCAATTCTTCCTGTCAGAATGCTGACAAAGGAAGATCCCAGCATGAGCTGCCAAAACCCGATTCACTAAATGGTGCTATTAGGTTAATTAATGAATCTAAAGAAAACGGACTGAAACTTGATGATTCCACTTGCCGAGTTGAACCTGTTAAACCTTCTGAGATGTTCTTTTCTGAAACAAATGGATTGCTTGAAACATAGATTTGCTCCATCGAGAATTTCTCACCTATGATGCATTCGGGAGTGTTTATTGTGTTCCTAATTCAGGTGAAATACTGAGAAAACACAGCACAAATGTGATCGTAAGACTTTGTGGTATTATCCCATTAGAATTTGCAGACCTGAGCTTACATTAGAACTTGTCAACTTAAGCTCAGCTGAGATAAAAATTCCTAAGTTTCATAAAGTAGATTTTGGGAGGTGAGTTGGGGTTATCTTTGAAGTGTAGATAATGCATACAACTCAAAGCGGTCTTGCTTACCATTTAATGGAGGAAATCTGACAAGACTAGTCCTCAGAACTACTACAAATAGTATTTTTTCCGTCTGCTGACTTGTGCGTTTTAATTGCAGATGCCTGGAGCTATGCCTTCAGTCAATCGAGAAGTCATCACGGAGTCCCTCACAGCCAGCCAGCTGAACAGCTTGTCAGAGGAAATGAGGTAAAATGAGCACAGTCTGATTAAGACAAGACTTTATGGAAGTTCGTTACGGTTTTATCTGTCTACTAATAGTATTTAATGGAAGGATTTAAATTAGTACAATTCCATACTGTATGTCCAGTGTTACGAACAGAACTAATGATCAGCACTGAGCATATCACTCTGATGCAGGTTGGTGCCTCAAGGAGAACTTGTGTTCCTTCATAGAATGTTTTTCCATTTTCCTCCACTGTCTGGAGAAACATTGGCTGTTCCCTGCTCGCCCCTATGCCTTTTTTCTCAGAGCAGCAGGTGGAAGGAGACAGATGCGTTTGCTTTTTAAGTGCAATGGCTTCAGAAGCAAGAGGGGAAAAAACACTTTCTCTGGGAGCTGAAGCAGGTGTCCTAATCACAGGAGAGGTTTCTAAATGGCATATCTTTGAGAGTGTTCCTGTAGTGCGGAGGTTTTTGTTTGTTTGTTTGACTTTGGAAGGTTTTACTCCTAATACTCACGTCCTTCAGCAGAAGTGAGAAATGTGATTTTATTTTGTGCAGTGTGGCGGACCCTCGGAAATCTACTGGGAATAATGAATACCTCGCACAGTACCAATGTGGTGACAGTGGAGACAAGGAGAAACCAAGAAGATCAAAAGAAGGTGACCTCATTTCCAGAGAAAACATTTTGTACGGCAAAGAGTCTTGTGAGCCTGGTGAGAAATTGCGGCAATCTTCCTCTCTCAAGTCTGACACTGATACAAAGGACGAGACTAAAAAAACTGACAAAGAGCGTTACCAAAGCAAGAGGGAACGTGCTCGTACTGAAGAGAAGGAGAGTGAAAAAGCAGGTCCTTCCAGCAAGAGGAGGTGTTCTCAGAGCGTGGAAGTTGTTGAGCAAAAGCGTCACAAGCAGGAGTACTCGGAGGGAAGCAGGTACAGATCATTCCCTCGTGAAAGAAACAGCCCTGAGAATGGCAGAAGAGCAGTCAAATATTCAAAGTACAGATCTGGCAGCGGAGGAAGATCAGAACAAGGTAGCAATAGATATTACCGATCCAAAGGGGAAAGAAGTTGGAGCAGAGAAAGATACTATCGAGATGAACCACGGAGATGGGAAAGATGGAGCTATTACAATGATTACTATTCACCTCATGCGACAGGAGACAGTAGAGAGAGAAAGTTCTCTCACGGTGATGCAGCCTTTGACAAATCGACTGCAACTTACTACAGCAGGTCACATAAGCGTTATCATTACAAAAGCGGATGGCCTCACGGTTCCCTCTTGAGAGAGGAAGATGTACGTCGCTTTAGCACACCCAGAGCAGACTTGCATCGTTGCTCGGTACCTCAGCAACATTCCGGAAGACATTCTCGTGAAAGACATGCGCTTCCACCTGTGTCAGCTCATTTGGAGAACTGTCACCAGAAAAATGAAACAGAAGGAAACAGAAAAAGACAATATACCTGTGCAGAAGGTAGTGAAAGTGAAATAGAAAGAAAAGACAGAAAGATAGAAAAGGAGCTTTTAGGTGGTGGAAAAAATGCAAAAATATCACAAGTTCTAGAAGAAAAAGAAGTCTAAGGATAAACATGGAGAGAAGGATTCCAAGTAAGCAAGGATTCCAGCATACTCCGCATTTTTTATCCTAATTCTTTTCTGGGTGCTTCTCATGTCTTCCTTTTTTTTTTTCTTTTCCTCCTTTTTTTTTCTTTTCCTCCTTTTTTTTTCTTCTCTCTTTTTTTTTTTTTTTTTTTTTTTTTGTTTGTTTCTTTTTACTAGTAGTTTCTAAGTTATTTAGATAGCATCAGCTGGCTGGGGATCATGTTGTTAGGTTGATCAGTGAAGATAGGAAAGCTATTGCTGAATTGTGTCAGAGCACTAGCTTTGGACCACCTAGTTCGAATCACATCTGTACACCATTCCGGATTAGGTTAAAAGTTTTTTTCTGCTTGCACGTATTCCAGAGCTAGCCATTGTTAATGATCTGTGTACAAACCAGGACCTATGGTCCTTCAATCTGAGGGCTTAAGTTTGCTGCATCTAGAGGAAGTTGCGTGTGCACAAAGCACCACAAAATAGCTGACAGGCTGCAAATCATCACCTGTGGTAAAATAAAGTTTCATATAGGCAACAAGTGCCACATCTTTTTTTCTCTTTTTAACTTGCATGTTTCTTTCAGACTTCACGATTTGTGTTTCTGTGCGCTCCACTTTGACAATGCCAATCGCAAGTGTAAGAAGAAGAAGAAAAAGGAGAAGAAAAAGAAGAAAAAGGAGAAACACCAGGAAAGTGAAAGGCTCCTTGGAACACTTAGATCCTTGTTTCCAGAAGATAACGCGGGAGAAGAAGGAAGAATCCCATCCTCCAGATGGCTCTTCATGTGAGCAATACAGAAGTGAGGGAAGTAAACAACCTTACAAGGAAGGGAAGCCTTCCAGTGCAGGCAAAAGCAAAAAAAACAGCTCCATCGCATCCAATGAGTATATTAAAGGTAAGCAGCCGCAGCGTGTTTGAGGAATTCCTTTTATATTAATCTTGAGATTATTTCAAGCAGTCTTTAATTGCTTGATGACTTAACAGTCTGCTGGATATTAAAAAAAAAGTTGATGGAATTTTTTTCCCATTTTTAAATGACCACGAGGAAAGAATGCCTGAAATAGAGAGGTTAAAGGCAAATAGTTTGCATTTGATTTGATGATTAAGTGGCAAACAAGAGGAAGAGTTGCAAGATACCTTATTAAATTCAGTGCAGCCAAGTAGGAAAAGTAACTGTGGGCAGCTGTATCTTGGCAAAGATGACAGTAGGGAGCAAGGAGGTTTAGCAGTCAAGATGGAAGGTGATGCCACGAGGCTTACAGGCTAGTAATGTTGTAGTGAAACCCAGCCTTCCTAAACAAACCTGCCTGACTACTTCACGTGAATAACATCCTCTGTTCAGCTATTTCCTAACATGGAAACGGTGCTGACTGCTTCTTCAGAGTAACATAAGTTAGTGATACTACTGAAATAGTTTTGGTCCAGATGTAGATCTGATTTCTCCTAAGCACGCGGAATTCACAGCTGTTGATCCTCCAGAGGAGGCTTTGCAACTTAACACGCGGAGGATAGGTAAATTTCCCGCTGTTGTTCTCCTCTTGTTTTGTTTTGTTTTGTTTTTTTCCTAGTAGCATAGGCGTAAGACTGTGAAGAAACGGGCTGCTTTTTTTCATTTGCAACACTGGTTGTTCCTCCGCAGCCCCGCCTTCTATTTTTTCAGTCATAGGATATGTGAATGTAAATTCTTGGGAGACGGGTAGAAAACTGTTTCAAGTGGTGTTTTTTCGGCTATGTGGGGGGAGAACAAATAGAGTGGTTTTGAATATTCTGGCTCTTCTTCAGAGCAGCATGTGGAGGGAGACAGATGCGTTTGCTTTTTAAGTGCAATGGCTTCAGAAGCGAGAGGGGAAGAAACACTTTCTCTGGGAGCTGAAGCAGGTGTCCTAATCACAGGAGAGGTTTCTAAATGGCATATCTTTGAGAGTGTTCCTGTAGTGCGGAGGTTTTTGTTTGTTTGTTTGACTTTGGAAGGTTTTACTCCTAATACTCACGTCCTTCAGCAGAAGTGAGAAATGTGTTTTTATTTTGTGCAGTGTGGCGGACCCTCGGAAATCTACTGGGAATGATGAATACCTCGCACAGTACCAATGTGATGACGGTGGAGACGAGGAGAAACCAAGAAGATGAAAAGAAGGTGACCTCATTTCCAAAGAAAACGTTTTGTAGGGCAAAGAGTCTTGTGAGCCTGGTGAGAAATTGCGGCAAACTTCCTCTCTGAAGTCTGACCCTGAATGTAGCTCTAAAAACCTTTCCTCCTCAGCTATTACAGAGAGATGCCAAGATACAAAGGAGGAGACTAAAAACGCTGACAAAGAGCATTACCAAAGCAAGAGGGAACGTGCTCGTACTGAAGAGAAGGAGAGTGAAAAAGCAGGTCCTTCCAGCAAGAGAAGGAGAAAGTTGAATACAAAGACCACAAACTTGAGCTCCTGATTGGCTTCATGCTGATCTCTGTGCTGTTCTTGTCCTAATCTTGGTCTCTCCATAGATAATATGGTTTAAATCCAAATAGAATCATGCGATGAGGAAGATCTTACTGCAACAAATTCAACATGTAAAATCAAAGTTTACATTTTCCGTGATTTTCTTCCTGAGCAGAAGTGTGTAGTACTCCTTTTATATTAACGTAGAGCTTCTTTTAAAAGAGTCTTTAAGTGCTTGATGACTTAACAGTGTGCAGATTTATTATCAAATCAAAAAACCACCAACTTGGTAGACTATTTTTTTCCATTTTTGAATGACCACTAGGAAGAAGGTTGTTCCAGCATCAAACAGGATTGTGGCTTCACCCGTACAAGCACTATCACCCGTTTTTAAGCCACTTTTTAAAAGATCAGTAGAGAATATTTTACAAGTTGTGCAGAAGGTCTTCCCACATGCACAGCTTGCGCTAAAGGAGGACTGACAGCAAGGTATAACCACAGCATCCACTTCTTTATAATTCTGCTAAAGCAAAAACTTGTGGTTTGTGCAATCAACTTAAACCTTTCAGACATAATGATGGTAGAATTTTATTATTTGCATGTGCATGTCTTTCTTTTGGGCATGTCTGGAATATAACGCATAGGTTTTATTCTGGATTCGAAACTGAAATGCCAAATGGAAGCTCTGAATGACTCAATACACAGTAAAGGATGTATGCGTTCTCTACTGAAGCACCCTGCTTCTGATGGCAGCTAAGATAATTAGCATTTGTAGAGGTTGACTTGAGGTTTGAAGTATAAGGCACCTATTTTTCTTTAAAAAATAAAAACTCAGATATTTGGAGGGGAAGCATTTCTAGGTCAATGTTTCTAATTCCTTTCTGAAGAATGTCAGGACCAGGATACAAGTATAACTGGTCTAAGCTAAATATTGTTTTAGCTCTCATCATTTTTAACCAGTCTCCTAATTTAAATGTTTGTGGATCGTACTATATACATGCACGTGAGATCAATTAATATTGATATTAACTAGATGAATGGAATTCTGTGGCCATCACATCCTTAATCCCCATGCTTTCATTGTGGGAACCTCCTCCAGAAAGAAATGGTCTTGGTTTTTCGTTTTTTTTTTTTAGCTATTTAGCAACTGCAGAAATTGTTCGTAATCTCCTTTATTCTAAGGGGGAGAAAAAAATCACCAAGAGTAGCGTACCTTATACGTACACATCAGTGGGACTTAGTACAGCTTTGTAGGGCCTTGTGCCATCTCCTTAGCTCTGTGGTGGGATGAACTCTAGGAAATAGCTTCAGTGTGTGCTCTCCAATGAAGAAAGGGTTTTGGCACTGATTTAGAAGCTGTATTAATGTAAGAGAAAGAGACAAAGGCTATTCAGGAAAGTTAACAAACCTCTTTTGCCTTTCAGACCATTTAAATCCTATTTTACAAGATGATATGTTGGACAGTGATGACGATGCATCCTTGGTTTCTGGAGATGAATTAAAAGATGGAATGCCTGATGGACCAGAGAAAAAACACCTCTGTTTCAGCAGGTAAAGAAAGATAGATCCCTGTTATGTTGAAATTCTCAGGTCTGCTGAGTCTTTGTCAACAGTTCCAGCTGTTAAAAGTGCGAGGGGTGGTAGACGAAGGGGTAACATCAAGTTTGTGTGTTGAAGGGGTGCTTGGTCTTCACAAGAAGAAAGGGTGAAGGGACTAAAGTTGTAATGAAGTTGCTCTGAATGACCAAATTGAAAAGCCCAGGCTTCTCTTCCTAAGCCAAAGTGATCCGTAGACTACCAGAACACGTTGACTTAATCCATGGCATTCTTTGAAAGACTCAAGACCACATAAATGTCCTGTCTGTCCTTTTAGCTAAAAATACCCCAACTTTATGGGTTTGTGTTGCCACCTTTTGCCCTTCTGTTTTCCAGGATTGTTACACCAGTAGTGAATTACGTAGCAGAAAGAAAACTGAGAAATGGCTTGTTAAAACACCTTGAGAAAAATTTGAATGGTATCTTTACTTGTTAAGCCACCAAGTTGTGTTAATCTTTTGGTATTTTAGTATGGAAGTCATGCAAGCCCACAGTTGGAAAGTTAGATCATGCTGTCGCAGCTGGATCAGTTATTTTTCTCAGTTTCTGTTGCTGTGCTGTCCAGAAGATTTTCTGTCCTCTAGAGCAAGGCTAAGTCTCTAGCATCTTTGATTTAAGCCAGCAAAGGTACAGCCTGATTGTAGTGGGGAAACAAATGCTCATTGCAAATTTATTTCCTAGTAGTAAAGCAAGATTGCAGGGATATTAATTTGCAGTCTTGGTTTAGTAAAGAATAGGAAACACAAGGGAAGAGGATGAAACGATTGGAATGACTGAATAACTTAACTGGAAATCTGACATGTATTTAATGTACCGCTGCCATTTGGATTATTTGGGGAGGGAAAAGAAAGTCTCTAGGAAAATTACTTGGAACGTGTGTGTGTCTATTCAGCACCTCATTTATAAACTTGTTTTCTTAACTCTTGTTCTAGGAGTGCTTTCTGCGAACCAACATCATGCCGGCCCCGTCTGCTAATAGTAGGAAAAGAAGGGTACGGCCAGGTTTCTTCCGTGGCACCCGCGGTGTTGCACGCTTTGGAGAAGTTTCCCGTTCACACCCTGGACCTTTCTGTTCTGCTTACAAACGTTGCACCGCCAGAAGAAATCTGCGGACAGGTACCTTTTTTCTTTTTATTCTCATCGGATTCACTGACTGTATGTAAAGGATCAATCGAGTTGCAAGTAAGGTGAGCAAAATTCATTGGTAATGGAGGTGGCCTTGTTTTAATGTGCTGGGATGTTTGCTTCTGTCTGAAAATCCCCTTTTCTTTTAGACAAAACCACAAACAATCTGGATGTTGTACATGTCCACATTTTGCATACCCAGTTTTACAGTGAGGATGTTGCTAGCAGCTCAGGAAGCTGGGCGGTGTTGCTAATAAAGATCTCTTTGTGGAAAGAAATGCTGCTCATCTCCCTGGGATCCAGAAAGTAGTTCTCATTGCCTCCTAAGACTATGTGCTCCCAGTAGATGGCTCTGTATCAGACTGCATGTCGGCTCCTTTTTGTAGCCTTCTTTTAAATTATATTAGTAAGGCAACCAAGGTTTGGGGCTTCTGTTTATTTTGGTTTCACACGGACATACACAACTTGTGCTGTTGCAGTATGTGCAATAAAAGCATTAACATTCCCCAAACACTTCCTTTGCACGCTGATGTGGTTTTAACTGGAAAAAATGAACAGATTTGGTGTTTTTACTTTTAGGCAGGAAATCCATTTTATTGTTTGGCATCACTGCCTTAAAATATTTTTCCCTTTAGTGGAAACATTTGAGAGCCATACAAGTAAGGGCAGACATGTTACACGACTGAATACTGATGTGTCCCATAAGAGGGACATTTCCTTTCCTTGTTAGGCGATGATTGTGGCTGTGGCCGTATAGCTACGGTGTCTAGCCACTGCCTGAATATATCCTTCCCATCTTCTGACTAGAGTTCTCCGAATACTGATAATCTGAAAGGGTGCACAGAGAAATTCCTTATGTGAAAGGATGCTTGCCACTCTGTTCACGTAGTTTCATTTCATGGGGCAGTCAGATGGCTATGTAGCTATGTATTAACAGGTTATTCTACGCGTTTTAGTTTTCTTACCCAAGCTTTCCTTTTCACTAGCTGATCCGAAATGCTCAGAAGACAGCACCAAGCATCATTTATGTCCCAGATATCCATTTATGGTGGGACAACGTTGGACCTGCCTTGAAACTTACTTTTCTAACTCTACTACGTAACATTCCAGCATTTTCGCCCGTTTTGCTGCTTGCTACGTCTGATGTACGTCACTCAGATCTCCCGGAAGAGGTATTTGTCAATACTTTTCTTACTATTTCTTCAGTTGCTTGTAATTTATGAATGCTTTCAGCATCAAAATGCTGTGCTTTCTTAAATGCATACTGTTATTACTCAGGCACCCTAACAAATCACTTAAAATTTGCTTAGAGAAGAAGAATACTGTGAAAGCATCTGCTTAAGGTCAAGCAAGTGACTTTCACCCCCTTCTCACGCGTGCAAATAATAAATTAATACAATAATTCCGGTGGCTACAAAGTGGTTCAGTCAAGAATATGCAGTGCTTGAAATGACAAGAGGATGTCTTTACTGAAGAGATTTCTTCTGACAGTCTGCCAGTCCATGCTATGTTGGGTAAACTGCTAATAATGCAATTTAGTAGAGAATTGAAACACTTTGATTTAAAAAAAAAAAAAAAAAAAATCAGTTTCTTTCTTCATATAGGCCAAAGCTTTGCAAGCTGGAAAGCTGAGTTCCAATTTCTGCTAAAGTAACTTTGGAATGGAATTCTAGTTGTATTCCTAAATAAACTGTAGTAAAAGTACATGCAGAACTTCATTGACTTCTGAGAGTTTACATTAAGGGAAGGTGCCCAAAACAGGAACACGCTGTTCTCATTCTGATTATTTTGTCTCAGTTATTGGGGGAAGAGAACGGGTCTTACCTAGACGTGTTTATTATCAACTGCTTTGAAAGTGCTTGAGTTCCCACAGAAGTTTTTGTACAGGTTCTAAATTCCTTCTAAAATAAGTAGTGAAATTCCTTACCTACCTTTTAATACTAGAAATTGAAAATGGAGGAAGACGTGGAGGTACTAGCTGCTTCAGACACCTTTTGGTACAGAAATAAAAACTCAGCAAAAAGCCCTCACTTGTCTGCTGAAGCCTTTCTCTTCCCTCTGTAGCCATAACGGTTCTAACTGAAGGATGCAGCAAGGCCAGTAAATACAAAGGAAGCGATGTTGGATGTGGTGAAAGCCATTACTTTATCAGTGTAGCGTACAATCCCTTCACCGAGATTTAATTCTACAGGTGATTCTTAAAGGTGATATTTGAATTTGCCGTGCCAGCCTGTGAAAATGTAGCCTTTTAAGGCCAGGAAGATAACTTTTTTCAGTTTGTGTTCTTCAGGTTATTATTAATTTTAAAAGGTACTCGTCTTTTTGGAATAGAATATGAGTTTTTGTGGCCTGAAATCTGAAATGTCTTTCCTCCTTCTGCTTTAGATCCAAAAACTATTTAATATGGAATTTGGAGAAGTTTTCAATATTGAGTTGCCTGGTAGGGCAGAGAGAGCAGCTTTTTTTGAGGACCTAATTCTAAATCCAGTGGCTAAGCCTCCTGTGAAGAAAACAGGTGAGGAGGATATAAGAAGTACATCTAAAAGTTTCCTATCTAAGTTACTAGCTCTTTGGGATTTGCTTTGGTGGTCATTTTCTGTCAGTAATTTGTCATATGCTTATATTTGAGTCCTGTAAATTGGCTAATTTTTCCCGATTAATTGAGGTTCATCGGACATTGGAAGTCCTGCCTGTAGCACCACCAGCTGAGCCTCAGAAGCCACAAGAGGAATGTCTCTTATCGGATTATTCGCTGAAAGCCCTGGTTTCATTCTAAAAAGCCAGTCCAAATGCCAACACAGTTTGCTCGTGAAAAGGCTTTGATATGTAGGCATGTCACAGCACTGAAAAGCACAGAGATCTTTCCTTATAAGTACAAACAGTATTTACAGGACTACTTTAATGAAGTCTAAAGCCCTTTATTGGACTGTCAGTTCCTGTGGGAACAGGAATAGGAGCAGCAGTTGGTAAAAATAAGTTTTGAGATCCTGTTCTCTGTTTCATCTGGAACTCCTCAATAGGAATCAACCATAAGTGCAGTGTGTTTTCTTTTTCCTCCAACTGGCTGCTTAGATCCCTTTTTCTCCTTAATTTATTAGATAAGCCTAAACTAGGGGCGTATATTTCCAAGACAGATGTAACTTGAATATACCTGCGGATCAGCAAAGTCCTCTTCATGTGGGCATCCACTGGCTTTTCTTCCCCTTTTCTCCTAGGTTCCTGAGCTGTGAAAAATCTAGACAGATACATATGTCCTCATCTGAACTAGTCATTAGGCTCCTCTTATGGTCTGAGGGAAGAAATCAGCACCTCTGGGCCCAGTTGTCTCATTCTAAAGTAGATGCCTGCAATAGGTACTTCACAGGTGCAATTCATGCACCTTTTCCTCAATGTCGACAACAAAGAGAATGTCGGATGGCTTACTCAGCTTTCACTGTTGTGATTTTCTGAAGCAAAGTGAAATGAATCTCCCACCCTCAGTGCTTCTTCTCTACCACGCACGTGCTTCTGACCTCCCTACTTCTTGTTGTCCTCTCCTAGCAGCTCTCATGCCAGTTGAAAGAGCCCTTCCATTTTGGAGAAGCAAACTGGTTAATTTCAGCATCTTCTGATGCATCGCAAACGTTCAGAGTTTTTAGGAAGTCGTTTATTTAAAGTTTTCAGAATAATTTTGGTAGACAGTGTGCAAGGTTAAGAAAACCTCTGAATGCTTGTATTTGATCTGCAGGTACCTGACTATGCCACAAGGATGAGAGAGCCGAGGGATCTTTCAACAGTTCTGACTAAAATTGACTCGCGCCAGTACCTCGCTGCAGGAGACTATCTGAAGGACATTGATCTAATCTGTAACAATGCCTTAGAGTACTACCCGGATCAAAGATCTACAGGTGAGGATGTGCTTTTTAGCCCTAGTTTAAAAAATCTGTCAAACGTATAGATGGATAAATGCTGTGTGCGGACAGTAGACTTCGGATGGATTAGATGATTTTGGACGTCCACAGAGAACATCTCTTACCACATTGTAAATATTTTATCATTTTGCTACTTGGGCATGGAATCGTGATGTAAGTGTTCCCAAGGAACTAGTGCTTTTGTTTTAATTAACTTCTGTGTTGTTATGCTGAAAATATTCACTGAGATAACCTTTCGGAACCAACCTATGAAGAAAGCCATTTTTTTCTGTGATCAGAACAGTGTCATTGGTTGGTAGACAACATTCAGTTAAAGTCTGTAAAATTTCAGATCGTCACCGAGCCTATGTTTTGCAAGACACTGCATATTCAATGGTGAGGAAGGAAATGGATACAGAGTTTGGAGGACTTTGTGACCAAATTAAAGAATCTCGTGAGAAAAGAGGTACGTGCTTTAACGCTAAGGATTTTAAGACTTGTCTCTGCATTTGTAACTGAAAATGCACGACGAAGATCTTTGGTATCTATTCTTTATTGCAAGGTCGCACCTCTCCAGCGTGTGCTCCATGCGACAACTCCAAGTCACCACAGCAGAATCCTGCTACTGAAGCCGACAAAGCAGATGAAGAGAGTAATGAAAATGAGGAGATGACAGCGGCACCTGTAGATGCCAGTACACCCATTTCTAATGGCAAGTTGCATTTTATTCAGCTGCTCTTGTCATTCATACCTTCTCTGTTCTTGAGGCGCAACAGGTGTCTCTGATGCCAGGTGGCTCTTTATGCCAGAGGTATTTTGTTTTCAAATTTACTTCAAAATGTGAGAGAGAAATCCAGAGGTCATTCATTCAATATAGTTATGAATTAAAGTTCAAAGAAAGTTGGTTTACAATATAGAAAAACAAACAAACAAACAAACAAAAAACAATTTTGATGGCCCAATTGACATTTAGTCGCCCCTAAATTGCTAATTCTTGAGGTAAAAAATGTTGTGGATGGCAGTTTCTGAATACTTAACTAGTTTTTAATTATGCAAAATGGTATTTTTACCCCCACTCCAGCCCTCCCTTCCCCAAATGCTAAACTCTTAGCTACCTCATGCTGTGATTTCCAGTTGAAGGAGGGAAGTCTAACTAGTGAGAGTGGGAATTTTGCCATGGACTCCACCCATATCCTTTTGCAATACTATATGAATACTACGAATGTTGGGCAAAACCACAAAGTTTGTTTTTTCACAAAAGGTTTACCGAATCAGGAAGCATACGAGGTATAAGTCTTCACGTTTTTTCTCCTTTGAATATTCCCTGAAAATTGTCTCATTAATAAAACTCTTCCAAACACGTATTCAGCTTTTGAAGTCTTCAGCTTGATACCAGACTGGAAGGAGAGCTTATTTCCAGAGGCTTTTATGATGTTCATCTGTATTAGTTCATGTAGTAAGACAGTGACTTTATCAAATAACCTCACGTTGTGTTAATACTGCCCATCCAAAGTAAGAATCCTCAGCATGTAAAATGCTGAAAGTGACTCTTTAGCGAATGAAATTCCATAGCTGTGTGTGTGGTTTGTTTGCTTGTTTTTAATCTTAATAGCAAACGGACCCCATTAACTTTCAACTCTTTTCTCAGCATATGTAGGGAGATAGGCAGTGGTAGCTCAGTTCCTTTGTTTTCCTTGTCAGTCGAGTAAGATGAAGATAATGGATTTTGAAGCAAGAATTCTTTTGGTTATGTTTTGGATTATTTTTTTATGCTGTCTCTTTGTAGGTGCGTCGGAAAGAAAGCGCAGAAGGAACAACTGTGCGCAGGCTGCAGCAAAGAGAAGGAGGCGTTCTCAATTCGATAAAGAGAACAGAGTACCAACAGATGACCAAAACGATAGTGATGAAGAAGAGTTTGTGGAAAAACATGTTTCTGACATATGTCAAGTTCAACTTAACACTGAAAAGGAAAGTGCTAAGCTTTGTGGATATTCCCCACCAAGATGGGGAACTATAACTAATGAAAATCCAAGTTCAAATGGTAAGGGAGAAGTCCAACAGATCCTTTAGCACCTTATTCTTGCTGAGGAGGATTGCACTATTTATTAGCTTTAGCCTTCAATTTCACTCTATTTTTTCTGTTACAGCTCTCAAAAATCATCACACGGTTTATTCCGTAATGATGTTGCTCCTCTAATTGTGCAAGCCAAGCCCACATGTTTCTGTAGGTGCTGTTTTTTTGATTCTAAAGTCTGTTTTTTTCTAATGGTACCTAACTGAAAGCCAGCAGTCACTGACATTCTTTTATAGTACGAGGTGCTTTCCAATAACGAGCAGCTTAGGTGAAAAAGCTGCACTTCAAGATGCGTGGATCCAGAGTAACATGTGGAATAGGAGACTTAAGCCCTAACGTTGTACTCTAAGATGTGTTCCCTAACCTGAATTGGCAACATGACTATTTTTTTCCACTATTAACCTTTTCATTAGTGCTTTTTGTTTGTTTGTGGGTATTTTTGTTTGCTTTTTTTTTTTGTCTTAGTTTCTAATTTTTATGGAGCAGTGACTTTAGCTGGAAAGAAGGGAGAAGCCAAGTATTTCTCAGTGAAGACGATAACAATTCTGTCTCTGTATTTGTAGAAAGAGACTGTTTTGCAGGTACAGGATACTTCACTGAGACTGTATTCTAGATAAACAGAAAACCTGACTGAAGAAATTTGTGTCCTTCCAGATTCCTGGGCATTTCAAGCGGTGACTCCTGAACGTTCTTGGGAAGAAGACCAGCAACAGATAAGTGATGAGAACACTGTACAAGTTCCTACAGAGACAGACTACATAGTTATCGTGGATCGCTATGAGCTCAAACTATGTCTAATTTCAGCTTTTTTTTCATGCTCAAATAAGACATATTCCTGCGACATGTAAAATTGCAAATTAAGCCCATTGTTAACCAATGCCAATTAAAACAATTAATTGGAAGGACATATAGATAGTGAAATAATTCAGCCTGTAATGCACTGTGACTGTTTAGTTTCCACACCTCGTGTAGATTTCTGTAGGCTACCATTTGCTTCTGGTCATCTGTAGTTTAGGAGACAGATTCTTTGCCTAATTTTTAAGATAAAAGGCCTTGCTGAATTTTGAAATAGCACACTGACAACCTGCTAGTACTATTATGGATACCATTTAATGATTCGTAATTTTTATGATGGGTTTGAGGGCTTTTATTTGGGGATTTTTTTTCATGCTTTGATGTATTAAGAACCTGAAAAGGATCTTTATTTCTTGCAGTGATGATTTTAAACCTGAAGTTAGCAGGTTGACGTAAACTAGCTAGCCATGGAGAAGTGACTACTTTTCTGAAATTCCTTGAAAGTGCGGTATTAGAATTTCTTATATTGTGTGTGTGTGTATACATATACATGAGGGAGGCAGAGTTTGCTGATAAGATGATAAGCAGCATTATTTCCAGGGGGCAGTAGTATTTCCATTTGGTATGGCTGCTCCCTAAAGCTACATACTCGCAGGCTCACACAGCTAATGGACAGCTGTGGCAGTGGAAGAAGGTGCTGCCACTAGCTTGTCACTGTTGCTGTGCCAGAGATTATCATCTCTGCATCTTTGGTAATAGAAAGGACTGTGTGAGAGAGAGGTGACTGCTACAAGCAGTCACTTTGCTATTTACCCACCCCTGAATTTAAAGGTAGGATTGAGCAAACTAATCCACCTTTGCTCTGGGCGTTTGAGCAATCTGTTCTGCCAGCAGAGTTGTAGGCATGGCACACGTGGGTAAAGGTAATCACCTAAGGGTGCTTCCTTTTCCAGCTGGCACAGCTGTATCTACAAGACCTGCAGCCTTTTTACAGTGCCCCGCGCTGCTGCAACGCTTCTCTAATGAAATGCAACAGTGGCTTTGCTGTGGCAGCAGCTGTCCTACAAAGAGGATCGTGTCATTCCCTGCTGCTTTGGGAGCAGTCGACTTGCAATTACAACCATTGATGTGATAGATTGATTAGTAGTAAAAGATTGTCCGAAATTTCAGCCTTTCCTTTCTCTGAAATATGAAAATTAACTCCTTTTCCCTGCTGAAATCTCATGGGATATTTAATCTGTTCTCTGAAGTGTCACATTTTATTTAATAGCGTAAGAAAAAGGAGGATGTCACTTGTATTGTTACTGTTCAACCTCCGAAAACATATAGAGTGTATTCAAAGGATCTTGTACTATTCTAAAGTTGTTGTTTTGCTCCATTGTTGTCTTCAGAAACTGTTATGCTTTGTCACTGGGATAACGAAGGGATTTGACATTTATCACCTGGAAAAAGGATATGGCGTCAGGAATCAGTGTATTTACAACCATAGAGAAGACTACGACAAAACCGATTTGGTGGAGGTAATTTTTGTTTTGAATTCTAGCACTTTCTGTCACTGTTACGCAGTATTTGTGTGTTCTGGGATATCGTGGTTGTTTAGCATTGCTCTTTACTGCTTAGCTGTCTGTGCACAGACAACAACAACAGTACGACTTCTCCCTTTCAGTCTGGAAGACGTTTATCCATCTTGCAAAACCATTGTTCTATTTGGCATAATTGTTGGCAGTTTCTGCAGGAAAAAGCTTGAACTTGAAGACAATGGGTCCACCCACACGGCCCTTTCAAAGCAGTTAACCTTAGTCTGTCAGTAGTTTTCCTTGAGAACCATTTTGGGAGCGGGAGGACTACGAAGGGAAGGTGCTTTTCTAAGTCTTTCACTCGCTCTCTCTCCCTCTACAGCCAGTCATGCACGGTGATAGCAGTTGTTCCATCCTTGGAGAGAAATTTAAGTATATAACGAGAGTTTGAGACTTCTCTCTAGTCACACTCTAATCTCTTTTTAACGAATGCGCTTGAGCATCTGTAATTGGGGAGATTTCTGCCTGTGCCAGTTTTACACGGAGTCAAATTCTCTGGTCTCTTCCTGTAAAAGATGATTTCTGAGTTGTCCGAACTCCTCAGAAATCTGCGCGAGGCGTCCATGGTCCAAGTCAGGTGTTCCCAGTATACGCTGGATATTCACTCTTCACATTTAAGATCCTTGAACCCATTTATCTTAGAGTTGCTTGTGCTTGAGAACAGATAACATTTGTTGTGCCGATCAGTCTGCCTTAAAAAGAGAGTGCCTCTTTTTTTTAGGCACTGGTCATCTCGATCTCTTCTTCCACATCTGATAAAGAGTTAGAACGGACACTCTGTTCTGCCTGTGAGAGGATTATTTAGATTCAGGGAGGCCGCTCCTGAAAAAAAAAATGAGATCTTTTAGCTCGAGAAGGGATTTATTTATGTTCTCTCATGGCCTGTGAACTTTTGTAACTTAACATTTAATTTAAGTATTAAAAGTTAAGTAGCTTTCTTGGTTTTCTATTTCTTCCTTTAGCTTAGGCAAACAAATCTCTCCTATTCAGAGTGCACTGTACAAGTTAGTCAGGAGCGTGCTCTACTGTATGGAGAGAGAGAGAACTTAAGGAGTAATTATTCAAAGGCCAGAAATTAACTTGAGCTTGTTGTGGCTTCTCAGGAACTGTTTCTTCTTTCTAATTGTTGTGAAACCACTGCTGAGAGAGATCCATATAGTTGATCTCCTCCTCTCTATTTTGGATGTGTAAGGATGCCTCTGAAGCTAGAAGGGGTAATAGGCCGTTGTGATGGTGGTAGCACACTGTTTGCTAAATATTGCTAACCATGTATTACAAATTATTTATTTTTATAGTAACAGAAAGTGTTCTTAAGCTTTCATTTGTGCTTACTGCTATTTTGTCTTTTTTTTTTCTTACTAGGAAACTAAGAAAGAAATCTCAGCCTTCTGGTCCGACAAGTAGTCTTCAACATACTGAATTTTTACTCTACAGAGGCTTTTGTTGCACACTGTTCTGTTATTTGTAAACAATTTAGTAAATAGTGTGATAAATTAGTGGGGGTTTGTTCATTGTCTTTGAGGAACTTGGAGAATCTGCTGAGGAGATAAGGTTGTACAAATTAACGGCCTTGGAAAAGGGGAGGATTAAGCAAGCAGATAGCAGGAGGGAGTATTGGATACACATCCTTGAGGGAAACCAGACATCCTGTTTGCCGCTTCACTACCCCCACCTGAACACGAGCGCAACGTGTGATCACCAGCAGAGGAACAACGATCCCCCTCTCAACAATAGACTGCGCAGCCTCAGCCAGTTCAACAAGTCTCGATAAGCTGGAACTCGACTGCTATGAAATAGCAACCCTGGAAAGGAAAGTTGCGTGCTGTTGCGGAGCGGAGACTCCCCAGCCGCCCAGCGCTGTTTTGCTTGTGTCTGCTTACTTGATTAATAAAATAATTTCAATAGACCAGTAAATTGTGTGGTCTAATTTGTAACAAATAGTATCTCATATAGGTATATAAAATTTCATATATAGGTATTTTAAGATATTTTAGGTCAAATAAACAAATTTGTTTTTCTTAAGTATATTTAAGTACTTTTATTTGATATTTTTGTTCTATATATGTAGCTCTCTATTTATTATCCTATATATATATATATATATGCATGTATATGTGTATGTATATAGCATGATAAATAGCAGGCTTGGCAGAAGGAATGGGATATACACAGTCTTCTGAAATCACAGGACATGACTTTCATTTCCATTACACAACACCTTAATTTTCCATCTTCTTTTTATCGGAGCTACTGCTGACAGTGCCTGTGTAACACTGTAGATTTGAACGTCTTTCGGATACTGCCAATACCTCTTTTTAAAAGAAAATGACTGAAAACTGGATAGACTTTTAACGTACTTTGTCAGCTATTCAGAATATATTTTTCTGAAGTAACCTGTGGTGCTTTTTATTCCACTGGACACTACCTAAATGTCTTAAAAGACACCTGTTATAAATTCGCTCAGTCCCAAAGTAGGATTAAATAAAAAATAGGATTTATTAAAAGAATAGAGGTAAGCAAACAGCGCTGGGTGCACCGGGAGTCTCCGCTCCACCAGGACGCACACCAGTTACATCAAGTAGCTGATTTTTATGCTCCTAGGCTAATGCATATTCATTACTACTTCTAAAAAAAATAGGTTATTACAATTAGCTTCCGGGATCCAGTCCCTCCTACTGGAGCATGCGCATCAGTCTCCGGTGGTCCCTCTGGGGGTCTCTAGGGGTCTTTCATGCTGAAGGCTCGTAGTCTTCCTCTCAGGTTTTTTTTCTTGTCCTTCCCCTTTGTACTCCTTGGCAGCATGTCAAGTTTACACAGCGTCCCCTGCAAGTCTTGTCTCCTAGCCGTCCTTCAGCTTCTTTTTTTTCTTCTCCTTAATCTCCTGGCCACCTGGCCAGACAGCAGAGGCTTGCATAGTGTCCCATTCAGAAGCCATAACAGTCACTAGTTGTTAGCAGTTGTTCTGAAACCCCCAGACCTCAAAGACTTCAAAGAAAAAAACATACAAACACAAATAGCTCTCTTATTGACACTTCACGAGTAGTTAAAACATTCCTCATCGGCCATTCACAGGGACAGTCACACCTATAGCAGTGCTAAATCAATCCCGAAGAAGACAAAAAAGGCTGTAACTGTTAGAAATAGGAGTTCGGAATAACAAAAGCAAACAGGTTCATAGATTTGAGGAATATTTTCTGAAGACTTGATAAATTGACTAGAATGAGGGGGAGACTGGCACACACTGGGAGAAACTACATCTGTGGTTCAGGAATTAAATTGCCAGTGCAGGACCCGGAGGCAGGCAGGACTGCTCTTTATTGACACGAATTGTTAAAACATTCCTCACAAACCTATAGATGAAATGCAAATCCTTCAGAAACCTCTTAGTGCAGTTTAGTGCAGGAGGTATTTTTATGTCCTATAAAAACTTGTAAACCTCCTTTACCTTAGTGCAGGAGGTATCTTTTTTTATAATTTACTGATAGCACCTTAAAGGGCTTTCATAGTATTAACACGCTAGAGAAAGTATGTGGGAGAAACACTTTCCACAAACACAAGATTTTTGCCTATTAAAAGTAAACGACACAAACTGAAGCAAAGCAAGATTTGCTTATTGCAACTTTCTAATGCAAAGCTAAGTCTTGCTTCTAACAATGACAGTGTTCCTGATACCAGAGAATACCATTTTAATATGAAAAACTAGTTACAAGAAAGCCTTATAGTTGAATAAATTGTTTTCTACTGACCTGGAGATAATTATATATATTTATTTTCATAAAAATGAATATATTGCTGGTGATAAATATGTTTAAATAAACAGAAAGCAATATTCTGTTTGAAGGATACCTCTTCAAACCAGCAGAGAAAAATTTCTCTGAATTTCACAGATATTTAAGTTAAGGCAGGAAAGGTTTAATTTTTTTTGAAAATAAGATTCTGTATCAGCTGTGCTAAAATACGCAGCAGGATATGTTGCTGTTGTGTTGTCACATCTCGTACGCAACACCTAGTGATGGTGAATACCTAACTGTGCAATCTCTATGTCTGTTTTTCTTAAGAAAACTGAAACACACATATGTAGCTTTTTAGCATCTGTCCCAATATCAGTGTAGTATTAAGAATTTTTTCTTTCATGTGTATTGTTTGGATATGTAACAATAAAAAGTGAGCCACCATCTGTTTTGTTGTTGTTGTCGTTTCTTAATCTTACACTTAAAACTGTATAAACTTTTAAAAAAAGTTTGTGAGCAGCTGACCCCATTCTTGTTGTCTTGGTTGTATGTCAAAGGCAAACACAGGAGGAAGAAAAATATATATTGAAAATTTACATTTCAATGTATTATTACATCGAAAAGGTAATAAAGGAGTCGACCTCATTTTTCTTAAAGTTATTCTTCAACTTGGTTAATGTCACAGAGTTTTAGAACCACAGAATCATAGAATATCTCAAGTTGGAAGGGCCCCCTAAGGATCATCGAGTCCAGCTCCTGGCACTACACAGGTCTACCCCAAAATTCAGGCCATGTGACTAAGAGCACAGTCCAAACGCTTCTTAAACTCCGACAGGCTTGGTGCAGCGACTGCTTCCCTGGGGAGCCTGTTCCAGTGTGTGACCACCCTCTCGGTGAAGAACCTCGTCCTGATGTCCAGCCTGAACCTCCCCTGCCTCAGCTTGACACCATTCCCTCAGGTCCTGTCACTGGTTTCTAAAGAGGACAGATTGGTGCCTGCCCCTCCACTCCCTCTCCAGGTACAGAACTGGCTGGAGGGCTGTGCCCAATGGGTTGTGGCTAATTAAGTCCAGCTGGCGTCCCATTACAAGTGGTGCCCCCCAGGGGTCGGTACTGGGGCCTATCTTGTTTAAGACCTTTATTGATGACCTAGATGAGGGGATGGAGCGTACCCTCAGTAAGGTTGCAGATGACACTGTCGTGGTTCCGCTCGAGTGGGCAGCCGAGCTCCACCACAGCCGCTCTCTCACTCCCCCTCCTCAAAGAGGAATGGGGAGAAAATATGTGAAAAGGGCTCGAAGGTTGAGATAAGGGCGAGGAAATCACGCAGTAATTATTGTAACGGGCAAAACAGATTCGGCACAGGGAGATAGTAAGATTTATTGCTTATTACTAACAAGCTAGAGAAGTGAGAAACAAAGGAAAGAAACCAAAAGCACCTTCCCCCCCATCCACCCTCTTCCACCTCCTCCCCCCGAGCGGCGCGGGGGAATGGGGGTTATGGTCAGTCTACAGCGCTTCTTCTCTGCCTCTCCTTCTCGGTCACTCTCGTCCCCTGTGCTGTGGGGTCCCACCCACGGGATGCAGTCCTTGATGAACTGATCCAGCGTGGGCTTCCCACAGGCAGCAGCTCTTCCAGAGCTGCTCCACATATGGCTCCGTACCACGGGGTCCATCCCTCAGGAGAAAACTGCTCCAACCTGGCTCCCCCACGGGCAGCAGCTCCTGCCAGGTCACCTGCTCCTGCGTGGGCTCCTCTCCACGGGCTACAGGTCCGGCCCGGAATCTGCTCCGGCAGGGGTCTTCCACAGGCGGCAGCCTCCGTCGGTGCAGGGCCACCTGCTCCACCGTGGTCTCCTCCACGGGCTGCAGCGTGGAACCCTGCTCCACCGTGGTACTCCATGGGCTGCAGGGGGACATCCTGCTTCACCATGGTCCTCACCACAGGCCGCAGGGGACTTCTGCTCCGGCGCCTGGAGCACCTCTCCCCCTCCTTCTGCACTGACCTTGGCGCCTGCAAGGCCCTTCCTCACTCCTCTCACTCTCCCAGCTGCTGTGTGGCGCAGCATTTTTTTCCCTGTCTTAAATATGCTCTCACAGAGGCGCCTCTCTGTGAGCCCGCCGCTGCCCAGCCCTCAAACCCTCCCGGGCAGGGGGGGGGAGGCTGCGAGGCGCCGGGAGGATGCGAGTGGGCGCCGCGGGCGGCGAGGCGAGGGCCCGGGCGGCCGGCGGAGCTGGGACTCGGCGGCGGCTCAGCGCCCGCCCCGCCGGCAGCGGCCGACTCCCGGAGACGCAAAACGGCGGCGGCGGCGGCGGAGGAGGAGGCAGGCGGCGGGGCTGAGAGGAGAGGGGGGAGAGGCGGCTGCCGGGGGCGACCCCAAGCGGCCACGGGAGACCCCCGGGGAGAAGGCGAGGCGCTCCCCCGGCCGGCCCTGAGGAGAGGGGCGGCTGCGAGCACCCCTTCCCCGGCTCTGTGAGGGGGGAACGGGGCGCGGTGGGGCGGCGGCGCCCCGCCTCGTCGCCCTCCTCCTCCTCATTGTCTGGCGGCCCCCGGGGGGGGAGAAACGAGGCTGTGACAGAGCCGGGGGGATGGGGGGCACACGGGCAGGGCGAGCAACTTCGCTTTCCGTGCCTTGAAACGGGACGGAGCCAGCCGAGACCGGGCTCCCCCCCCTCTCTATATACACACACACGCTCGGTGTGGCGGTGGGAGGGGAGCGGGGCCATGTCCCCAGCCCTGCCGGGGGTTTTTGGGGGGCCGGGGGCCGCCCTGACGCCCGGCTGTCCCCCGGGTGCTGCGCGGCGCTGGAGATCGGCACCCGGCGGGGCGAGGCGCCTAATGGAGGCGGCGGCGGGGCGCTGAGGGAGCGGAGAGGCTGCGGCTGTCAGCGCTGCCCGGTAGGTGCTGGGGCTCCCCGTCAGGCTTGACGGAGGAGTTTGGCTTCGCTGAAGGGTGAGTCGAGGCTGAGGTGGCGGTCCCAGCCGGGCCAGGCGCCCCAGAGAGCGCCTTGGGGCTGTCAAGGTGCACGGCGATCCGTGCAAAGGGGGCTTTGTTGTGAGGAGCCCGCTGGAGGGGGAAAGGAGAGGGGAGTTTGGAAAGCTGCGCTGCTGGTGTTAAGCAGCAGCCTGTGCTGCGTTGGTGTTTGCTCAGAGGGGTTTCCCGCACGAGGAGCTGGTGGGTGCTCTGAGGAACCTGGTCCAGCTGTGGAGAGCAAGCTGTATGAGGCAAACCCCAGGACCCAAATACCATAGGCCGTAAGTCCAAACCTCCCCGAACAAGCAGACATCATGTAGAAAACCCATTTGTTACCGTCTTTAAACATTGCCAGCAAGGCAGCCTCTTCCCGTTACGCTGTTAATTGGGTTCCCCGGAGCTCGTTGGAAGGAGGTGCCCTTTTTTCTAAACGAGGTGACTGCTAACTTCAGGCTGGCAGTCCTACTAGCTTTCCTCAGCCAAAAAGCCCTTTGCATTTCGGTAAAGCACCTGTGCACTGTGCTTGTTGAAGGAAGACAAGTTTGGGACATAACACTTGGAGGTAGGGCACGCATTCTCTTTGTGAGGCTTTCGTACTCCTTTAATGCTTCTTGTGGCTCTCGTGGGCTCTCTCTTCTCTTGCCAAGCCCTCGATGACCTGTGCCCGCTTCAGCTGCATCCAGCGCTCCGTTTGCTAGCCGTAATTGTTGTCATTTATCTCTGCTGGTTATTATTGGGAAAGACGGTGTTTATCGCTGCGTGTCCATGTGTCCTTGGAGCCTGTTAGAGCTGGCTTTTGAACTGTTCTGCCTTTTGTAAATTTCTCTCGGCTGAAGAATTTCTGTCAAGTGATGGACTTTGTGCTGTTGTTAGGATTCCTTTTGTTGCTAATGTACCAAAAAGGCTGTTTCCTTGGGTCTTTTGCTTCCCTTAGCAGTTTGTGGTGTTTCACTTAGGCTTATTACGATCCTTGAGCTGTTTTTCCCCCAGTCACTTACAAAGCCTGAGGGACAGGATTAATTTTTTTTTAATCTAGTTACCATTAACATAAATGATCTTTTTGTTTGGATGTGACTTCTGAATTCATAACAGTCTTACTTGAAAGATCTACGACTGGTTTTGAAGTCTGATGCTTTCTTCAAGTTTGAGTTGAGAATTTCTTCCATCTTTATGGAACTAACTTCTAAAGCAGCAAGTCAGTGTAAACTGTTTTTCTAGTTCTGCTTGCACGTAATCAGTATAACCGAGGCATACTCGCTTGTGGCTGAGCTATGGCCAGTCTCTATTTCTAGGGTCAGTTTCTCTTTGTGTCTCAAGGCTGAAGTCTAGCTGAGAGTTCCCCTGTGCCAGATGCAGTATTTTTTTATATTATGAAATTAGCCTCTCTAATTTTCAGAAATCCTGAGCCTGTTGCAAAATTGACAGAACGAGCTCTTTGGGGTCTGTTTAATAGAAGTCCTACGTGATAAGTTTTGGGGTGATGAGGGGAGGGGACGTTCTGACCACATTTGGCGGAGTGCAGGAGGGCCTGGACGCGCTGTTCCCTTCTGTGAACTCACGGTCGGTATTCCCTCTCCGTCCTGTGCCAGAGACGTGAGGTCACTGCTCCATAAAGGCCCGAGATGGTTTGCCTCGGAGTTGCCGGTGACTTGTAAGCAAGTGATGCAATTTTCAGGATAGCACCGTTTCCCCTCCTCCCTTTGTTTCCTCGCTATTTCCCAGTCAGGTACCAGTGTCAGTGTTCAAGTCCCGCTGTCGGTTGTATCACCTTTGCCGGGTGTGTGCTCATAGGAATCCAGTTTTGTGGTGTTATTAATGAACTTTCTGACACTGTCACATCAGGCACTAAAGGTGCTTCCTCCTGCAGTCTACACAAGGGATGTGATGACTCAAGTTTTCAACATCTTTCTTGTCATTGGGAGTACTAATTCTGATTTTCATCTTTTATTGCAGTCCATCATGTTAGTTCGGTTTGGTTTCGGTTTGGTTTGTGGTTTCGTTGTTGGTTTTTGGGGTAGCTCAGGGCCTCCTGAAATACTCCAACCACTCTGCTGCATAAGCAGTTGTTTCTTTTTCTGTGGAGGTGGGAGCCCCCAAAAACGCCTCATTTCCTTATCCTGTAGCAGCCAGATGGCATTTCGTCATGCTGCGCCGTGCCTCCCTTGGGCTGATGGTTCATTTCCAGTTCTCTTGTCTTTCTGAGAGCTGGAAGGAACCACACCAGGACCCCTCACCTCTTTTCGCGTACCCTTCAGAGTGCAGTGAGCTGCAAGGTGTTGCATAAAGCAGCATCTCTGCTTCCAGGGGATCCTTTCTACCCAGCCCTGGAAGTCAGCCCAAAGGGAGCAGACGGCTGCTGTCGTGGGAGAACGTGAAGGGAAAAACAGGCAAGAACTCTGAACACGTTGCTACTAGCTCTTAAAAGACCTTGGAGATAGATCGTGGAGAGCTTAATGATGCAAACACGCTTTGAAAGTTTGACTTCTGCTTGCACCTAACAGGTCCAGAAGAGCTCACTTCCAAAAAAAAAACCAGGCTTCCAGTTGTGTTTGGAGCCGTTCCAGAAAGCCACTTGGTGTTGTAGGTTCTCGTTGGGTGTCTTGGCCTTCTTGACCCACAGCTTGAAGCCGCTGCTGGAGCCAGCCTTGGAGCCAGCAGGGAGCTCCTGAACTTTGTCATGGTTATGGCAAAGGCTGCAGGTGTTCAGCGCCCTGAATCTTCAGAGCATCTCTCAAGCCACATATAGTTTGTGAGACCAGAAGGAGCTGCCGGCTTATAATGAGTGCTGTGACTTAGGCACACGGTTTGTAGAGGTTTTAAGGCGTAGTGCATGAGTGCCAGGCTCCTGTTTGGTCACTGGGACAAAACGAGATCTGGGACTGTTGGATGTCCTAAAAAGAGTACAGGGGAGACAACCGGGGAGGAGATGTGGCTCTTCTTGGCCTTGTTTAACCCCCAACCCCTCTACACCCCATAGACCTTAGTTACAGCTGTGGGCTTCTGCAGAATGTCACAATTCCTAGTAAATCTTCGGGATATCCTTTAAAAGCAGGAAAATACTGTGTTGGTTTCTTTTTTTTTTGTATACATAGGGCAGCTGCCAGCAGCAGCACCTGCTGGAGTCGAGGGTGCTGAGCAAGGCAGGGTCGTGTCCCGAGCAGCAGTCGCAAGGGGAGCTGAGCGGAGCCCGCCTGAAAACGCGGGGGGTTTCTGCTTCTCAGCAAGCCGAAACACAGCTCCCCGTCCCCAGTACTCCTCGCTGTGAGGATGAGGACTGAGGAAGGCTCACCCTGCCTGCAGCTTCTTCAGTTCTTTGTGCGGGGAACTCTTGGAGGAGCTGGTGCCTCTGGAAAGAAAGCACCTGTTGGTGCTGTGGGCATCCGAGTGTGATGCTAACCCACGCAACGCTGCCCCTTGCATCTGACAAATGTTTTACAACTTCGACTTCTTTGCAGGTTTTACTTAAATTTGGTGGAGGAGGCTGTGGCTGAGCAGAGAACTAATTTGTTCTTTCACTAACTGGAATAATTTACAATGGAAAGAAGCTTTTTTTAGGTAAAAGTTGTGTTTCTGATTACAACTCCGGGTATTTTCCCTGGCAGTCCACAAACACTCTTTTTAAACTTGATTCCTGACAAGTCGCTTTTCTCAATTCTCGAGTTCTTGGACTCCACCAGGGGAAAAGGAAGGCCCTGCTAATATTGCTTGGTTGTTTCCTTCTGGAGGAAGGAGGGGAGAGTTGAGAAAAAGAGGAATGAAGTAAAATGAACTTACTCTTTGCACGCGTGCTGAAAGAATAGGCAGGTGTTCTTGGGAATATCTCATTTAAATCTCTGTGTATGTGTTTCGAGAGGATGCGTCCTCACTTCGAGGAGCCAACATCCCCTTGCTGGACCTAATCCTGATGGGGCTGGCATCTGAGGGTTACGCGGGCTGCTCCCGGCAGGGCTCTTCCCACCCGGGGAGGCCGAGGGAGCCGGCCGAGCGCTGCTCCGCTGCCTGGAAAGATTCAGTCATTTCCACCCAAAGCGAGGAAATAAAAAGCTCGGTCAGCCATTTCATCTGGAGATACCCCGCCCTCCTCCAACAAATAAGTAAAAGGGAAAATGTAGGCTTGGGCCCTCACATATCCCAGCAGTTTGCACCCGTTCGGGCGATGCGACTGGGGTCAGGGCAGGCAAAATAGAAGTTACCTTTATTTTTTTTTTAAGTTTCGGCAGAGGAAGTTATAAGGTTGATGTTGCCCCTTTGATATTTGATTTAACCCACTGACTGCCCGGGAAGGAAGGAGTCTGTTTAGTTTACCTTTGTCCTAGATTCAGTTTTAATATCTCATGTTTAAATGGGGGGGGGGGGGGGGGGGGGGGGGGTGATCTTTATTCTTAATGATTCATGCCGCCTCAAAGCACAGTGGTTTCTACTTGTGTGCTGCCTTTCCCACTGCGGGATGCAAACAAAAGAACAATAATTTCAGACTCCTCCTTCAGTTTCCAAGAGAACCTTAGCTGCTCAGGGATAGCTCTGAATTTTAAAAGCATTTTTTTCTTCCAAATTATGTATTGATTGCACCTAAAATAGCAGCACCGTAATATGCAATTTAAAACAAATGCACGGGGGTGCTTGGTTGCTTTTAATGCTCCTCCTTTATTTTTATTTTATTTTCTTTCCTCCAGCAGAAAACAAAAAGTGGATTCTGTTCCCATAAGCCGCTCTTGCAAAATCCGCACAAACATTTATTAGTCTAGGCACAAAATATTCTCAGCCGGCCTCAGCCTGACGATGGCAAAAAGAAATAAAAATAATAAGAAAAGAAGAGGCAAGCTAATATTGTACTTGGCTGTCAAAAGGGAAGGGGGGAATCATGCCCCAGGCTAGTGAAGCTGTAACATTTTGCTGGGGCTGCCTACAACAACAGATGCATCTCGTTCCCCTGGGCTTCCAGGCCTGCCTATTCTCTTCTGCTGAACTTGGCCGCTCGCAAACATTCCCTGTGAGTACCACAGCCCGGGCTTCTCCTGGACGCTTTGGATTCGATTTAATAATGGCAGCAGGCATGCTCCTCTTCACCAGGCCTGCTCTTCTGCCCCAGAAATCATGTAGCGAATTCATTGATTGGAAAACGTGCAAAATAGGTGGGATCTGGGGTGACTGGTAGAAATCAAAAGGGTTTGAAATAGGCGATGTGACCGCAGCTTAAACCTGCAGGAAGGGAGCATCGACCCGAATGGTTTATCTGAATCTTCAGCTGCAACTTGGGTAAATACCAACTCCTTCTCCTCATTTGCTACCGTGGCAGTTTGCAGACTTTTGCTGAGTTAAAAGGACAAATCATAGTTGTGCGCGTTTGTTTGATCAGGCCTTTACCTCAATGCTCACGTTCTCAGACTGCTGGGGTTTTATATTTTGGTCATTTTCTTAGAAAATGGCGAATGATGCATATCCCGGCTTCCAGATGATTAGTTCCTGTTACTCCCAATTTGTGTCAGGCTGCGTTTGGTTGGAAATGAAAATGTAATTGCAAATTCCCCTAAACAGCACAACATGTCTGTGGTATTAATTAAAGCACTGTAAATACATAGAATATCTGAGAATGCATTCCTTCAAGCATGACCGTGTTTTTTTAAACCTACAGAGGAGGCAAAATACGGTATTTAGGCTTAGTAGATGAAATGTGTTGCTTCTGTGGTGGCAGATCCGTGTCTTGAGATCTTCAACCTGGTGGAGCTCGTGCTCGAACCTTCAAAGGAGATGTTACGTAGACAATAAACCGTCCTGCTTTTCGGGGAGGACTCTCCTTAGGTCATTCAGAAAACGCCTTCAGTCTTCACTCACTGCAGCATTCACAAAGTGAATGCCTTCCTGTAAGGTTAGTCACCGATGGCCACTCATTCCATGCTTTCACTAAGAAAAACCTTTGCAGCTTTGAATCTGAATTTCCAGCCCCGCGTTTAGGTGAGCCCGGAGCGGCGTCAGGCATCGCTGGGCTCCTTGTCCGGCGGCGCTGGTGAAGTGAAAGATGCCAAATGTGAAGTTTGACAGTGAGCTGGGGGGCTTGTGCTGGCCCGGTGGCTCTCTCAGCCCCCGTGTCTGAGCAGCGGGAGCATCCGAGCAGCACAGGACGGAACTCAGCAAGAGGCTGGGGTCAGGGCACTGCTGCAAATAGAAATGCTTTGCTGGCTGCAGAGGTTAACCGGGTACACGGCGCTGTTTTACTACATGGTGGAGACCTATGGAGAGTGTTTCTGCCCTCCTTTTTAGCTGAAACATCCCCAGATTCTAAGGGGAAAAGGAATAGAAGGGACTTGCGGAGGTCATCTGGCCCTGCCTCCTGCTCAAAGCGAGGTTAACTTTGAAATGAGATCGGGTTGGTCTGGGTCTTGCCGAGTTTTGCAATCTTCCAGGGACGGAAATTCCTTCAAAGTTGCCAGCGAATCTCCTCGACCTCTCCAGACAGCTGCCTGCAGTCCCCAGCCGGTGTAGAGGTGCCGCTACAACAGAAGGCCTGAAATAAAGAGGTTAAAGGCAAATAGTTTTCATTTGGTTTGATGATTAAGTGGCAAAGAAGAGGAAGAGTTGCAAGATACCTTATTAAATTCAGTGCAGCCAAGTAGGAAAAGTAACTGTGGGCAGCTGTATCTTGGCAAAGAAGATAGTAGGGAGCAAGGAGGTTTAGCAGTCAAGATGGAAGGTGATGCCATGAGGCTTACAGGCTAGTAATGTTGTAGTGAAACCCAGCCTTCCTAAACAAACCTGCCTGAATAATTCATGTGCATAACGTACTATGTTCAGCTATTTGCTAACATAGAAGCAGTGCTGACTGCTTCTTCAGAACAACATAAGTTAGTGATACTACTGAAATAGTTTTGGTCCAGATGTAGATCTGATTTCTCCTAAGCACGCGGAATTCACAGCTGTTGATCCTCCAGGGGAGGCTTTGCAACTTAACACGCGGAGGATAGGTAAATTTCCCGCTGTTGTTCTCCTCTTGTTTTGTTTTGTTTTTTTCCTAGTAGCATAGGCGTAAGACTATGAAGAAACGGGCTGCTTTTTTTTCATTTGCAACACTGGTTTTTCCTCCTCAGCCCCGCCTTCTATTTTTTCAGTCATAGGATATGTGAATGTAAATTCTTGGGAGACGGGTAGAAAACTGTTTCAAGTGGTGTTTTTTCGGCTATGTGGGGGGAGAACAAATAGAGTGTTTTTGAATATTCTGGCTCTTCTTCAGAGCAGCATGTGGAGGGAGACAGATGTGTTTGCTTTTTTACTGCAATGGCTTCAGAAGCGAGAGGGGAAGAAACACTTTCTCTGGGAGCTGAAGCAGGTGTCCTAATCGCAGGAGAGGTTTCTAAATGGCATATGTTTGAGAGTGTTCCTGTAGTGCGGAGGTTTTTGTTTGTTTGTTTGACTTTGGAAGGTTTTACTCCTAATACTCACGTCCTTCAGCAGAAGTGAGAAATGTGTTTTTATTTTGTGCAGTGTGGCGGACCCTCGGAAATCTACTGGGAATGATGAATACCTCGCACAGTACCAATGTGATGACGGTGGAGACGAGGAGAAACCAAGAAGATGAAAAGAAGGTGACCTCATTTCCAAAGAAAACGTTTTGTAGGGCAACGAGTCTTGTGAGCCTGGTGAGAAATTGCGGCAAACTTCCTCTCTGAAGTCTGACCCTGAATGTAGCTCTAAAAACCTTTCCTCCTCAGCTATTACAGAGAGATGCCAAGATACAAAGGACGAGACTAAAAACGCTGACAAAGAGCATTACCAAAGCAAGAGGGAACGTGCTCGTACTGAAGAGAAGGAGAGTGAAAAAGCAGGTCCTTCCAGCAAGAGAAGGATAAAGTTGAATACAAAGACCACAAACTTGAGCTCCTGATTGGCTTCATGCTGAACTCTGTGCTGTTCTTGTCCTAATCTTGGTCTCCCCATAGATAATATGGTTTAAATCCAAATAGAATCATGCGATGAGGAAGATTTCAGTGCAACAAATTCAACATGTCAAATGAAAGTTTACATTTTCCGTGATTTTCTTTCGGAGCGGAAGTGTGTAGTACTCCTTTTCTATTAACGTAGAGCTTCTTTAAAAGAGTCTTTAAGTGCTTGATGACTTAACAGTCTGCAGATTTATTATCAAATCAAAAAACCACCAACTTGGTAGACTAATTTTTTTCCATTTTTGAATGACCGCTAGGAAAGAACGCCTGACGTAAAGAGGTTAAAGGCAAATAGTTTGCATTTGATTTGATGATTAAGTGGCAAACAAGAGGAAGAGTTGCAAGATACCTTATTAAATTGAGTGCAGCCAAGTAGGAAAAGTAACTGTGGGCAGCTGTATCTTGGCAAAGAAGATAGTAGGGAGCAAGGAGGTTTAGCAGTCAAGATGGAAGGTGATGCCACGAGGCTTACAGGCTAGTAATGTTGTAGTGAAACCCAGCCTTCCTAAAGAAACCTGCCTGAATAATTCATGTGAATAACATACTATGTTCAGGTATTTCATCGTCTTTCTGTACAGCTGAATGCCTTTTACGTAATGTTTGGAGAAGTGAAATCGTGGAAGAGGTTTTCAAAACTTTTGCCCGGTTTGGATGATGAAGTAAATTGCCATATTCAGTAGTTTTTGTCACTGACAAGATTCTTCAGACTTAAGAGCGGGTGCAATTATTGCCAAGCATGTTTGTTTTTTGAGACAAGGACCACCAGAAGTTGTCATCTTAAAATACGACATGGAGGGGAGGCTGGTTGTTCACACATTGTTGCCAACATTCATGCAATCTGTCCCATTATCAAGAACAAAATTAGGGACTGAACGGAGGTCTTTCAAAAACCAGTGTTGCAAAACTAGACTTTTTACGATACTAATGTCAAAAGAGTGCTGATTGTACTAAGCTGAAAGTATCTCTTCTAGCTGAAAACTCAGGAACAGCACAGAAGAAAATGCCTCTGCTCTACTGCTCTTCGGGCTTCAGTGAATTCTCTGGCCAGCAGATGGCAAACTCGTCCTTTCTAAACCAGTCCAAAGTATAGGAAGAAAGTAAAGATCTTGCATGCATTACGCAAGTGCGGGGCATGGGGATCCCTGGGCTATATACGTGAAAGAGATGTTCGTTGATCAATACAGCTGTACCCCACTTGGATACGCTGCTTGCAACGTAAGCAGGATAGGAGGGCTGTGCAAAGCAATTCTGGTAAATTGAGGAATTGAAGTATTTCGTCAAGCCTAAAGAGACTAATTAGTTTCCTTTTGGGGAAGGTCAGTCTTTCAAAGCAAAGAAAAAATGTCTCTTAAGCAGGATTTTCTGAATGGTGGAATCTAATCTGAAAAAAGGCCACTTCATCACGTTAATTATTTGCTAGTTTATTATTTTTAATTTTCTACTGTATTGAACCTCTCAAAGAAGCTAGGGACAGACTAAGAACAACGGAGGACTTGTTAGTGTGCCTTTTCAACCAGAATCATGTTACTTTGAATAAATGAACAAGGATAGCTAGTGATAATTTGTGATTTAAGGAAATTCCAGATACGTGAGAGAAAGAGCAGCATTAAAGCAGTTAAATTCCTGCATTCCTAAGTGCTCTCTCTAGCAAGTTTCTGAACGCTTCTGTTCTGTGGCTAGGATTTGGTCAGCTTTGATCACTAGTAAAACAAGGATGCCGTCCAGTCAAACCTTCAAATGACTGTAACTTACCTAAGGTCAACCATTTGCTATCAAAGCAGGTAGCTTTGTCCTAATATTCTGTACAGCTCACCAATGTTAGCCTAGAACTGAAATGCAGTCCGTTTAATGGGAGGGCTTTGGAAGCCGCCTTCTCCAGTCAGTTCAGCCCTGTAGTCAGAGAGCAGATCAAGCCGTGTGCAGGATTGTGACTTCTCTCTTTGGAAAGAAAACCACTAAGCCAGACAGTTCCATGTGGAGTATCACAGCAGAGAATGACATTTCTTCCCTTTGTCTTTCAGATGCAGAGCTCACTGCTGGAAGCCTTCAATACTCAGACCAAACCTACCATCAAATCTGACCCTAAATCTGATTTAGGGCCTTTTGACCATCCAAACCAACCATTTTTCCATCAAACACTGTTGCAGGAAGAATGGCCGAAAACACGACAGACACTAGTATGGTCAGATCATGTTCCATTTTATTACCCAAATAGCCTAGCTTTTTTAGTGAACTTAACAGGGGCGGATAGTGTCTCACAAGAAAACAACCCCCACCTGCAAGAAAACAACCCCCTTGTGATTAGCAGTCATGTAGACCTTGTCCTTGAAGCCAGCTGCTGGTAACAATATTTTTCTAAATTCCTCAATTGGGCGATGTGGGAACACTGTCATGGGAACTTCTCATAGATGCCCTGGTAGCTTGGTTTGCTCAGCTGCAGCAAGCCGTGGGATCTTTGCTGTTTCAAAAATCCCTCAACAAAACCCAACAACTTGTGGCTTACCAGTTTCATTTCAAAACCCAAGTCTTTATTCGATCTATTTTGCAGTGAAAGGGTTTTCTCTGTAACCTGGTCCTTTAAACTGTCGTGCCGAAAAGAGGGGCACTTGCAAGAGCACTTATAGTCCATGCCTTAAAATGGAATCATCCTCTAGAAAGAAAAAAAAAAATGGAGCAATTATCTTGCATGTCTTCTTGATAAAGGTGGAGCTACACAATAGTATATAGTTTCACACTTTATTTTTGAGAATGACCAGGCTTAAGTAACAGCTCTTGATGAGAAACGAAAAGATTAATATGCAGTGGATTTACACAGAACATTACATTTTTAACAATGATCGATACAGGGTATTTGTCATGCAAATCACCTGTGTACACCAAGTTATACTTATATCAATATATATCTGTACAGTATTTGCATTTTATATTTAAACTCTAACTCGAAACATTTTCCAAGAAAACAGAGAAATGAAACTGGTAAGCCACAAGTCTTAATTTGCAGCATCTGGTGTACAACAGACCTAGCTTTTCCAGCAAGCATATCTATGTAGGTATGTAACAAATCTTCAAAAATAGGCATTGTTTTTAGATATGAAGCATTATAAACGCTGCTTGGTTTATAAAGGTTGGGTTTTGTGCCAGTTTAAAACTGCTCAAAATGTTAAGTGATTTAGAGCTTACTTTGTCAGAATATCTTAAAATTTGAGTCAGTCCAGGGGAGCTTAACTATTATATACAGTTCTCTCCCTAGATTGCACTGGCAAGGTGGCAGCAATTTAATGCTAGACATAATATATTTCCTGCTACAATCTCCTCAGTTACACATTACCCTAAATAATTATTTCTGCAGGATATAAGAACTTCAAAAACAACAAACGAACTCTCAAGGCATTTCCTTCATGTTTACAGGGAGACACCGTTACCTGGCTAGATAAACAGATTTTCTTGAAGGTGCTATTTCAGCATATAAGAATTGATTTAAACAACAACAACAACAACAACAAAAGTGCTTCATGGCTTACTAGTTTTGTAATCTCACATTTCTCCAGGAATACTTGATTTGCTGCATTTCACCATTACACTCGTCAGCACCGCTGATTCTGGTTTATCACTATTTGCATTACAAATCTCCTTGTCCAAAGCTTAAACTGATGTATGCACTGCTTGAAAACAAAACCTGAAGTTGCAGAGCAGAAGACTCAAGTCATTATGTTAGCAGCTGTGTAACCATACTGCTTTCCAAACACAAGATGTCCAGCTTATTTTGTTTCTATGAAGAGTTTAAACGGCTCCCGTTAAGCAAAGATGTCCCCACACTGATACTTACTGTTAAGCAAGGATTCCACCTCCTTTGGCTGAGGTTTGCTCCCTTACTCACATTCGAACATTCATCCAAGTAGCCTGCAATTCCACACTCTCGGGGGAAAGTCCATAGAATAGAAAAGGTTCCTGCAGTCTCTTCCTCTCAGCCTTTTTTTGAAGCATGCAATAAAGCAAAACATTCACAGGCTGCCCTTCCATGCAAAACAAGGCAAATTAGTAAGACAGGAACCACAAAACTGATTGTCCTTTAAAGTTAAAATGAGATTTGAAATAGATCGAGTTAGCAAGTGTTGTAAGTCTGTAGCTAAGTCTGGTTTTGCCAATGCAGCACAATTCCCTATCACGTAGCCAGAGCTGCTTCTGTAGCTCCAAGAAGCAAAACTGCTTTGACAAAATACTGTGTCATCAAAGCATTCATTGGCTCAGTAGGCACGGCTCAGGTTCAACAAGTTTGTGAAAAAATGAGTACTAAGAGAAGCAGCAGGGTCCAAAGAAACACTTTATGTCCCCGCCGCAAAATGAGGGGCTTTACCTTGAGTGTTATGCACACTGTCAATAGAAAAGCACTGTAACAGAATCTGCCACAGCAGTTTGCATGTTACTGAAAGACCATCAGAGTGGGACTGCAGAAAGATCTTTCTGCAGTTACAAAAACATGTGGGGGTGGGAGTTTAGTTGCGTTAGATAACACATCTTAGGTAAAGATTTTGGTCTTAACGTAAAAGTAAGGATGTCTACTGATTTCTTCAGCTCCAACAACTGAAGCCCAAGTCTGAAAAGTCGCCTTTAAGAATGCAAAGAAAATATTTAACTCTTCTGTATGTTCATACTTTGCTATCAAGCAAAGGAATGAATGCTGATGCCTTAACTATGTAGGGCTGTAGCTTACAGAGAGACTACACCTTCCTGTTTTTTGCCCTTTAAAAACGTTAAATGCACGTGAAATTATTTGGGGGTGTTTTCACCTGCAAAGCCTAATGCAATGCATGCAAGCCCTGTCATCTTCTTCCTCTAGTAGTGTCGCGTTAAGGAGTGTAGCCGATTGACCGTCACGGGTCCCGTCGGATTCAGGGTGCTGAACTATCACGGTCACGGATTCACCAACAATGCAGTACAGCCTTGCTCTAGTCGCGTTCAAGGAGAACTCTCACAGCTAGGAAGAATGCAACTAAGTGCAATTTATTACGGCGACAGGTACACAGGTCCTTTGGATTGCCAGTGATAAATTCACTGTCTGCAAAAGCAAGCTAGCATGCATGAAATGCACAGGTAGACAGACTAGGTATTAAGACATTAAAAAGCATAAAAACTCTAGGGATTTCTAAGATTCCACAGAGATGCCTGGTATAAGCAAGCGTTCAGATCTTACCCCACGGCGTCCCAATGGAGTGGGGGTGGGGGGGTGAGAGGCTCAGCCTGTCGAGTGATGTCAGAAGTCAGAAGGAATCCTGTCTGATAGTATCTTCCCTAACATCCCCTTTCTCTTAAACCAATTGATATTATTTTCTATCTTTAAGGTGGAGCTTGAGTGGCTCTAGTCATGCATATCTTGGGTGTGCTTGGTAGAAATTATCTCACTTGCGTTGAAAGGTACAGGCTCTGAGAAATTCCGAGGGCGTGCTCAGTGAGGGGTGGTCGCACCTTGGAGGCGGGTAGCTTTTGGGATGGAGGTGTGCTTATGATGCCTAGTCACTTAAGGCAATTACTCCACAAGTAGTAACTTAGTGTTGATTTAACTCCAGCATATCTAAAACATAAGAAGGATGTTACTATGGAAGCAGCCGATGAAACCAGTCCTTAAATCTTACTGCTTATTGTGCGTGAGCAGACTGGCGTGAGTTTTAGCTATACTGGCAAATATCAAAGCACACCTGTGTTGTCCCAAATCTGGGAAAGAAAAAAACAAGGAAACGTTGAAGAGAATAGGGAGGCCTGTAGCTTGTGCAGTCTTTTAGCTGAGAAAATAAAGAAGGAGAGAGACAGGTAGCCTTGAGCTAGCAGAAGCAAGGAAGAGAAGGGATAAAAGGGAAAAAACAGGAAGGAGAACACCAGCTCCAGACTGACCTATAGAAACCTTTTTCTCATTAAGGGTCATTAACACATTAAAAATCACACCTGTCAAAATGCTAATCTATGCTAATGTGGGATTCGGTGTGTTTCCCCCCCCTCTTGTTCCCCCTCCCCCCCGGTATTCCTCTGTAATGCACAAGCTCAGTCGAGATAAGTTAGGTGAGCTGTAATAACCAATCAAAAGGAGCCAAAGAGAGAGTTTTCACAAGTTTGCTGTGTATAAATGACGGCGATTCGAGTCAGAGGTGTGCTTGCTTTGCGAAAGATGGCCAAGTACCTGACTCTGCAGAGTTCTATAAGTAATGATGTAATTAAAAGACCTTCGTGTGCATTCCGACTCTGGGTGCTTATTGGCGCGGTGCACTGGGCACGAACCTGTGGACAACATCTGTACTCAGTGTCATGCCTACAGACAACCCTTTACTGTTGGGACCTGCATATTTTTCTGTGCATTCAACACAAACCCTTTGGCACAACTAGTTAACCACGTAGCTGCCAGTCCACCACTCAGTTGCACTTGTGAAGAGGAAAAGCTATTTCCATCTACCGTAGGAGCACATCCTCTAAATGCAAGCTTCACTCAGCTGGTCATTTACTGCAGGACAAGATTTGAAAACTGTTGTTGAGTTCTGGGTTTCCTGCTTACAGGAAAAATTAAGTGCTAGATCGCCCTCTACTCCGCTTTGTCTGCTGCATTTAATGGAGATTAAACTAATTTCGTTTGCTCCTCCGTTTATGGGCAATGAGCTGAAGGAACAGGTACAGCACATTAGCCTGGAATTCCTTCCCTTCCAACCAAAGTAAACTGGAGCTGTAACTACCACAAGCAGAAGCAAGGCTTCCGTGTTGTCAGCTGAATAAAGTTCCAACAAAATCATCCTCTGGGATTTGAAGCTTACTTCACATTACATGCCAACAACTCTTTTCCCTCTATTGTAAAGCGGATCCCTGCTGCTAGTTGCTCTAGAAGAAAAGGAATCATCGGTTTGGTTAACAAATACCCGCTTCTGAAAACGAGAAGCGTTGTGTTCTCTCTTCCCTTTGAATGACTCCACACTTCTCATCAGCTAATGGATTGCTGACCTAGAATCAGAGAACATCCCAAGGTGGAAAGGACTCCCAATAATCACCGAGTCCAACTGCTGGCTCCACACGGGACCACCCCAAACTCAGACCCGATGTCTGAGAGCATTGCTCAACACTTGTTGACCTCCGTCAGGCTCGGTGCCATGAGCAGTGCCCTGGGCAGCTGTCCCAGTGCCCGGCCGCCGCCTCAGCGCAGCACCTGAGGCGCACGGGGCTCGGCGGGGCGGCCCGGGAGGGGAGGACGGCGGGGCGAAGCGGCGGCTCCCTCAGAGCCGTCTCCCCGCCGCCTCGGCCGCGTGTCGGGGCTTTTTCGTGTCGGGGCTTTTTCGTGTCGCGCCCTCGGGCTCTCGCCGCGGGCGAGATGCTGCTCCCCAGCGCGGACCCCTTGCGCGCGGGGCCTGCCCGCGGCGGCGGCGGGAGGGAAACCCCAACCCCAAAGCCCTCCCGGCAGGGAGAGCTCGGGGTGAGGGCCGATCCGGCACCGACAGTAAACACACGCCGGAGGAAACGCTCTGCTTTTAGCCGTGAGCAGCGCGGCCAGGTTCAAAAGGCGTCACGCTGGAGCTCCGAGGTCGGCGGCGTTCCGAGGCCGTTGTGGCGGTTGTGGAGACGGCCCCGGCTGAGGTGGCTGCTGCTGTCGCTGCTGTCCCCTCTGTCCCCGCTGTTGCCGCTGTTGCCGCTGTTGCCGCTGTTCCCGGACCTTGGAGACCCCCGGCGGCTCCCTGTGAGAGGCCCTGTGGCCCCGGGGAGCTGCCCGCCGCCTCGTCGGCCAGCCCGGCAGCAATCCTGCCAGGACAGAATAGCTCACTGCGTTTCAGGGTAAAGTGACGATGAATTTGTATTTCCTGGCCTGGGTGCTGCTTTCTTCTTTAAGGAAGCTTCAAGGTTAAAGGTTAAACTCAGTTATGTCAGGGTTCAACTCCGTTTCGTGAAGGGGAACTTGTACAAAAGCTTAAGCTGGGATTGACTCTCTGCTAAGCGGAGGCCAAACGTGTACCTACTGAGAAGCAGGTCCTAAGTGATAACGTTTTCTAAAGAGACTGCTAAACACATCTGAACAGTGCTGTTGCAGAACTCTGAACGGGGGGATAGCAACTGTCTTAACTGATCTGGAACCTTGAGCTTACTTTTCAGTGGACAAGAGGTGTGTCTCTCAAGGCAAACAAAGAGAGGAGTAGCACCCGATAGTTATGTCAACGTAAATTTATGCTCAGAGCGTAGGTGTAGGAACAGCATCGGTATGTATATGGAACATCGGGAGAGGAAGCTGTATTGGTATTTACAGTTTTTCTACTACCTTGTCAGAGAGGCGTTATCTCCAGATTAGAAATGGATGTATTTTGAAAAAGTGGTGGTGGATCGGATTTCTTCTTTCTAGTGTTAATATTTGCTCTTGAATAGTACTTAATACCTGGTAACGCCTCAATCAGTTGTCAAAAATAAACTTAAAAATGTGTAAGGCTTATCTCATTGGTCAGTATAAATATCAAGGTCTTTTCTTTTCTTTTTTTCTTTTCTTTCCTTTCCTTTCCTTTCCTTTCCTTTCCTTTCCTTTCCTTTCCTTTCCTTTCCTTTCCTTTCCTTTCCTTTCCTTTCCTTTCCTTTCCTTTCCTTTCCTTTCCTTTCCTTTCCTTTCCTTTCCTTTCCTTTCCTTTCCTTTCCTTTCCTTTCCTTTCCTTTCCTTTCCTTTCCTTTCCTTTCCTTTTCTTTTCTTTTCTTTTCTTGCGCCCAGTATTGTTTTTCTGTTTTCCTTCTCACTGCAGTCTTGATTTTGTTTCTTGTCCCTTAAGTATGTTTTCAGTGTGTTGCTGAAACATTTTCCCTTTCAATCCGAAAAAAGGAGCTGTCACTAGTGAAGACTGGAGCTTATCTGAAAATCCCTGAGCCCAGGAGCTGTCACCTTAGTCTTCCAATCGGACAAGGACGACTTCATTTCTCATGTAAATGCATTTTTCAGGTTTGCGTATTGTTTTTTCAGGAATGGAAAGTGTGTATAGAATGGATTTAAAATCAATTTTAAATGTAAAATGTCAAGGGAAAAAAGTTCTAATTACAACCTGTGCACACAATTTGCCAGCTGTGGGACTAGGAGTTTTCTTATTTACTGTGTTTTGTTTAACGTGTCTGAAGTTTAATGGATAGCAATCAAGGTGTGCTAGAAATCTGAAAGCACTTTATACTTTGTTCTCTCAGTCATTTTGGTATAACAAACTAGCTTATGTTTTAAACCCTCCATTAGGTTAGTGGTTTCCCTAAAGGTAACAAGTCCCTGTGTGCTACAGTAAGACAGTAACAAAACATGCAGTATAGAAGTTCATCCTGTCATAATTCAGCTTCTGCCTATGGACACACAATTACGCTTATTTAAATCGGTATCACCTTGAAACCTAATCAGCATTTTAAAAAGGACTTTGTAGCAGTTATTGGCTTTTGTCCTGGAGGGCTGAGGTTTGTTTTGTTTTGTTTTACATTCAGCATTTCCGTTTCTAGCTTACATTCCCCTGTTGTTTTGCATGAGGAAAACGTGCAACTTTACAAAGTAGAACGGGAAGAGCTGCTTTTTAGTCTAACTTTTCAGTTTTTCGTAGGAGTTTTAAATGTGGTAGGAGTAAAACACCAGAAGTACTGCTGCCAAAGTTATATTCAAACTCGTATTTCTTGGGGAAGCAGAAGAAGCCCAGGGAGAAATAAATTTGCAAACATGCTCTTCATGCTCTCCTTTCCCAAGATTTCTCTGAGATATAGCCCATCCTCTGTGGGTTTTGAGGTATGTGGTTCCCAGGAGTGAAAAGGAGGGCCAAACATCTCTCCTCTTGGATCTCAACATGCCAGGGCTTTAGTGTACTGCCACTTACGGCTCCGCTTCTTCACCTGGAAAAAGCGACCACAGGATGTAGACTGAGGAGCCCTCACAAATTAACTTGCTATCACAAAGTGACGCCCAGAAAAGGTGTATTTAAAAGCTAGGCTCATTATAGAATCACAACAAACCCCTCATGAGTGGTGCAGTAGACAGTGAGGTAGAGGGCGAGCCCTGGAAAGACAGAAGAAAAGTAGCAGTGAGTTCTGGGTACCTTTGTGCACACGAAACAGAAAAACGCAGGCAGTAAAGTAATAGTGTTCCGTTACTAACGCCAGCAATAGATAATTGCAACAATTATCTATTAGATCATAGGTAATAATTAACAGATAATTGCGCAACTCCGGACATCAATAAATAACTGATTCCCCTCAGAGAATGTCTTCTACATTTTTATATTAAAAAGACTCCAGAGTTGTAATGGATTAAAATCCTACGGAAGTGAAAGAAATGGCATCAGCCACTGGTTCTGCAGAAGCTAAAAGTAATACTGATAGAGTTGAGATGGAAATTTTCACTTTGTGTGTTTAGTTTGGGGATTCTTTTTAAATCATTCATAGCAGCGATTTAGTTCTTAAGGCTGTTTCTTTGGGATTAAGTGACAGGACTTCTGCTACTCTTTTCTTCTTGGAACGCTTCTTGATATTCTTACGTCAACCAGAACTTCTGTCTCTGTCGCAGATGTGAACAATGACCGTAGTTAAGAAGCCCAAATCTTCAAAGTCTAAAAAGCCCTCTTCAAGGCGGTCTGGCAAATCCAAGAAACCAAGTACTAAAATACTGATGTCACGCACCGCAAACTGGGGCCGGATACCGCCTGCAGAAGATTCAAGCCAAGTCTCTGTGGCCCAAGGACGTGGAGGTGCTATTTATTGTAGATCATCTGAAAAATCTAAGGCTTTTGCCCCAAGAGATCTAAGTAAGTGTGAGCTTTATCCTGCCTCCATTTTCTTCAAAGCAAAAGTAGAAAATGCAGTTCTTACTTGTTGCACTGATAGAGAATGGGACTACTGTGAACAAAGACTTCAACAGCGAATCCCCTAAGGCAACTGAAGTGACTGATGTTACAGAAATTAATTTTGATATATTTACAGTCAGCAGAGAAATATGGGGAGCTTTTTGTAATGCACAGATTCATCCATGTCTTTTCCGTTTTGCAAAGAGAAGGGTTTGATTGTTGCTATTCACAGCTTCCATTTTTCACAGGTTTTTTGAATGATAACATTGCTCAGACAAAGATCTGGTATCTGTAGGGGTACCGTCATTCGTAGTTACTAGTTTTTACGTTTTTACCGTATAATTTCAAGTCTAAGTTTGTGGTTTAAGTTATAATAAGGAAAAAAACAGTAGTTGAGTTAATCAGGTTAAAGATTATAGATGGAGAGGAACTTGGCATTAGGTACTACAAACAGAATGGCAGTTAGCCTTGCCTTAGAAAAATTAAAATGGTTGACTAAAGTTGTTTTTTTTTCCCCAAAACATTGTGTTGACCAGCCAATTTGAATTTGGCGGTATTAAAGCTGTCTGCAATAAGTTTTTCTGGTTTGGATTGTAGCTAGCTCCTCTAGGTGCTCCTGCAGAATAGTATTTTTTGAAATACCTTTCTTAGAAACAAACAAACAAAATCTCTTTTTAAATGTAACTTTCTTGCAGTCGTTAATGATGGAATTGCTCCACCACAGAGCATTCTTTTTCCACCTGAGAAGATTTGTATGGATTGGCAAGAAACACAAAGTGTTGGAGTTGGCCTGTACAATCTTGGCAACACATGTTTTCTTAATGCTACTCTACAGTGTTTGACCTACACACCCCCACTTGCCAATTACATGCTTTCTCTTGAGCACGGCCAGTCATGTGAGTACTTTCTAACAGTATTTTGAATCTGTTGGATAGCTCTGAAGGTGAAAGAACAGCAGTGATTCTGTGAGACAAACTTCTTGGCCTGATTTTACCTGTAGAAGCTGGCTTTGAGCACTGTATTAGCAGTGGGCTCCGAATAGCATATGGAGTGCAATTAATGCACCATGTTTGTTTAATTAATTAATGTATTAATTAATTAATTTATTTATTAAAGGATCATTTATTGCTTCATGGGAATAATGAAGGGCATTGGACAGTAATGCACTTAGTAGTAATTTTAGAGAGTAATCCATTTTGCAGTCTGTGGAGTTCACATTCCTGTCAGCCTTTACAAATGTGACTTTGCAGTAGTCTTTTAGATTTCTCATCACAAAATGCATTTGAATACAGGCTTAGTGGATATTTTTATTCTGTAAAGTTGTGTGAAATGAAATGTTACAAGACTGTTGGGACATTGGCATCTTGGGAGAATAGAATGTAGCAAGGAGAGTGGATATTGTATCTATAGTTTAAATTTTACTTAGATGTTTGTTTGTAGTTACGGATATTTTGCTGGACTGGGATGCTTTCTTCTTTCACTCTTCAGGTCGTGAACAAGATTTTTGCATGATGTGCACGATGGAGACTCACATTAACCAGGCCCTGCGTTGCACTGTTGATGCCCTCGAGCCTACGCATGTTATCAGTAATCTCAGTCGTAAGTGGCTTCAGATGTGTTTCTTTTCGATAGCTTGTAATCTTCAAATAATTATTTGATGTGTATAAGTGGTTCTAACACTATAAAGAAGAGAGATTTTAGAAATACAAGAATGATTTCATTTTTAGATGAGGTAAATACTATCATCTTCTTATTTAGGAATAGGACAACATTTCCGTTTTGGCAGTCAAGAAGACGCACACGAGTTCTTGCGCTATACTGTTGATGCTATGCAGGAAGCGTGCTTGAACGGAAGCACCGAGTAAGCATAAACAAGTTCACTTTCATACATTCTCTAGCACCTTCTAGTCCTTTCTTTCCTATCAAAAATGATCTCTAGCACCTTTGAGTGCCTTATTTACTATCAGCAACGAAAGTCTACATCATCCTTGGTTTTCATAAAACTCTTTGAAGAGTTAACTCTGCGCCTTAAATCTTCTGAGGTCTGATTATAATTTATTTCCAGATTGGACAGATCTTCTCAAGCTACCACCATCATTCATCAAATATTTGGAGGATTTCTAAGATCGAGAGGTACTTTAAAAAATATTCCTGTCCTTAGAACTGATCTGTGTCTTTTGTCGGTAGTAAAGCAGTCTGTAGTTTGTCTAAAGTAGTATCTGTCAACAACTTGAATTTGGACAGTTAGTCTCCTTCACATAATGTTAAGCATTTCTATTTTGCTTCCAGTGAAGTGCTTGAATTGCAAAGCAGTTTCGGATACGTACGAGGCATTTCTTGATATCACTTTGGATATAAAGGTAGGATGTTTTCTAAATATAATTCATGATGTTTAAGTACATGCATAACTTTCTAAATTAAACTTGTTTAACTTAAAAAACCAAACCACGTATAATGTTAAAACGTAAGAGCTTGGCGGTGCTAAGGAAGTGGATTGGACTTTGTCCTTCTGTGGAACCCATGTAAATAGTCTCCACATTTGCATTGGGTTTAAGGGGAAAGAATTCTCTTTCTGCAAAAATTATAATGCTGTCATACTTCTTTGTTGTTCTACCTCAATATACATGTACATCTAATTGTTAGACTGATGAATTTGTCCCCAGTATTGATGACAAAGCACACTATAGATGCTGTCTAGGTTACTGGAAAAGTATTTGTTTCGAAGTCAAACTTTCTGTGCTCATAGTAGATCGCTTGAGTATGTTAGTAAGATTCTCTTATAAACTACTGGTATGTCTCCGGAATTTTGAATTTACAGGGACTTTACACTCTTCTTTCTCGCTGCTCTAGGCGGTTTCATCTGTTACCAGAGCTCTGGAACTCTTTGTGAAACCTGAAGAGCTGGATGGAGAGAATTGCTATAAATGTAGCGAGTAAGATTTTGACTAATTAGGTCTTAATCCTAGATGTCAGTTTTATGTGTTGCATGACTCTGTTGGACTACCTCTAAACTTTGGATCTACTTACGAGTTTTGTGGAATTTTATAAAACACTTGGATTTTTGTTTCTTTGGAGGGGGAAGTCTTGTTCATAGGCATTCCTTATGGGTTTGCAATTCTCTGGCTTGTATTTTGTCATCAGAATTCAAAAAGAGACACTTTTGTTCTTTCTATTTATTAGCTCTCGACAGTACTTTTCTTGATGTAAACTGCCCAGTTTCCGTTGTTCTCTGGGCTAGTGGCTAATTTTCACTGCTTACACTGTAGGTCCTACCTTGGAGCGGGCAATGTATCAAACTTAACTATTTTGTTTCAAAGGATGGCAGATGGTTTCAGTGTCTTTCCAGACAAGCCCAGTACATGAAGACTTCCTACTGTTAAATGTCTCCCTCCTGTAGAATGACCATGTGCTTCTGTTGTATTTTTGATGTTGATAGACGACCTATGTTGGAGATTATTTGCAATTTCTAGTCCTGGGGACCGAGGCTCTCTCGTTCCACTTTCAGTATTTGTATTTCCCTTGAAAGCTGAAAGAATGTATCCAGGATTGGAGTTCAAATAGCCACTTTTGTAGACCAAGAAATGGTACCTTACCATCCAACCTGGTAATACCCTTTCGTGAGAGATTCCTGTTCCCGCTATGCTCTGAGTTGTTGGGAAAATTTACCTTCTTCTCTGTATTAACAAACCTGACACGCAGTGCATGGGTTTATGAAAAGAAAAAAGACCAACCTATTATGCAAGTAAATATCATTCAAATAGCATAGGCATGCGTGAGACATTAAAACGAGTTTGTTTTGGGGGCGAAAAAAGAAGATGCCTTCAAACACTTCTCTCTGCTTGTTTTTAAGGTGTAAAAAGATGGTTCCTGCATCCAAGAGATTTACCATACACCGTTCTTCCAATGTTCTCACAATATCACTGAAAAGATTTGCAGATTTCACAGGTGGAAAGATCAACAAGGTATATTTACCACTGTAATGCAACTGTATCATCGTGTAATGGGACATCCCCCAGAGCTGAAAGTTGTTAATATTTTCAGACAATAATTGTAGACTAACGACTATGGCTTATTCTTTCTCTTAATATCAATAAAGTTCCCGCTTGACAAGAAGCAGATGCTTTCCTCTGAGAAGGCTGATTCATCAGGAAACAGTTCTCTGCAACTTCTAGTCTTAAACATTGTTTATGGGAAGACTTCTTTGTAGTGAATCAAGAAATATATTCTAGAAGTATATTCTAGAAATAAATTCTAGTCTGTGTGTTTTGGAAGTGTTTTTCTCTGGCTAGTCCACGAAGTACTCTGGGATAATTTTTCTATCTTCTTGGTCTCTCTTTAGGAGGTGAAATATCCGGAGTATTTGGACCTGAGAGCCTACATGTCGCAGTCAATGGGAGAACCACTGCTCTATGCCTTATATGCGGTGCTGGTACATCACGGTGTCAACTGTCACTCAGGACACTATATGTGCTACGTAAAGGTAGAAGTCAACAGCATTTCTAACAGGGTAAAGGTTGTGCTGGCAAACCAATTAAAGCGTGACTAGCAGCTACTGTTTCTAGGGAAAAAGATTTCATTATATTTTTATTTGACACGTGTGTATTTTGTTCCTACCCGTGATTTCATTTGGAAAACGTGCAATTCACCTAAAGAAATCGTTGTCTTTATTTGCAGGCTGGTAATGGACTTTGGTATCAGATGAATGATGCTAAAGTAGTCCGTACTGACATTAAAAGAGTTCTTGGTCAGCAAGCTTACATACTTTTTTATATCAGGTAATAACAAATCTTAAAATGTGTTCAGAAGAGATTTACTTTCCTGTTATTGATATTTTTCTGTTTTGCAAGTGTTTTTCTTGCTATCCCGGGAAAAGATGATGATTTGTCTAATTCAGTTCTGTCTAACCTGAAATTCTCTGTGTCATTTATTATCTTTTGTTGCTTGGCCTGAAACTGCAGCACTTGTGTAAATTGCTATCTATGTGTTATCTGTAGCTGGCTAATTTAGAGAAGGAGAGAAATGAAGGTCATCTGTGGTGTAAGAATGAATTATTGCTCTGAAAGTGATAGTCTTAGTAGGAAGACTGTTCTCTATTTTTCAGTTTGTAGCCTTGGCGAAGCCTTCTGTAAAGAAGGCTTCCATATCGTATGAACTGTTCCTATAAAATTATAGGATGGGATTTAATCCAAGAGTAGGCTGAAAGAAAAACTAAACTACGATCACTGCTCTTTTCTGAAGGCGCTATGATTTGACACTTGGAGAACATGCGTTTTACTTGCCAGCACCATCTTATCCCTGTTCATTCCCCCCTGGTCAGCAGGGGGCTAATAGTAAGCAGGCTGGATTTATGGGACCACGACTTCCTCCTCATATGATTAAGGTAATTCAGGGAAGCGGGAGGGCAGATAACGGCACCAAACTGCTAGTGGGTTTGGGGTTTGGTGTGGGGTTTTTTGTTTGGTTTTCGGCATCGTAGTTTTGTTTTCCTTCCCACGCTGCAGCTTTCTTCACAGCCCTCATGCTACAGCCAGAGTCATTCAAACAGTGGTTACTGCTGAATTGTGCAGCCATGCGACTCCATTCCTTTATACCTCCAAGACAGCTTTCTAAAGCACAGAGAGCTATGCTCTTTGACAATTTAAGCAGAGTGTACCAATCCTCGAATCATTTAAAAGAGGACTTGTGTTTCCTATCGTCGTCACTTTAGCTAAGACAGGGAAAACTAATTGTCTTATTCCTGAGCACCAGAACAATTACTTCAGGCTTTTCAGGGTATGTTTAAAGGGGAAAATAAATATATTTGGGAATAGCAGTAGGTAATGTTAAGTTGTTTGGCTGGTTTTCAAAGATGATGTTAATTTGATACCAGTCTGCAGTAAACCAAAAGCAGGAATTGAATACGCTTATTGGACTTGCATTTATCTTTAAAGGGCAGTGTGTTTTTCTTTTTAGGTGTTAAGACCATTTGTAGAAATACTCAGTAGGAGAGTTTTGTGTTTCAAAATGTTAAATGCAGTGTTTGCGTTAATCCATCTTGCAATTTCTTCTTTTTAAATACAGAATTCAAGCCGTTTAAATGGAAATGGATCCATAAAAGAGGACGCAAAGACCACTGGTGTCACCCTAAAAAGGCCATCTTCAGCACCACCAATGGCCTGTGTTCAAAATCAGGCAATTACCAGGCCTTCAATTACTGATACGTCAAGAAAACAGAAGATCACCATCAGTATTCACAATAAATTGCCTGCTCGTCAGACTGTGTCACAGCCTGACTGTCTTAGCAGTGCTGTGGAGGATGAAGATCTCTACCAGGCTGTTCCTTCATCCACAATTACAAATTCGGTAATGCAAATGAAGCAAATGCAAACAAACAAAAAAGTTTCTGATGAAATTTTTGTGGAGCCAACAGTGAATGAAAATCCTAAACTCAGCTCTGATAACACAGTCCCTTACGGCGCAGAATCTTCAGGAAAATCTGAGGAGGAGTCAAAGGGCTTATTTAAAAGGAATTGCAGTGCAATGTCCTCTAATGGAATTTTGGTTGGAAAGGTAGTCCGTACATTGCAGCATTCCAATTCTTCCTGTCAGAATGCTGACAAAGGAAGATCCCAGCATGAGCTGCCAAAACCCGATTCACTAAATGGTGCTATTAGGTTAATTAATGAATCTAAAGAAAACGGACTGAAACTTGATGATTCCACTTGCCGAGTTGAACCTGTTAAACCTTCTGAGATGTTCTTTTCTAAAACAAATGGATTGCTTGAAACATAGATTTGCTCCATCGAGAATTTCTCACCTATGATGCATTCGGGAGTGTTTATTGTGTTCCTAATTCAGGTGAAATACTGAGAAAACACAGCACAAATGTGATCGTAAGACTTTGTGGTATTATCCCATTAGAATTTGCAGACCTGAGCTTACATTAGAACTTGTCAACTTAAGCTCAGCTGAGATAAAAATTCCTAAGTTTCATAAAGTAGATTTTGGGAGGTGAGTTGGGGTTATCTTTGAAGTGTAGATAATGCATACAACTCAAAGCGGTCTTGCTTACCATTTAATGGAGGAAATCTGACAAGACTAGTCCTCAGAACTACTACAAATAGTATT
>CATOCB010000386.1:0-7500 GCA_951411735.1 Somateria mollissima
TATGCAATCATAATTCCCCTAAAATATAAATAATTCTGAAACAAATTATTTAATTTGTTTAAAATACGTGGTGTTTTTTGTGGACTTCATAAGGGCAATATTTTTATATACTTACTCACAGAGAAGATAGTAAATATCAGGACAGTGACTGGAAAAATCAGAACTATGGTACTTGGAATACTGCATTACTGTCCAATGGGGCTTTGATAAGCCACTAGCTGTAACAAAAATCATTGCAATATGACTTATGGCTTATATAGTTTTAAACATTCAGTTGTAATCTATGAACATCCAAAAAAAAAAGTCATAATTTTTGCATAGCTGCACACTAGTATTCAAAATTCTTTGTATAAAAACAAATCAACAGACTGGAAATTAGTTTCTCTGAATTGAAAATGGCTCATTCTGTCTGAATTAATTGATTCATGAAAGTCAGGAACATACACATTCAAATGGGTTTAATCAAATGTTTAATCAATAACAACCAAAGATGACTGTAAATCCAACAACAGATTATTCAAATGAACATTGCTAACTTTGCTACAGGATGTACAGAGTTTGAGATAGAAACTGCAAATTATTCTGAGTCAAAGTCAGACAAGGACTTTTAGGCATTAAAGAAGAACCATTACTTAATTATTCACCAATTCCTTCACTCTCTGCATACTTACACATATTAAAGCCTAATTCAGAATAAATGCAGGTCTCCTTGATACTACTTACCCATAGTGCCTATAGAGTACAAATTCACTGTTCTTATAGATGGCAAATAATCATAGAATGGCTAGGGTTGGAAGGGACCTTGAAGATCCATTCCACATAAACCGAGCTCCAAACTAAAATATGCTCAGCTATATAAACATGTTAGACCCAAATTCCTACATTTGATTTTTACAGTTATAATGTCTTCATCCTGTTGTTCTCTTTATGTTTTGCTGTTAAAATGGGTTTCAAACCATTAACAGGTACTTGGAATTTAAGCTTTTAAACACCAGTTAACTTCTGACCATGTAGGGTTACACACTACATCATCTTGCTTTATAATCTCATAGATTCTGAGATCTTGAGAAGAAGAAAAAATAATAATAATAAAAAAAAAGCCTAAAGTAGAATATCAAGAAAATAAAATTGTAAGCAGAGAGCTTTAAGCAATCAGACAACTTTGCAATAAAATAAGACAGAAAATTCTTATGCAAAAACATTGTCTTTGGCATAGCATCAGCTAGTCATTGAGATATCTTTCAATATAGGTACTTTCCCTTTCATATTTCACCAGTGCCCAGTACATGTACTCCAAATGAACAGATGCAGTTGCTGCTTTCTCCAAATGAAATCACAACATTCCAAACTCAAATGATTTGAGAATCAAAGGACACTGCAGTAGTTGACTACCAAGCAGGAACTGTCTTAGAGCAAAGAAAACTTGTGCTCTGTTTCCTATTTAACTGATAGGGAAGAATACCAGCAAGCCACAAGTACTTCTAGTACGTCATGAAAATGGTTGCTAGGTAGTCCATACAACAGTGTAGTAATGCAGAAGACCCAGAAATCCTGCATGAACACATGTAAGGTGTTAACATACAAAAGGACATGGTCTGGCTGATGTGAATCTAAGATTATTAGAAGCCTTAAGAGGGACTTCTAAGGGGTATGTAGTCATCAGGTTTTCAGCTGCAGGGTGTTTGATGTTATTTTCTTAGGTGAGAGCTTGGACAATAGCTTGACAGTAGCTTCACCTGCATGAAGTATGCTTTAGTGAAACTACTAAGTCAGAAGTGGAAAGAACTAAGAGAATAGTTGATCATGCTGCATAACATCAGGAAAGATGTGTTAGCATAACTGCATAGCATTAGTAGGAAAGTGAAAATATTTTTGCAGAGATCTGGCAAGGTCAAGAGCCCAAGCTCACATCATACAGAGGAAAGAATGACCAAAGGCTGTGCTTGAGTAGGGGAAGGACAAAGATTCCCAAGAAAGTGCAACCTAGAAACTTGGGATGTTTAGTGTCAGGTGGAAGGGACAGAATCCAGGTGGTTATGTGTCCTCAATCATAATGTTAAAAGAAACAGCTAAGTTCCTCGCATCACAGCCCTGCACAGTGCTGCTATCACATTCAGAAATTTGGATCCTACAACTATAAAATCCATTGCAACAAATGAGAGCTGCTCAAAAGAAACAGGGTTTGCCTGAACACAGTTAACTCAGTATTGAAAGATCAAAATGAGGTCTCCCCAGAATCATTTCTTCTCTAGGCTGAGTTGACGTGTCAGGATCAGGACAAAAATCCTGATGGAAGTGAGGACAGTATCCCTCCCTGGGAGGAGGGGCACAACTAGATGATTTTTAAGATTCTCTTTCAACATGAGCCATTCTGTGATTAAATTAGGATGTAATATTGAATATATACAGAAACAGTACTGCCTACCTAGAGATAGTGATATTTGGTTTGCTTAATCTCTTTATTATTATTATTGATTATTATTATTATTGTTATTCTTACTTATCAACAGTTAACAATAACATCAATAGAAATAATGGGCAAGGTAACAAAAAGGTTCACAAAAGTATCATACCATGAGTGTAGTATCTGAATGTTGTATCTGAATTACAATAATCTCATCTACTTTTCCCGCAGTTTTGACCAATTTATTGCATTTATTGCTTTTTTTTTGTTTGTTTGTTTTTCATCACATTTTGCATTTTTGTGGGACCAAAAAAAAAAAAAACAAAAAACACTCCAAAGACACTTTTTTTTTTTTTTTTTTTAATCTACGTAGTCTAATAAAATAATTATTGTTAACCCAGAACTAACTCTTAAGAGAATGAGAAAGAAAATAGAGAAAATGTAAGACTACCATTAAAGGAAAGGTTGTTACCTTTAAGGTTGTTACACATTTGATTTACCTTTTTTCTCTATTTTACATGTATTGGATACCTGCTCTTTGTAAGTCCTGAAACACTCAACTTTTAAGGTTGTATTTCTTTAATAAATACTACTTAACCTTTGGTGTTTTATTTAATGTTGATATCCCTGGTATGATGTTGTTCTCATGTGTAAAAAACATGTCTCTGATCTGCACTTTATTCTTAACTCCTACGTGGCAAAAACAGAGGACTGTAACATCTGTAAGTCATAAATATATTGATTAGGAAATAATTAATATTAGTTTGCCTTGGATCCAAATGTAACCTCTTTTTAACCTCTTACAGTAATTAACAGTTCATAAACACTCTGTAACACTGTGATGACATAGCCAAACACAATATAATCATTTTACAAAAGTATGTCCACATTGTGATCATAAAAGGGGCAGAGACTTGTGTATCTGGTCTCAGGGGGCACACAAAAACATGTGAATTGTGCCTCATGTAAAAATTTCCAAAATAAAGAGCAAAGAACAAAATACGCACAAGCAACTGGGAAGTAAAAAAAAAAAAAAAAAAAAAAAAAAAAAAAAAAAAAAAGCAAATTCTGCTGAGCACAGCAGAAGGATGTCATGCAAGATTGAAAACAAGACTGATCAGAACTTCAGAACTCGGAGCAGATGCTGAGGGGAGGATGAGTGAGGAGCACAAGATTAAGTGAGGAAAATGGGAAGAAACAGGTTACCCTCCTCAGTGCTGACTTCTTTGGTGTTAACTACTAAGGTTCACCTTTCCTACAACATATAGTCGCAGCTAATTTAGAACATAAATGTTAAAGGGCAACAGCTGTTTCTGTTTGTTTGTTTGTTGTTGTGGTTTGTTGATTGTTTTTAATATTAGTGATAAATATTGATAATGATTAACCATTAGCACAAAGTGTGCTATTAATTAATGAATCTAGTTGTCTTTATTTATTTATTTATTTTAAACTGGTCTGATTTATTAGTCTTTTAAACAACCTCATCACAGAGGGAGTATCCACTTACAAATAGTATACATTTGGAATATATTTGAGTATTTATATGTATGAACGTTGCAACATGTCCCTCACACTGCATAGGATATCTACTTATCTAGTAGATATCTAGCGTCTAGTAGTTACTGAAATCTATCCAAATTACTATGATGATAGGCCATACACCACATAATAGTAGAAAATGAATCTATTACTAAAACAAAATAAGTTATAAGATGGCATTACAGCTACACAACCTGAAACAAAACCAAGATAAATTCAAGTAAAGAGCCTGACAAGTTCTCGTGCTGAGGTCTTACAAAGGGACTACGAAGTTTGTGGCCTGTTACTAGCAATGGTAGTACAATAGTTGTTGGGCTACTTGCCTCCATGGGCAGGAAAATATGCATCTGCCTAACTTCTTTTATTTGTGTTACTCCTACACACACACGTACACAATTTGTCTGGTATGAAGGTGGAAAAGAAATTCAGATATGTACATGCTGAAATATAGAGACTTCAGTGCACAAATGGCATTATTTGCTGAAATTGGGCAACATATTTAATTGAATTCACATGGAATAAAGAAATAAGTTCTGAATGAGGGAAGAAAGATGAAATATTCAGGAATATTCATCTTTGATGTTTAAGATACTCATATCTGTGTTACAGTAACTTACCAATGGGGAAACTCTACCGGTGGTAATGACGTCTGAAAGAATAGACTGTAGAGCAGTCATAAATAAAATTTTCTCTACTTCCTGTCAGTCTTCTAGACACACAGACTGAACATTTTTGTGGTCCACCAAGCCAGCCCATGGTGTCTGTGCCTGATAGGAAGTTTTTACATTGAACATATTCAGGTATAGCAAGGACTTATGCATTTTGGAGAATGTACACTGACTGCCAGTGTCTCCAACTGAAGGATCAGCTTATACATGGAAGACAAGTGTGTTTAGCATGTTCAGAAGTCCTAGGTCTACTCTCAAAATGCAGTGTAAACAAAGCTTGAATTTATAAGAGGCACACAGGGTAGTTACCTACTAGAGTGGAATTATCAATAAACAGATAATTAAAGGAAGTAAATCGTAAAAAGAAAAGAATAAATAAATAAATAAAAGTCTTACTTTTTGAAAAAGTAAGTCAGGCAGGCCAAGATAAATTCAAGCAAAGAGCCTGACAAGTTCTTTAGTTCTTTGCACTTTTTTTTTTTTTTTTTTTTTTGAACTTTCATGAGATTCCTGTTAAGCCTATTTCTCAAACCTGTCAAGATTTTTTTGAATGGTAGTATAACTATTTGGTGCATGAACTGCTCTTCCCAGTTTTGTATCATCTGCAGCCTTGCTGAATATGTACTCTGTCCCGTCATCTAGATCATTAATAAAAGCATAAATGTATTGTCTCCATTATTGACTTCAGGGTATTCCATTAGTGTCTGACCTTCTGTTGGGCCACGCTGCTGATACAATTCTTTGAGCGTGGAAATTCAGCTGATTTTCAGTCCGCCTCACTGTCCACTTATCGATCAGGTAGTTCTTCAGTTTGGCTAGGAAGTTGTTATGTGTGACAGTTTCAAAATTCTTGCTTAGGTTGATAGAAACAACGCTCTTTACTCTTCCCTTAAGCATTGAGCAATCAGTTCGTGGTAAAACACTGTCAGGTTGGCCATGTATGATTTACCCTGTGTAAATCCATGCTGACTACTTCCATTCACCTTCTTGGACTTCACTTCCTTTAAAATGATTTCAGGATCATTTACTCTACAGTGTTGTAGTGGGTTTACGAGTGGAACCACGACAAGTGTTGTCAGGAATCAAGTTTCCTGGATCATTCTCTTTGACATTCTTGAATATAGGAGCAACATTTGTTTCCTTCCTGTACTCAGGAGCTTACCTAAGTTACCATGACTTTTCGTAGTTTATCACAAAAGGCCTTGCAGTGTAGAGGTCAGCTTCCTTAGCACCTGTGGATAGATCTGTTTATGTGCAATTTGTTTAAAGTTTCCTTAACTTTCTCTACCAAGAGTAATTTTTATTTGCTTTGGGATCTCTAATTGGTCTCAGGGACCTGGGATTCCTATAGCCAACAGGTTATCCTATAAGAAAAAATGAGATGAAGAAGGCACTGAGTACTCTGACCTTTTCTATATCCTGTCACCAAGTCCCCTGCCCACTCAGCAGCCAGCCCATAAGCCCATGTTATTTCTATGCAACTGCATATAAGGAAATGACAGTTTCATGCATTTACTTTAATACTAACATTTATTTGTTAGTGATATTAGCTTAGTGATATGGTTTAGTGGAGGACTTGTTAGTGTTAGGTCAGAGGTTGGACTTGATGATCTAGAGGTCTCTTCCAACCTAGAAATTCTGTGATTCTGTGATTTAAAGAATGGTTTAAGCATCTCTAATGCATTATTTTTTTTCCAGGAATTAAAGTAGAATTTTGTCTCTTCTGGCCTATCTTTGAATCAAAGTTGCTCTTAGTCATCCACTGGTTTAGAAAAGAATGTTTATGAGCTTATCTAGGAAACTGTGATTAAGTGCCAAGAGAACTTTATTTACCAAGACTAAAAAATATTGTATGCATCAAAGATCAGGCAGCCATAGATAATAGAAAACCTTAGATAACACATTCTGCTTAAATCAGACTAACATAAAAAGTGAGTGGGGCTGAATTCTTCCCGTAACGTCTCTTTCAATTCATAAATTATTTATACAAAATTGAAGAATTATATCTTCTGCTGGAGGAAAGCAACATCTGGATGATCAGTAGGATGTGGTCTTCGACAGTATTTTTAGATATAAATTGAGTTTTTATTCTGAATTAAGCAGATAATTGCTTTGAAATCATCTCACTGAAGTCATTAGGTCTAAGCCATTCATTGTCCTTCCTTCTTTTCTCTTGTCTCATCATCATCTCTCTTCTCTGTGGTATGCAGAGATTTCTTTTTGCAGCACTTCAGAGATCACAAACAGATTTTATATAATGAATGGGAGGCATTGTTATTCAAATCTATTACAAGCTCCCAACAACCCAATGAAGACCTGCCAGGAAAGGAACTTAGAAAAAGCTGACCTTGTAACATAGAATTTGTTACTTGAGAATCACAGAATCACAGAATCATCTAGGCTGGAAGAGATCTCCAAGATCACCGAGTCCAACCTCTGACCTAACACTAAGAAGTCTTCCACTAAAGCAACACAAGACCCTGAATTCCCCAACTAATGACACCTGAGATTGGATCAAATCACATATGTTTGTTTATTTTCAGTAGTGTATCCTGTACTTGGTTACAATCAAGTGACACGTTGGGTGCTTTGGTAACATAATTTGCCACTATTTGCAATTTTAAGTGTCATGGTGAGCTATATTGGCTATTCACTCTTTCTGTGGTGATTTTCTTGCCTACACCTCTGAGAGTCAATTTGTGAGCTGACTAGAAACATTCCCTCAAGCATCTGGCTCAGCTGGTGAGAGTCAGTGACCCTCTCTTGCTGTGTAACAAAAGCTGTTTAATTGAATTTAAAAGGAAAATCATCTACCTTATTTTTGTGAAAATTATACATTATTTATGTAAAGATTTCTCATAGATTCAGAACACATTCTCTGAATGTGTG
>CATOCB010000386.1:12500-19881 GCA_951411735.1 Somateria mollissima
AAAAAAAAAAAGTTTAATTTCATGAAAATGTGTATGTATAGTTAGAAATCCTTGACTTAAAATACCTTGAGAAAACAAAGAAAATTAATATAAAATTTAATTTCAGCTAGGGTTAGAAAAAATAAAATACACATAAACAATATTCACAATAAAAATATTGTATCATTATATATTTCAATAACTACCAGCACATCAGACAGTAATAATACAGAGAAATCAATTGGAAAATCTTAAACTACCAAATTATGTCTCAAAAGTGATGACCTTTGCATTCACTTGAATGTCTGTGGTGGTTTTACCATGCTAGGCAGCAAAACACCACAACCGCTCTCTTACTCCCCCTCCTTAGATGAGGAGGGGAAGAAGTAAAGTAAAGAACAACTCACGGGTTGAGATAAGGATAATTTAATTAAAGGGAAATAATAATAATAATAATAATAAATAATAATAATTAAGGAAAGATAATTATTAACTAAACAATTTAACTAAAGGGGAAAAAAAAAAAAGGAAAAGGGGAAAAGGGAAGAGGAAAGGGAAAAAGGGAGGAAAACAAACAAACAAAACAAATAAAGACTATGTGGAAGTGCAGAGGAAAGAAATTACTCTCTACTTCCCACAAATAAGCGATGATTGACCACGTCCTTGAAGCGGGGCCTCAACGCACGTAGCCAGTGTTTGGGAGGAGAACCGTCGTTTTCACAACGAGAGCCCACCCATCCCCTCTTCTTCCTGTTTCCACCTTTTATTGCTGAGTGTGACATCATATGGAATGGAATATCCCTTTGGTTGGTTTAGGTCAGTTGCCCTGGTGATGGTTCTCTTCTCACTTTTTTGCCCACCCCCTAGGAGGGTTAGAGAGAGTCCCGATGCTGTGCCAGTGCTGCTCAGCAGTAGACACAACACTGGTGTGATAACACTGCTGTTCTAGCTACAAGTGAAGGGCACAGCACTATATGGCCTGCTGCAGGGAAAGTTAACATTCCAGCCAGACCCAGTACAATGTCTGATAGCCATTTGTGCTTTCAAGGAAATATAAAATTCAAACAAGCAAAAAGAGTGATGTAATAAAAAGAATGCTTGAACACAAAGTATGTGAATCTCATGGCTTAGCATATATATATATATATAAATTTAATATAAAAATATTATAATATTTACTTATTTAAGCTAAATTAAATAATATCTCATCATCATCAATAACAATGACACCAACAACAAAACAGGGATTCAATTGTTGACTTTTAATCATTCTAGATTTACTGTAACAACAAACTTATTCTGTGTGAACTGATTTTAACCATTTTTTTTTTTTTTTTTTAAGTGGAAATAGATTGAAACTTGCAGGCAAACTGTCTCTTATGCAGGACAAACAGACAAACAGTCCAAAATGTCCAAAACAAACAAACAAACAAACAAACGTCCAAAACAAACAAACGTCCAAAGCACAACACAGCAAAAATTTGAATAGAAATCAAATGTAGATGTCCTCCAGCCCATGTAAAACGTGAATGATTTCAAGTCATCTTGGCTCAAACAACCTTGAAGCATAGCAATTCTTTCTCATGTTTCCCAGAATTTCCCTGCTTCTATTCCATTTTTATTTATTTATTTATTTATTTTTATTTTATTTTTTTTACATGTCTAAATTCACCATACATCATTGTGGTAAAAAAAGAGAATGACCTTATTTTTCATTCTGTGAATATACATTGGCTATTAAAAAAGGAATAGTGGATTGATCTCATTATAAAACCTTTGCGGTGATGAGACAGTTTACTCATCTGCTTGGTCACTGGTATAAATTAAAAAATCTTCAAGATTAATTTAGTTTATGAAGAGCTTCATGGTTTAAAGTAACAGATAAGAATAACAAAGGTTCAACATGGCACTAGCTTTAGACATAATACTTGTAAAATGTGACTATAAGAATGCCAAATAGTGTGACAACTGTAATGGCTTTTAAATATGCAGGGAAGCTCACACACCACACTAAAACTTACTGTGGATTCAAAATTCTATTAGCTTCTGTTAGTTACAGAAATTAGCGAAGCATGAGTGTCAGAGCTAACAGACAGCTATCATCTACTATTTTCATCAGTTTCTCCAAGCCCAATATAGAGCTTGGATATTCATGTATAAATTAAGCTATAGTTCAAAAAGGAGTATATGCTTCCCCTTAGAGTACATTGTTGAATGCCAAAATGAGTTGTAAGTGATGACAGTAACATAGAAGGCAACTGCTTTCCTTATTCTATCAGTCTGGATGCACAATCTCTACCAGAAGTCACATAAAGACAATGCAGGAACAGAAAACTGTGCTTGTAGTATCATGAAAGCAAGTTATTAATAATGTATTAATAATGTATTAATTAATAATTAATAACTTCCAAACTAGGCATTATTTTAATGGACCAACATGGCAATTACAACTGACTTTAAAGTCCTCATATGGGCAATGATTTCTTGGAATCAGCCTGTCTCATTTATGTGACATATATATTGTACAGAGGTCAACGCACAACTCAAATATTTTTGTGATAGTGAAAGTGATCATCAATATCACTATTATAGATATAACATTGAAATCATTTTCCTCTCTTCAGACATGAGAAAGTATATTTCATAGAGCTGGAAGGAAAGCCAGGATCAATTTCTCCAACAGATGTGAGAGCTCATGAAAATTCTTATTTGAAGGTCCCTGTTGGTCTGTGATTACTTAGTAAAAAACTTTTTGGAGCTGTTCTCACAAAATGTCAGTCTCAAATGACAAAAGTTTTAAAGGATAATATTATCCTAGCAAACCACTTCCTTCTTAAATCACGAGGATTGTGAAATCAACAATTTAAAGATTTTTTTTTTTTTCTCCAGCCATCTTTAAATCTCACAGGAATGGATGTTATACAGGATTAATTGTAAAGAAAATTAACAACAACATGTGTTTTTTTGTTTGTTTGTTTGTTTGTTTGTTTGTTTTCTCAGGGGAAAGCTCCCCAGTTATGGAAGCTTCTCTCGTATGAGATGTGGCTGTGCCAGCTTTATGTATCTCCATGCTGCTCGTGACACCCTGACAATGCACTTGCTGACAAGAGAGCACCCCAGAAAGATACCCACAGTGATCCCTGTGTGCTGCCTCAACACAAACATGATCACTGGGTAACGGCTGCTCCTAGTGCCCTATGAAGAGGCTGCACTGCTGACCTGGTTTCAGCTGGGATAGAGTTAATTTTCTACCTAGTAACTGTATTTTGGATTTAGGATGAGAATAATGCTGTTAACACACTGATGTTTTAGTTGTTACTGAGCAGTGCTTAAACTACTAAGTCTTTTCAGCTTCTCATACTGCCCTGCCAATGAGGAGGCTAAGGGTGCACAAGAAGCTGGGAGGGCACACAACAAGGACAGCTGAATCAAGGTGCCTGAAGGGATGTTCAATACATACTACATGATATCATGCTGAACAATAAAACTTGGGGGAGTTGGCCAGGACAGGTGAAATGGGGGCACTGTAGCTCAAGGACTGTCTGGGCCTCAGTCAGTGGGGTGGTAAGCAATTGCATTATGCATCACTTGTTTTATATAGAGATAAAGTAATAATAACAACAACAACGTCTCCCTTCCTTTTCTGTATGATTAAATTGACCTTATCTCAACCCATTCCCCCACCTCACTCTGAGGGAGGGTGAGCAAACGGTTGTGTGGTGCTTAGTTGCCTGCTGGGTTAAACCACACAAGCTGCCTAGACTAGGCAGAAAATGGAAGCTTCACTGTTGCTGAAAAATAAAAGACAAAAAGTAGAAAATATTATTTGTGCAATGCTACCCATGCATAAAAACCACAGTTTCATTTCATCATTAACTTTATTTAAAGCCAAATGTGTATAGATACAGTGTATTTCAAAGTTTACTAGGAAATAAATAGCTTCAATATAGACGGCTTGTTTCTAAGTTTCCTAGCCTTTCCACTTCTAATTTCTCTTTGATAAACATATAAAAAGTCACTGTTACAAGGCTGGCTTTCCATAAAACTAACATTTTTGCTTTGGTTATATTTCCCATTCCTTTTTGCCTCTATCCTTCTTCAGATACTTGGTTTTATATCTCCATTTTTAGGAAAATTCTCTTTTCTTTGAGTTGAATGATGACAACCACATCCTGTACAATTTTAATTGATTCGTCATGCTGTCAACAGTCATTCATCAAATTAGTTCTTTTATTTTTGTTTAAATAACATTTTTCTCCTCTTTTCCAGTGCACTATAAGCATGTAGTCCTGCTATCAATACTCCTGTGAACATGTTTTTACTTAGAAAACCTGTTTAGTTTGACATTCTATATCTGTACTACCAAAATAATAACACTAATAACAACAATAATAATAATAAAGAGAGAAGATCAGAGCTTATTAGCTGGCCTATAGACCAGATTTCAGAATCTGCCTTCTTTCCACTCTGCTTAGGCTCTGGTGAAGGCTAGCCATGTTTTTTCTTCTTTGTTCTCAGTGTCCTCCTGTCCCAAACTGTGCACCTCTGTCCCCAAGGTGCTATTATTTTTTGTGTGTTATTCAGAGCATTGTGACTGAAATAATGTTTGAACAGATTCGTGGCTATCAGAGTAATACTTTTGTAGTGAGAAACTGAGAGATTTTATTGCGTGCTTTTTGGTGTAGATGGAGTCAAGTACAGGTATGTGATGGTACCAAGTCTCTGGGGACTGTGTTAGAGAGCAATATAGGGTAAAGGATGAAAAGTCTGTCTTTGTCTCTGGAGAATAAGTCCAACAATGGTGTAGACACAGAACTACATCAGATTTCAACTTGAAGAGAATTATTTGGAAGAGTCCAAACCATAGCCAGAGAAAAAGTTAATAGTTAAAGAGTATGTATGGACAGGCATCTCATCCTCTGAATTGTTCCTGGTCTTTTTTTTTTTTTTTTTTTTCTTTTTTTTTTTGGCAATGTAGATACAACTAGTGGGACTCTGACTGACAGCTCAGCAAGGTCAGCTTTAACATTTTCTCTCACTGAAGTGGAAAATATGTGGAATACATATTCTGAAGCCATTTGTGTCCTGTTGTTTCAGATACTGTCATCCTTCCTCTCCATACCTCTCCAATCCAGTCTAAATACAACCAATTCCACCCAGAAGATGAGTTTTGTGAGAGTTTTTATTAAAAAGAAATAAAAGCAGGTTACTCCAAATCTGTGTTAGATCAACTTATTCACATTTACTAAAATGATCTTATCAGATATTGCAACTTCAAATATCTATGACTGCAAAACAGTATTTGAAGGCTTACTAATTTTGCAACACTGAATTAGCTAGTTCAGCACATTTAAAGGAAAAATCATCTGTATGAAGGCCAAACCATTGCAATATAGTGCTTTACTAACGGAGCATGTAGATTTTTATAACTTATTCTCACCAAAAGGATTTTTAATAGATTCTTTGTCAAATGGATAGCTATAGAAGTAAAATACATTACTAATCAAATTCCATGCACCCTTTAGCTCTAAATGGAGATTGTATGTTTGCAGGATATTTTCTGTCAACACATTTTGTATCACAAGTGACAGCTTTTAGTTTTCATTAAGATGTAGTTTCATTTTTAAACTATTTGACAACCTTGATAATAACATGTGCTGGAAATAATATGAAGCATGTGATGTCTGTCCACTTATGGGACACATGACTAATACGAACCTCAGATTCATCAGAAAATAGGAATGTTTTCTGGTGTTTTTGTTGTTTGTTTTTGTTCCCTGAAAAGGATTTTTCTTTTGTTTAAATATGTGAAATGGAATCTCAGAATGCTTGTAAAGATGCCATGTAATTTCATAAAGTAGTTACTAGTTCTAGTACTGTTTAATTCATCATGTGAAGTTTCCACATCAAAAAGCATTCAGAATAGTTTTAATGAAAGTCTAATTTGTCACATTTTGCTTACTTGTTTCAAGTACAGATAATAGAAAGTGAATCTACAACTCTGGAAAATTATTACATTTGAAAGTTCAGAAAAAATCAGTATTTCAGAAAGATTTTTTTTTTTTTTTTCCAAAACAAATATGTTTTTTTCAGTTTGTGGATTGAAATAGAGACATTTTTATTTATTCTTGTGAGTATTAACCTCAATCCTGTGGTGATTTTCAGAACAGGTCATTACATTTCTGGAATTAGGCTCCTTCACTAAAGGGTACAGCCATGAAGAATATGTCCATTTAGCACCATGGTTATGAAATTCCTAGGATGTGTTGTGGAGTATTTAGTTAGGGAAATATTCATAGACTCTGGCAGAAAGGTCAAATGGTTTTGCAGAATCAGTCCTGAAATACCCAGCACAGAAGTTTCTGAGTTGTTGAAAGAGTAGGGTGTGTACACACACATATGTGGGTGTGTATGATTATGTTTTCACATGAGTATATAATCAAAACTTTAGCCAGTTCTACTTGTATAACTCAGTGATATGGATAACGCTTTTTCTTCATATCCCTGGTTTCTACTAGTTTCCTCCATAATTAGCATAACTTTTTCAGTTTTTCATAACTTTTTAAACAGAGGGCTGTTTACCCTCCCAAAAATTGTGACGTGCCTTTGTGAAGAGCACTCTCACTCAGAGAGTCCCAGCTGGTTTTCATCTTGCTGCCTTCCTGCTCCCATAACAGTACATCTTACTCTGGTTCACCACTTTTGTCCTATGACTCTTAGTGATGCATTCTAGATATTTCATTTTGAGTCCAACTCAGGTTGAAAGAACCGGCAACAAGGAAGCGGTTCATTTGCAGAGCACGTGCCAGGTGTAATGAGCTTCCAGCAGGCAGGAGAAAAGAAAGTTGGATTCACTCCTGGGAAAAATTCTGTCCTACTTTTCTGCCAGTTGCTGGAAACTGTTGGTCTCTGAAAAAAGTTGGTCTCTGACTCTCAACCTAAGAGGGAGGGAGGGAGGGAGGGAGGGAGGGAGGGAGGGAGGAAGGAAGGAAGGAAGGAAGGAAGGAAGGAAGGAAGGAAGGAAGGAAGGAAGGAAGGAAGAGAGAAAGAAAGAAAGAGAGAAAGAGAGAAAGAGAGAAAGAGAGGAAAGAAAAAGAAAGAAAGAAAGAAAGAAAGAAAGAAAGAAAGAAAGAAAGAAAGAAAGAAAGAAAGAAAGAAAGAAAGAGAGAAAGAAAGAAAGAAAGAAAGAAAGAAAGAAAGAAAGAAAGAAAGAAAGAAAGAAAGAAAGAAAGAAAGAAAGAAAGAAAGAAGGAAACCTATTGCCTCTTGGAAATATGATCTTTCCCCAAAGCAACTAGAAGTGAGCTGAAAGCCAGAAGATCCTATTGTCTTACTGTATTTGCTACTCATGTTCAAAGGTGGAGTGGTAAATTAAAAGAAACTAGAGAAATGATTATTTTAG
>CATOCB010000387.1:0-15945 GCA_951411735.1 Somateria mollissima
AAGATAAAACAAGGAGAGGAACGTAGGCAATGAGTAGTTCTTACATCCTTTCAGATGCTTGAAGCCCATTTTCATGCAGCATCCTACAGACCCCAGGTGAACAGCCACTGCACGCTGCCCAGATCCCGACGTGGAGGGTTTTGGTCTCCCTCCTATACCATGGTCCCTTTTTTTTGCAAACAAAATCCTCTCTTTTCTGACACCAACCAGCATGAAGCACTTGGACACTTTCCCTTACACCACTGTGCACATGGCTCATACCAGCACGTGAGCTTCTCCAGCCCCAAGTCTGGTGCCCAGCAGGGCAGGCACAGCTTCCCAAGACTCCTCCACCAGGCGTCCAGTACACCTCACCCCTTGCTCTCGAGCACAGCCATGCTGCCTACCAAAGGGTCATTTTATCATGCATATTAACGAGCTGCTTAGCGATACAAGCAGGATGCGTGTACAGGGTAATCGCCACAACAGCAAGCAACGCGGCAACTGACAGCAGGGCAACGCTGGGGTGCGTGATCAAATATGTAGGAGCATTGGAATTGGGACTTGCTCCCTTAAAGACACACCACCACCTCGCCTTTGCAACGTTATCTAAACATTTAGTCATTTGTATAAGCTGTTTATTCTGATGGAGCGCACATATTTCAGTTTATCATGTCCATGACTCCTCTGCAATAACAATTTTAAATGTAATCGCAAATCACAATTGGGTCGGGCAATACTTTGTGCAAACCCGCCTACTTCAAATCCAAGAATGCTCCAAATTGGGAAGAAGTTTATTAAATCTGCACTGGCGATGTCTGAGCACGGGGTGTAACACGTGGTTTCCCACAGTAGCCACTGTCCCTCTGTTTACATTCCCGCAGGGCGGGGAGGGCTGCATTCCTCGCCCCCCCATTCACCAGGGAGGTGCACAGATAGCACACACGAGGACCCGCTCCAGTTTGTAGGAACTGCCACTTCTTTTTTAATGCAACATACGCGTTCTTTGTTCTTGTCCTGGGCTACAAAGGTCATCGTCTTCCCACATACACCCATGTCCGAGGTTCCTGCTCCCAGCACCCCCGGATGTCCACAAGCACCTAATTAGCACCACTGGCGGCGCTGCTCCATGCACGTATCCACCACCATCACTGGGACAGGATTTCTGGGAGGACCACCCCTCGTCTGTAGCAAGCCCAGTTGGTGCATCAATCCAGTGGACCCACATATATTCAGCAGCATTTGCAGCACCCTGCCTGGATTTTCGGTACCTGCCCTGTCAACTCTGTGGGTAGCTCCAGCTGTGTGATGCCAGGCCAGTGGCATCCATCTAGAGCAATCCAGCCTTGCTTCAGTGCTATCAGGGCCATGACATGTGTCCTTGGACAAGCACAGGCCAGTGCTAATTACTTCTGTGGCCCTGTAGGCACTTTGGTGGACCCCTTTTCTACAGTAATCCAGGCCTGCTGAACCAGCTGCTGTTGCTGTAAATCAGCCTTCTGCAATTCAGTTACAGCAGATGCTAACCCATGAATCTGTTGGGCTGCTAATTGGCCAACTGATTGCAGCCTGGTTTCTGATACCTGACAGTCTGTTATATTAAGGACAGCTCCTCCGAGACCTAACATTCCCAATATGTCTCCTCACCTCCAGGGAACACATGACTTGGGGTAAAGAGCAGGTAAGGGACACGTACAGGTTTATACATACCTGCATTGCAGTCCCAGAAGATATGGCGGTCTCCTTCTTCCTCTGCATTTTCCCATGTAAAAAGAGCTGCAGTTAGACCTTCAAACACTGTAGGCTTAGTAGCATTAGCTTGTTCTCATTCCCAGTTGTACCCACTGTTGGTTTGGATCTGAAAAGATATATTGCATATCATTACTCAAATATGTTTAGTCGCGTCTAGTGCATAGATTACAAAAATAACTCAAGAGATTACAGCGACTGCAGGAGTGGTTTAATGCTATCATAATTGGCCATCCCTCAGGGAATACTGATATCGTTGTGGTATCATTTGTCCAATGCCATGTGATACCACCTCTTACTCTCTGTCAGGTTCATATCCCCAGTTCTCTATCACCTGCACAGTGCAGGCATAAGATGTGACCTTGAGTCCCTACCAGCCACTGGGTGCCACTCACAGTTCTGTACCTGCTTAAACACGTAATTCCCACCACAGGTCCATTGTCCTAAATGATATTCATCAAAGAGAAAACATTATGCTGACACCCAACAGAGTCACAGAATGGTTGAGAATGGCAGGGACCTCTGGAGGTCTTCTGGTCCAACCCCATTGCTCAAGCAAGTCCACCCAGAGCTGCTTGTCCAGGACCATATCCAGAAGGCCTTTGAAAAGAATAGCTAGGTGTCAGAAACTGGATGCCAGGCAGATGGCACTTTGAACATTAGTGTAATCTACAGGTCAGCATCAGATGTTGCTACAGGATAATGCAATGGGGAGATTTTACCAGGCAAGGCATCAATATTCACAGTCTGTAACACATACATATATATATATATATATTTGGTCAGCCCTGAAGTGGTCAAGCAGTTGGGTTTGATGATCTTTGTAGATGCCATCAAACTGGACTCTTCTCTTCTCTTCTCTTCTCTTCTCTTCTCTTCTCTTCTCTTCTCTTCTCTTCTCTTCTCTTCTCTTCTCTTCTCTTCTCTTCTCTTCTCTTCTCTTCTCTTCTCTTCTCTTTTCTCTTCTCTTCTCTTCTCTTCTCTTCTCTTCTCTTCTCTTCTCTTCTCTTCTCTTCTCTTTTCTCTTCTCTTCTCTTCTCTTCTCTTCTCTTCTCTTCTCTTTTCTCTTCTCTTCTCTTCTCTTCTCTTCTCTTCTCTTCTCTTCTCTTCTCTTCTCTTCTCTTCTCTTCTCTTCTCTTCTCTTCTCTTCTCTTTTCTCTTCTCTTCTCTTCTCTTCTCTTCTCCTCTCTCTCTCTCTTCTCTTCTCTTCTCTTCTCTTCTCTTCTCTTCTCTTCTCTTCTCTTCTCTTCTCTTCTCTTCTCTTCTCTTCTCTTCTCTCCTCTCCTCTCCTCTCCTCTCCTCTCCTCTCCTCTCCTCTCCTCTCCTCTCCTCTCCTCTCCTCTCCTCTCCTCTCCTCTCCTCTCCTCTCCTCTCCTCTCTCTTCTCAAATAAAACATTGTAGGACATATTTAGAGACATCAACAAACAGTTCAAAAATTAAAAATGCAGCCCTTGGCCCTTGGGCTAGAACCTCCGCAGGGAGCAGTTTGCCTGATGAAGTCAGGCATTAACAGGTGCCAAGATTCACTGCTCTTCATTTCCAGTCAAAAGTCTGGTTGACACTTGTGGCCGTGCCTTAACAATAATTGGTGAGAAGTGTCAGGCTGGACCCTTCCTTACCTTACTATTCAGATTTATTAGCATGTGTGTCAACACTGTTGGACACCTCTGCAAGGTGCGGGCAGGTTGAAAGACTTCACAATTGTTCTTTTAGCAATGCATTAGTACGCTCTGCTAAACCAGCTCCCCGGGGATAACAAGGCGTGTGATAAATCCACGTAACCTTGTTTTCAGCAGACCATTTATCATGTGAAATGGGAACCATTATCTGATGGAACAGAAGAGGGAATACCTAACCATTGGTTTCACGAGCAAGGCCCTTTACGGTGGCTTTCTGGTGACCATCTGGCAATATCTACCATTGCCAGCACATATTGGAAACCCTAACTTTTGGGGAATGGACCAATCTGCCAGGTACAGCCCGGGGTCAGTCCTTACTCGTTAATCCTTCCACAGGGCTATTGCGGCAGTTTTCTTGCTTTTATTAATTTGCAGGTTTAGATCAGCACTCTTTCTGCACTAAAGATGGGAAGCAGAGGATGCAATCATTTTGTCCATCACTCTAATTTACTTTCATAGTCTATTTTTCCCTTTTAGTTGCTTGCACATTTCCCGTAAATGAGAGGTAGGTTTTCCATCAATTTTGTCTTTTGGGACTCCAGCCTGGAATAAAGCAAAGAACATCTCCTTTTAGGTAACATTTTCTTTTTCTTTTGCAGCTTATCCACGATCTCCTGTCAAAATTTTCAGTTTGGTGTTCTCCTAATTGCCCCGGTGCTGGAATTACATCACGACTGATTCCCCCAGGGCAGCTCCCACAAACAATATGATGACTCCCCTTTAGATTAAAAGGTGTCTCTGCTAACAATCGGGATTGTATTCCTGATGCAAATACCTCTAGGCTGGGGGCTAGTGAAGGTAGGGCTGTGGACACTGTTGAATAGCCAGTTGTCTCAAATGCTGCCCCCCCTCATCTAGATGCTTCCATGCCACCACTTTATTGTTACAGTCATATGGGGAGCAAAGCACTGTAGCCTTGCTGCCTCCCATAACCAGTCCCAAAGAGAATAAGACACATTTCCCTGGGCTCCTTTTGAACACTGCAGCACCATTGGATTTGGGGAACCTGTGGGCAGAAGCATCACTTTCTGTATATCACATGTCCTTCTCCTCTAGATTTTGTGCCTACTACTGACCGGACTGAAGCTGAAACCAAAACAGTGGAGTAGCTTTCAGTTTCCACCAAGGGGACACGCAACCAAAATGATCAGAGTTGCTCTAAATAAAATGCATGGTCATTTTTTGCTTTCACAGACTGTTTTACTTCTTCCCTGGAATGAAAGCTTTAAGATCCTCTCATGGGGGGGCTGTCATTTCCCCATGTAACAGCAATGATAAAAAAAAACTGCTTCGATGTGCTATTTGTCTTTTTAAGGGTGCCAGGTGGGTCCACTTGCCTGAGGAGTCCTGTGGCTACCCATGGACTTAGGAGAGCAGAAGCTGTGAAGCACAGACATGTGCCCTCAGGCACACAGAGAGCGATGGGGCTGTGTCTGATGTGAATGACCACACACCAACAGCTCGCTCCCCTGGTTCTGACACTCCTAGGACCTGCAGAAAAGCAGCCGAGCAGCCATGTGGGACAAGTCTCAGAGGCTGCATGTGATCCCAGACCACTGCGACTCACAGTCCTGTGATTTTGGGCCGTTCGAAGCCCTAAGCAAGCAGATACAAATACTTGAGTGGAGAACCGATGCTTTTGGTGTTTGTCCATCTCTAAGGCTCCTTGGAAACCCACTTTTGGAAAGCCTCCCATATCCTGCTTCCTCTTTGCCAAGGCATCTGATCCCTAATAGCTGCAGTCCTTCATGGCCAGTTTTCCGAACAGTTGGTGTTTTGCTGCTTTCACTCAGGATCCCCATTCAGCACTGAACTGGGGCAGGGTTGAGGGGAGAAAAGTATTTAAAGAGCAGCGCTGATTTCATGCGCACAGATGCAGTCCTCTATGGCACAATAAAAAAGGGAAAAAGTCTACAGATATTCCCTTCTGTTTGCCTAGCAATCCAGCAGCAGATTTCCCTTTGTGCTGCGTGTGATTTTTGCAGCCTTGCCTCCACACAGGAATGGCTTTTTCTTCTGTGGGAAAGGAAACGTCCCTGTTGCACGCTGCAGGAGCCTGACTTTTTTTTTCCTTTGCTTGTTTTTGCATTCACCTCCTGCACGGCTCCCAGAGGCTCAGTGCCTCACGATGGCAATCCTTTCAATGGCAGAGCAGAGGTACGAGCTAGCAGCGCTTCCCACGAGAGTCAGAAAATCACTGCTGGGGCTCGGGGGCTGTGAGGAGCTCTGCTGCACGCAGCCAGGCAGAAACCTGCCCATCCTTCCCATCAGGTAGCATGTGAATTACTGACGTGCCCAGGGAATGATTTACTCATCCAGCATCCTCCCTACTCCAGTTTGCAAAACGTCCATCAGCAGACTGCAAGCATCTCACGTTTATTTCTCCCGGCTTTTACTCCTTAATGAACGAGGTTCACCGGGAGGCACTGTGAAAATTCCACGTCTGAACTGGTATTTGTGATCGTGCTGGCACATTTCCTAAGGAACCCGAAATCATTTATGCTGCTTTATTGGCTACCTGCTGTAGCTAATTAACAACGTGAATTAGCAGGGAACAATCCCAAATTCAATTTCTGGGAAAGCACCTAGTTCACCTGTAATTTTCCCCGAGATTACAAGGCACCGAATCACATGCACAGCGCAACGTGTACAATGCATACAATATGTGTGTGTGTGATGCACATGTAGAAACACAAAGCTAAGCATTATCGCAGATAAGAGCTCGCTGACATTAATCCGCTTCAAATCATTGTCCAAACTGCTTCAGAGTCAAGCATGCGTTCAGTGACCTTGCAGAGCACGCGGTTCCCCGGCTGACACCAGACAGAAATCTCCCGCAGTAAGCGATGAGTGCGGCCTTGCTAAAACAGACACGTGGGAAGGGTGGGTTAGAGGCGAACCCAAACAGCAAAGCCTGAAGAAAAGGACCACACGTACCACTTACTTCTTCCCGTGGAGTAACGGTAATCAGACTAATTGCCAGGTACCTGAGCGAGATATTGTGCCAGGGCTGCTCCTGAGGAAGGCCCCACTTTTGGGGGAGCCACGAGGAGCAGCCCTGAACCCACAGGGATGGGAGGCCAGCATCAGGGGCACACGCAGAGGCTCGTGGCATCAGGAGGGAGCCCTGCGGTCCCCAAGTGGGACCTAAGGGAGGGCCGGGATGGTGGGAAGAGGTGACCAGTGTGACACGGTGCCGGGCAGACTCCACACTGAAAGCATCTCTGCCAGTTCCTTGGAAACGACCGAGGACTGAAAGCATCAAAGAAATAAAGCTGTTGCCAGCTGGAGGAACAATAGGCGAGCCGGAGCTATCTTTAGCCCAGGGGATTAAATTCAAATTGCAAATGCAAAGGCCTCCCTGCAAGAAAAGGCCTCGCTGTGCTCCCCAGCGGCAGTGTGAGCGCCGAGCACAGCACAGCCCCGCAGCCCTGGCTCATCCCCTGCCCGAAGGAAGGAAGGAAGGAAGGAAGATACCCCCCTCAGTCTGCAGGCAGGGGTTTTGAGTCCCCTTCACCTATTTTCAGCCTGCACTGAGGGCTGCAGAGCATCCCAAGCTGCTGAATGTGAAGGGCACAGCCAGCCCCAGGAGCACAGCCATGGCTTTGGTGCGCTCAGTGGACTTGCACTAAACCCAGCAAGGAGCTGGGGCACTCTGCCACCAAAAAAAAGCTGCTTTGAAGCTGGCTCCTGCAAATCTCAAACTGGAAAAAAAGCACCACGCTGTATCGAAGGAGCTGGAAGTTAGGGGCTGCAGGCACAGCAAGGAGAGAACGTGCACAGCTTTTGCCTGATAACTTGCCTAATGAATTGCAGGCTTCTAAGCTGATTTGTTCAGCTGGGGAAATCCCACAAACACCTCACACCCGAGTGCTCGGAAATTGGTTTAATAGCCTCAGTGCCCGTAATGAAACACCACCGTGGAGCAGAGGTCCCAGGTCTCACCTCCATGTGCGGCTGCGTGTTACGGAAACCAGCTTCCCTCTGCTTCCACCGAGCGCTTGGAGGAGTTTTTTAGAGTCACAATAAAGATTTTTAATGGCAGCGTAAATGATGGTTTCAGGAGATCAACTGTGCAGCCGGTCCAGCCAGGGCTATGCGCAAAGCCTGCCAGCAGTGCCATGCGTTTTAAGTCGGTGCTGCAGCCATCTGAGCTTTTATGTTTGTTATTTCATTTTTAAGCAGCCATTTAGCAGTATCTGGAGGGCATTCGCTCCTCTAATACTTAGCCTGAACGCACGTGAAAGGAAGGGCAAGTGACTGAGCTCTTTTAGGAAAAAGAAATAAATCCTGCTCCATCATGGTAGCTGCTGGGGTGCAGGAGCTGGGGGAGAAGGCAGGGAGAGCTGCACCTTAGCCCCAGCTCTGCACACTGCAGGATGCGAGGGGAGCCTGGCTGGATGCAGGATCCCTGCCGCAGCGGCGTGCGACAGCCTCTGACTGCTGCTGCTGCCCTTGGAGGGGTCAAGGCAGAAGTGCCGGCGCATGGGGGGTTAACGGTGAAGTTACAACTCCAGTTGTTAAAATTCACGAGGTGTAAAATACAAATTGCACGTGGTAGATGAGCTGTCTTTAAAGTTTATATCATGCTTTCTCCCCTAACCCCCCGTTCAAAGTGCTGCTGGCGCAAGCTAATGAGAGCGCACAAAAGGGGGAGGCGCAGCCGCCAAGGGACACAGATTACACGGGGGGCTCAGCCGGGTCCATCTGGGCTGTGGTTACAGATATCTGGCTGCAGGGAGCCGGGGGAACCCTCATCATACGTATGCATGTGCAGTCAGGTCAGAATGAACAGTTCGTGTTCACTTCTTCCTCTCCTCAGCCTCCTCAGTTTTAAAGGTATGAAGCACCGCCTTTGAAGTTTGTGCTCTTTTCTTTGATTATTCCCACCGCTCAGTTTAAGTCATTTTCCTATCAAAAACCAAAAAAACAACAACAAAACATTTTTAATAGTTCCCAACGCAGTAAAGGTTTTGTGTGTTTTTTTTTACAGCTAACTCCAATCCCATTTTTTACGGGCACCTTATGACTTGGCACACAAACACCTTCCAGTACCAAGCTGCCTGCGTTTTGGCTCGTGCTGTTCCTCCTCCCTCAATACCACTCCTCTCTCCGTCCTAGGGCTGTAAGTGTAACAGGGGCAGGTATTCCCAGCCATGGGGAATCCCCAGCCCCATCTACAAGGGTTTCTCCATGTCCTGGCTGACCCCCTGTGTTCTGGCCCAGGAGTCAGTCCCCAAGGGGATTTTACTTACATCATTCTTTACCCACCCAAGGAAGAGCTAGGGATCAGAGATTCGTTACAGAAGAAAATATGTAAATACCCAGAGCAACTAGAATGAGCATCAGCTTATGCATAGCTGACTGAATTGAACACAAACAATGATGGAGAATAGGATGGGCTGGAAGAGGAAATTTAAATATTTATCCTAAACGCTCTTTCTTTGCATTTCTTGAAATAAATTATTCCCAGCAATTGCAGGCAGAGACTGTTGATTAATTCCAGCTAAGGCAGAGAGACGGGAGAAATTGCTGTACATCATGTTTCTGAGTCTCAAATGGGGCTTTTCATTTTTCTTTGTAGTCTTCATGATTGGGCTTTTTGGCTCCAGAGTGATCTGTGGGTGGTTTTGCAAGGGAGTTTGCTGCTTGCATCACGTGGGCAGATACAGACAGCGAAGCACCGTCACACGTAGCGGGTGAGGAGGATTATCTTTCTGTCCAGAAGGGTTGAAACACGGGCTCTGACCTGGCCAGGAGGTGCCAGGGCGAGCAGCACAGATGCCCTGAAGATTGCGGGGAGGGACCCACGCCGGGGCCACCCGCACCCGCATCCCTCTCAGCCGCTGGCAAAAGCAGCGAGCGCCAGAGGAGAGGCTGAAAGGAGGCTGCTGTCACAGCTGGTTGAGCCCCGGCTGACAGAAAAGCCCCGGGGCCACTGGCAGTCGGGCATAAATTAGAGCAGCGGTGAAGCTGCTTTCGTTTATCCACGGGCACCGGTCCAGCCCCAGCTGCTTCAGCAGCGGAGGAAGGTCTCACAGCAGCCCGTCCCGCCTCAGCCTTCCCCTCCCCGGGCTGAAACAGGTCCAGCTGTCCTACGATAGCAAACCATGAACTGGCAGGGCTGGTACCCCGTTGGTTTTGGGGAGGCTGCAGCATCTCAGCAGATCTCAGACGGAGGGGACATCTCACACCTCGGGACTGGGAGCTGAGCCTTGCGTGCCCTCTGAATCTCTGCAAGCAGCTGTGCTGCAACGCACATTAAGAAAGAATGCAGTGGCTAAAAAAAAAATAGGGCTATCGTAATGGCTAATCCCCCTCAACCCCAAAGAAATCCTTCTCTGGGGTCTCACATGGCTGCTCCCTCCGTGCCCCCGAGCCCACCACCCCATGCCCGCAGCACAGCAGCCACACTCGGGGGTACTTGGCCAAGGCACCAGGCAGCTGGTGTGTGCTTTCCCTGCTCCCTCTGCAAGGGGATTTTCTCACGTGCTGGCCCACGCCCGAGCCCAAATCACCCCTGTGTGGTCCCAGGGCAGGACCTCAACTCTCAGCGTGCTGTCATGAATGCGAAGCCTGCCGAGCACCACCTTCGAAGGGCAGCCAAAAGCCACGGCAGGAGAGCGGTGCCTGCCCTGCAGCAGCACGCTGGGGCTCTCCCCAGGCCATTGCACACTGGGGCAGCTCTTCTGACTGCTCCCAGCTGCGGGCAAAGCTCAGGCACGAGCAACAGAGCAGCACGCCTGGCTGGCAGCACACGCCGTACCCATCCCAAGCAGCGGCTGGGAGGGAAAGGGAGCGCCTTCCCCTCCCCTGCTGTCGCCGGGATTCAGCGAGGGGATTTGTGGTGGAGCCTTTGCATGCAGCGCTGTTGCACACTGCAGGAGGAGCGCAGCACACGCTGACACAGATGAAATAATTCCCCAAAAGCCCAGGCTTTGCAGTACAAAACAGATTCCCCGCACGCCCCCCAAAACGTTACCGCCTCTTCAGTGAAGGTGGGAGCCTCGCTGATTTCTCTGTTTAAAGGCATTTCTAATGCTTCCCTCTGATCTAGTTTTCTCTCCTGTAATCAGTGAGAGTGAGACCTTGGGGTTTTTCTGGAAATCCAATCAGAGGCTCCTCTGCATCTTCAAACCCTCCGTTAGACGTGGAAGCCCTCCCTGCCCGCTTACACCGAACAGCGGTCACTGGGGAGCAGTTCCTTACAAAAGCCTTGGCAGCACCCAGCAGAAGGAAAGCCTTTTTATTCTGGCCGGAGCTTTGAAACACTGCGATAACGTCAGCAGCACGTTAAGGCCAGAGCATTCCTCTCCTCGGTTTTCAGTGCTCATCCTGGTGCTTTTGATGAACAGCCCAGGAGGCAGCAGAAACTTCCCCACAGGAGGGTGGCACAGGAGCTCAGGAAAGCAGCCCTGGGGGCTCGAGGAGCCAGGATCCCTCTGCAGCAGCGGGTGGAGAAGGTGCCCAGCAGCAGCCAGCATCAGTAGGGCTGCGCACAGCTAGCACCAGCACTGAAGAGAAACAAGAGGCTATTAAACCACCAGCAGAGCCCATGGGGAAAGAGCCTTGCCGGTTCAGGATACACAGAGGGATTTTAAAACCCAGGCTTAGGAATAAAAAAGCAAAAAAGAGGTTGCTGGGAGGCAGTGCTTTTCAAGAAACCTGCAATGGAGTGACCACCTGAGGTTAATCCGGGCAGAGTGGGTGGCAGGCATAAGGAATTACTTGATTGCGGGGGACGGACCAGCTGAATAAGGGATTTATTTGTGAGAAGGGCAGAAAAGGAGGGTTAGGGGAGCATGCAACTTGGTGGCAGAGCCTTTTCACAGCGAGCGGCTCACTGCAGTTTCTAATGAGCGGAGGGAGGCTCAAGCTGACTGCCTTTTTAAAGCCATTTTGATAACGCCGGCCGCGCTGCAGTCAGCTATTTGTCTGCGCCTGCTGGCAGGGACAGCAAGTCGCTACCCAGCATAATCCCTCAGCCCCGTCAGCTCATTCAGAGGTGTCAGCCCCAGCGTCTAAAAAGGCCCGGACCGCGTCCCGGCAGCCAGCTATTTCAATGCCTCGCGCTCTTTTGTGCTCTTTCTCTCCTTCTGCCCTCTCCTCACCCCGTTCTTTCCTCCCACCCGGGCTCTGGGGGAGGCTGCTCGCCCCTCGCCTGCGGCCGGGGATCCCCGGGTGACCTTCGCGTGGCCTCGCTGCCAGTTCACTGAGCTGCCCTTCCCCATCAGCATCACTGCCGGCCAGCGCGCTCCAGATTAGTTATGGGGGGGCAGAGCGCCGGGGGGGCACGGGGAGGGAGGCCTGACCTCCCCCCGGGGATATTTTAGGAGGTTTGCCCACGCATTTGCGTTGATGGGGATGTGTGGGAATGCCTGCTTCTCTGGGAATTTTGATGAGAGGAGAGTCTGTCTTAAAATAGCAGGAAAACACCGCAGCGCAATGAAGCGCAGCCCTGAGCTCACCGCCCCAGCCAAGCCCTCTCAGCCAGAAAATCGGTGAGCCTTTAAAGCAGCACATCCGCAGACCAGCGCCACTTCCCTCCCGGCTCTTTGGGGAGCTTCAGTTGCTCCTCCAGGGCTGAATCATCCTTTTTCCATAGGTCCTCCTGATTGCTCGCAACCTCAACAATCCCACGGCCCCGTCTGGTGTCCCAGCACACACACAGCCCCGTGTCACCGGGAGCTGCTGGTGGGACAAGAGATCCTGGAGCAAACCCCTGCAGGCACGGGGACATCGCCTGTCTCTCCCTCGGGGCCACAGATGACAAGGCTGCTTGTGCTCTGCCAGAAACCCTGATGCTGGATTGCGTCAGGGTGGGTGGACGCTGGGAGTGACAGGAGACTGTTCTTATTAGATGCTTTTATTATTATTTATACTGCTGTCACTTCTTCTCCCAGGAGTTTCTGCAGCCTCGCCTTTGGGTATGAGCCATCGCTGGCAGACGTCTCACAGGAGACGGGGGTCTTTGAGTGACAAGGGGCACGCTCTATCTTCTTCCCTGAGTTTTCTGCCCCATATTCACGTTGCAAAACAGAAAGTCAATCACTTGTGTGCCTCTCAGCTCCAAATCTGCTGAAGGCACGCAAAATACACCATGCCTTTACGTGTATATCAGAATATATAGTGTCCGGTCTGCCTGGAGACACAGATACATCCACGCACTTTTGATCTCTGTACAGAGCTGCCCACATGTCCCCCTCTGTCTCCAGCTGTCTGACAGCTCCTGTTATATCCCCACCTTGTCCCTCTGTGAGAAGGGTGGCTCTAAAATGACCCGCTGAGAGCTGCTGTCTCGGGGCAAGGTGACTGCAATCTGCCCCACAGGCTCGAGGCGGGGTGGCAGGCAGGACATCGGTGGCCTGGGCAATTTGTGCTGCTCAAGGCAGCTTTGCCTGGCTGCTGATGCCGACAGCTCTGTCTAAAACGTTGGTGTGGATTCAGTGCCTTTCAGTCCCGTCCGCAGCCAGGGAGAAAAGCGCAGCTGCTGCTGAGCCGGGCGAAGGACCTCGCGGGGGAATTGCCAACATCACCGAGCTCCCTCCACGTGGGTATAAATAAGCCTCCCCGACAGCTGCTGGGTCCCCAGCATTTTTCCCTGCATGAACTTTGGCCGCTGTTAACATCCCGGATTACTGGGGGTCTAGCTGGAAGGCAGCAGATGCTCTGCGAGCGGCACCAGCAGCCCCTCGCCCTCCCGTCACCTCCCAGGGACACTGCCTGCACATGAGCCGGCTGACAGCAAGGGTTTGGACGAGGGGCAGACGGCCCCCTCCTGCAAAAAAAAACGCCCTGCCACCACCTCTCATTAACAACGTCCCGCTCCTGTGGTTATTTTTAAAATGAGGTGGAAAAAAAAACAGGCTGAAGTTACGTGTTTATCCATACAGCTGTGGAGAATAACATCGTAAAAATAACAAGCAAGCTTGTTCCTCTGGTCGTGCCTCCCTCCCTCTCGGTGAAAGATCCTCACTTCAAAGGGAAAATGTGAGTCTCCCCCCTCTCCCCCCCTTCTGCATTATTTTTTCCCCTGAAAATGTTTTTCCTCCGCGTTTCCAAAGCATTGCCCAATTAATTACTTCTAGACAGCATCTCGCAGCACGGCTGAGCAATAACGAACAGATCCTTGTGGCTCACATGCTGGTGGCTTAAAAAAAAAAAAAAAAAGACTTTTAATCAGCCGAATGAGCACAGGGGCAAAGCCTATTGAACTCGAGCGTAGCAGAGAGCCCAGAGCAGCACCGGGAGCAGAGCGTGGCTGCTCGGTGCTCGCTCTGACTGGCGGCAGAAGCCTTCTCCAGGCAGATCCCTGGAAGAGAACCAGCAGGGAGCCACCTCATGCATGCCACAGCCGATCCCAGGCTGCTCGTCAGGCAGTGAAATGGTTTGTGAAATGTTACGGCTCCGTCCCTCTCCCTTTTAAAGCACCGTGTTTCAACCTGAGTGACTCCTCTGAAAGCGGTCGGCACACGCTCCCCCTCCTCCACCAGCACAAGGAAAGGTGCAGCAAAACTTCAGCTCTACCAACAAAAGCCACGAAGCAAAGGTTGTGCTTGCCCTCCAGCGTCCCTGCTGCTTTCTCATTACAAACATTTTGGGACTGGCACTATCTTTTTACTCTCCATACAGCATTAAAACACGGAGATCAACCACATGCTTGCAATTTGCTACCGCAGCCTGGGTAACATAGGAGTAATAGCAATCCCCGCTCCATTTCCTGGTCCTGTTCCTAAACAGGATGGATGGGGACTTTGGGGAAGTGCACAGCTCTTTGCTCCTACATTCCCTTGAGGTCTCTGACATTAAGATCCTTCAACATCTCCTCGCTACACCCTTCAAGCGCCTTTTCTCCTAGCCAGAACCTGCCATCAGGAACCACATCCTGCCTTTGTATGCCTCTCTCTCTTGCTACAGAGCTTTCTTTAAATATGTTTATATATACATATATTAACTGTGTACAGTTAAGGCCCAACCTGCTAATATTCTGGCAATTAGCAACATGCCTCTCACACAGAAAATGCCTCAAAGCGCTGGGCAATTTTACTTACAGATTGCATCTTCCTTAATCTGATCAGTGAAATAATATTTACTGCACTGGGTTAGTAGGAGTCCTGTACTTGGGGTGAACTCTGGGAAATCTTTAGCAAAGACATTGTCCTGCCTTGCTAAAATTTCAAAACTCTGCAAGCATCGACCTGTGTGGGGGTTGAAGATGACCAGCTTGTGAAGATGCTGGTACATTTTCCTTCTCTCAAAATTTTGGTAAACTTTGCTGGCAGGCTCAGAAAAAAAAAAAAAAAAAAAATGCAGCTGGCTCCCCTGATCACAAGTGAATCACCTGGCCCACACATCAAGCATTGCCTCCTCCAGGGTGGAATGCAGCATGAGACGTTATGCAAAATTAATTAGCGTTGCACAGGTTGATTAAAAGCACTTCCTAGGGCAACGGGCTGTTTCTGTCTCTCCTTTTTTTTTATTTTTTAACATAAAAGGAAAGGAAGAGAAGGGACGAGATTCCCCCATAACTGATGACTACAGAGCAAACCTGTGACTTTGCTGAGAGGTTCGTACCAGCTACTGTTAAAGTTAATCTCCACCTGAGAAATGACAGCTCTCCTGAAAGCCACAGCCATTGCACTCCAAGAGCTTGCTGTGATCTCTCCCGTGTTTCTTGTGCTGGCTGGGCACGACAATACTGAGCCTTGGACCTGCAGTTTGAGAAATTGCTTGTATTGTCTGCGAGTGTCACAATCACATTATCATCCATAATTGGCAGCGTACGGAGGAACTTCTTGGGGCCCTGCTAGCTCGCCACGGTCTGTCCCTTCTGCTTTGACCATGCTTGATGCAATACAGGGAGTACAAATGTGGCTTGATTGGATTAAGGCCTTTATTTCTGTGAGGTCTGCTACTATTCACAGAGGTTTAATTAAATTTGTGACCTCCAAGTGGTCAGGGAATGTGTGTCAAGTCAGACACATAGGAAAACTGATTCACGCGGCAAAAGCTTTGGAGGTGGACAATGCCATTTGAATCTTTCATGACACTGACACCAAGAGAAGGGCCGCAGCAGCAGCAAGCGATGTGGTTCTACTGGGCCTCTGGGCTCGAGCTGGGAAGGTGCAGGAGCCCAGGTGAAGGCCAGAGCTTCTCTTTTTATCTCCACCTGATCCTTACTGCTTAGTTGGTCCTGTTACACCAGGGCAGCGAAACCGAGAGACTCCATCCGTGGCAGAGCCCATGGAGCAACAGCACCGGAGGGCTCGGTGCTGCCTCTCCCTTCTCTCACACCCCAAACCACAGACGCTGGCAACTCCCTTCCTTAGGGCAATCCCTTCCCTTATCCACTCCCCTCTCGGTCTCCTGCCTGCCCCACACACACAGCAGCACAGCAGATCCTGCAGCGGAGACATGCCAAGCAGGGCACAAGATGAGTCTTGTGGACTTTGTGGCCTCGGCACCCAGTAATTTTGGTAGCGCTGGGTAGGGCAGACTTTTCAGATTTTAAAGCTGCCGTGGTCTAATTGCATTGAC
>CATOCB010000388.1:0-153000 GCA_951411735.1 Somateria mollissima
GGTCGGGTCCCTGGGTGGCGCCACAGGGTAGGCTCGTGCCCCCGGCCCCCGAGGTCGCCGGTTCGATTCCGCATAGGGGCCTGAAAAAGGCCTTTGTCTGGGTCGGGTCACGGGTGTCGCCACAGGGTAATGTCGGGACCGGCCCCCGAGGTCGCCGGTTCGATTCCCCATAGGGGCCGAAAACACCCCGGGTCCGGTCGGGTCCCTGGGTGGCGCCACAGGGTAATGTCGGGACCCCGGCCCCCGAGGTCGCCGGTTCGATTCCCCATAGGCGCCGAAAACACCCCGGGTCGGGTCGTGTCCCGGGTGGCGCCAGAGGGTAGGCTCGTGCCCCCGGCACCCAAGGTTGCCGGTTCGATTCCCCATAGGGGCCGAAAATACCACCGGTCGGGTCGGGGCCCGCGTGGCGCCACAGGGTAATGTCGGAACCCCGGTCCCCGAGATCGCCGGTTTGATTCCGTATAGGGACCTAAAACACCGCGGGTCGGGTTGGGTCCCCGGGTGGCGCCACAGGAAAATGTCGGGACCCCGGCCCCCGAGGTCGCCCGTTCGATTCTCCATAGGGGCCTGAAAAAGGCCCTTGTCCGGGTCGGGTCCACGGGTAGCGCCACAGGGTACTGTCGGGACCCCGGCACCTGAGGTCGCCAATTTGATTCCCAAAGGGGCCGAAAACACCCCATGTGGGGTCGGAACCCCAGGTGGCGCCACAGGGTAGGCTCGTGCCCCCGGCAAGCAAGGTCGCCGGTTCAATTCCCCATAGGGGCCGAAAACACCCCTGGTCGGGTCGGGTCGGGTCCACGGGAGGCGCCACAGGGTAATGTTGGGACTCCGACCCCGAGGTTGTCGGTTTGATTTCCCACAGGGGCCGAAAACACCCCGGGTCGGGTCAGGTCCCCGGGTGGCGCCAAAGGGTAATGTCGGGACCCCGGGCCAGGAGGTCGCCCGTTCGATTCCCCATAGGGGCCGAAAATACCCCGGGTCGGGTCGGGTCCCCGGGTGGCGCCACAGGGTAATGCCGGTACCCCGGCACCCGAGGTCGCCCGTTCGATTCCCCATAGGGGCCGAAAAAACCCCGGGTCAGGTTCCCGGTTGGCGCCACAGGGTAGGCTTGTGCCCCCTGCCCCCAAGGTTGCCGGTTCGATTCCCCATAGGGGCCGAAAACACCCCTGGTCGGGTCGGGTCGGGTCCACGGGAGGCGCCACAGGGTAATGTTGGGACTCCGACCCCGAGGTCGCCGGTTTGATTCCCCATAGGGGCCGAAAAGACCCCGGGTCGGGTCTCGTGCCCGGGTGGCGCCACAGGGTAATGTCAGGATCCCGGCCCCCGAGGTCGCCGGTTCGATTCGCCATAGGGGCCGAAAACACCCTGGGTCGGGTCGAGTCCCCGGGTGGTACCACAGGGTACTGTCGGGACCCCGGCCCCCGAGGTCGCCAGTTCGATTCCCCAGAGGGGCCTGAAAAAGGCCTTTTTCCAGGTCGGATCCACAAGTGGCGCCACAGGGTAATGTCGGGACCCAGGTCCCCGAGGTCACCCGTGCGATTCCCCATAGTGGCCGAAAACACCCCAGGTCGGGTCGGGTCCCCAGGTGGCACCACAGTGTACGCTCGTGCCCCCGGTCCCCGAGGTCGCCGGTTCGATTCCCCATAGGGGCCGAAAACACCCCGGGTCGGGTCGGGTCCCCGGGTGGCGCCACAGGGTAATGTCGGGACCCCGGCCCCCGAGGTCGCCGGTTCGATTCCCCATAGGGGCCGAAAACACCCCGGGTCGGGTCGGGTCCCCGGGTGGCGCCACAGGGTAATGTCGGGACCCCGGCCCTCGAGGTCGCCGGTTCGATTCCCCATAGGGGCCGAAAACACCCCGGGTGGGGTCTCGTCCCCGGGTGGCACCACAGGGTGCCCCCGGCCCCCGAGGTCGCCGGATCTATTCCCCATAGGGGCCGAAAACACCCCGGGTCGGGTCGGGTCCCCGGGTGGCGCCACAGGGTAGGCTTGTACCCCCGGCCCCCGAGGTCGCCGGTTCGATTCCCCATAGGGGCCGAAAACACCCGGGCTCGGGTCGGGTCCCCGGGAGGCGCCAAAGGGTAATGTCAGGATCCCGGCCCCCGAGGTCGCCGGTTCGATTCGCCATATGGGCCGAAAAAGGACAGGGTCGGGTCGGGTCCCCGGGTGGCGCCACAGGGTAATGTCGGAACCCCGGCCCCCGAGGTCGCAGGTTCGATTCCCCATAGGGGCCGAAAACACCCCGGGTCGGGTCTGATCCCCGGGTGGCGCCACAGGGTAGACTCGTGCCCCCGGCCCCCGAGGTCGCTGGTTCGATTCCCCATAGGGGCCGAAAACACCCCGGGTCGGGTCGGGTCCCTGGGTGGCGTCACAGGGTAATGTCGGGACCCCGGCCCCCGAGGTCAGCGGTTCGATTCCCCATAGGGGCTGAAAAAACCCCGGGTCGGGTCGGGTCCCCGGGTGGTGCCACAGGGTAATGTCGGGATCCCGGCCCCCGAGGTCGCCGGATCGATTCCCCAAAGGGGCGAAAAACACCCCGGGTCGGGTCGGGTCCCCGGGTGGTGCCAGAGGGTAGGCTCGTGCCCCAGTCCTGCGAGGTCGCCGGTTCGATTCCCCATAGGGGCCGAAAACCCCCCAGGTCGGGTCGGGTCCCCGGGTGGCGCCACAGGGTAGACTCGTGCCCCCGGCCCCCGAGGTCGCCGGTTCGATTCTCCATAGGAGCCGAAAACACCCCGGGTCGGGTCGGGTCCTCGGGTGGCGCCACAGGGTAATGTCGGGACCCCGGCCCCCGAGGTCGCCGGTTCGATTCCCCATAGGGGCCTGAAAAAGGCCTTTGTCCGTGTCTAGTCCCCGGGTGGCGCCACAGGGTAATGTCGGGACCCCGGGCCCCGAGGTCGCCCGTTCGATTCCCCATAGGGGCCGAAAACACCCCGGGTTGGGACGGGTCCCCAGGTGGCGCCAGAGGGTAGGCTCGTGCCCCCGGCCCCTGAGGTCGCCGGTTCGATTCCCCATAGGGTCCTAAAAAGGCCAGGGTCGGGTCGGGTCCCCGGGTGGCGCCACAGGGTAATGTCGGGACCCCGGCCCCCGAGGTCGCCGGTTCGATTCCGCATAGGGGCCAAAAAAAGGCCAGGGTCGGGTCGGGTCCCCGGGTGGCGCCACAGGGTAACGTCGGGACCCCAGCCCCCGAGGTCGCATGTTCGATTCCCCATAGGGGCCGAAAACACCCCGGGTCGGGTCTGGTCCCCGGCTGGCGCCACAGGGTAATGTCGGGACCCCGGCCCCCGAGGTCGCATGTTCGATTCCCCATAGGGGCCGAAAACACCCCGGGTCGGGTCGGGTTCCCAGGTGGAGCCACAGGGTAATGTCAGGACCCCGGCCCCCGAGGTCGCCGGTTCGATTCCCCATAGGGGCCAAAAACACCCCGGGTCGGGTCGGGTCCCCGGGTGGCACCACAGGGTAATGTCGGGACCCCGGCCCCCGAGGTCGCAGGTTCGATTCCGCATAGGGGCCAAAAAAAGGCCAGGGTCAAGTCGGGTCCCCGTGTGGCGCCACAGGGTAATGTCAGGACCCTGGCCCCCGAGGTCGCTGGTTCGATTCCCCACAGGGGCCGAAAACACCCCTCGTCGGGTCGGGTCCCCGGGTGGCGCCACAGGGTACTGTCGGGACCCCGGCCCCCGAGGTCGCCGGTTCGATTCCGCATAGGGGCCGAAAACACCCCGGGTCGGGTCTGGTCTCCAGGTGGCACCACAGGGTAATGTCGGGACACCGGCCCCCGAGGTCAGCGGTTCGATTCCCCATAGGGGCCGAAAAAACCCCGGGTCGGGTCGGGTCCCCGGGTGGTGCCACAGGGTAATGTCGGGATCTCGGCCCCCAAGGTCGCCGGATCGATTCCCCAAAGGGGCCAAAAACACCCCGGGTCGGGTCGGGTCCCCGGGTGGCGCCACAGGGTAGGCTCGTGCCCCAGTCCCGCGAGGTCGCCGGTTCGATTCCCCAGAGGGGCCGAAAACACCCCTCGTCGGGTCGGGTCCCCGGGTGGCGCCACAGGGTAGACTCGTGCCCCCGGCCCCCGAGGTCGCCGGTTCGATTCCCCAGAGGGGCCTGAAAAAGGCCTTTGTCCGGGTCGGGTCCCGGGTGGCGCCACAGGGTAATGTCGGGACCCGGGCCCCCGAGGTCTCCGGTTCGATTCCCCATAGGGGCCGAAAACACCCCGAATCAGGTCGGATCCCCGGGTGGCACCACAGGGTAATGTCGGGACCCCGGCCCCCGAGGTCGCTGGTTCGATTCCCCAGAGGGGCCGAAAACACCCCTCGTCGGGTCGGGTTCCCAGGTGGCGCCACAGGGTAATGTCAGGACCCCGGCCCTCGAGGTCGCCGGTTCGATTCCCCATAGGGGCCAAAAACACCCCGGGTCGGGTCGGGTCCCCGGCTGGCGCCGCAGGGTAATGGCGGGACCCGGGCCACCGAGGTCGCTGGTTCGATTCCCCATAGGGGCCGAAAACACCCCGGGTCGAGTCTGGTACCCAGGTGGCACCACAGGGTAGGCTCGAGCCCCCAGCCCCCGAGATCGCCGGTTTGACTCCCCATAGGGTCCGAAAACACCCCTTGTCTGGTCGGGTCCTCGGCTGGCGCCACAGGGTAATGTCGGGACACTGGCCCCCGAGGTCGCAGGTTCGATTCACCAGAGGGGCAAAAAAAAACCCCGGGTTGGGTCGGGTCCCCAGGTGGCGCCACAGGGTAATGTCGAGATCCCGGCCCCCAAGGTCGCCGGTTCGATTCGCCATAGGGGCCGAAAAAGGAAAGGGTCGGGTCGGGTCCCCGGGTGGTGCCACAGGGTACTGTCGGGACCCCGGCCCACGAGGTCGCCGGTTCAATTCCCCAGAGGGGCCTGAAAAAGTCCTTTGTCCGGGTCGGGTCCCCAGGTGGCGCCACAGGGTAATGTCGGGACCCCGGCCCCCGAGGTCGCCCGTTCGATTCCCCATAGTGGCCGAAAACACCCCGGGTCGGGTCGGGTCCCCAGGTGGCGCCACCAAGTAGGCTCGTGCCCTTGGCCCCCGAGGTCGCCGGTTCGATTCCCCATAGGGGCCGAAAACACCCCGGGTCGGGTCTGGTCCCTGGCTGGCGCCGCAGGGTAATGTCGGGACCCCGGGCACCGAGGTCGCCGGTTCGATTCCCCATAGGGGCCGAAAACACCCCGGGTCGGGTCGGGTCCCCGGGTGGCGCCACAGGGTAATGTCGGGACCCCGGCCCCCGAGGTCGCCGGTTCGATTTCCCAGAGGGGCCTGAAAAAGGCCTTTGTCCGGGTCGGGTCCCCGGGTGGCGCCACAGGGTAATGTCGGGACCCCGGCCCCCGAGGTCGCCCGTTCGATTCCCCATAGGGGCCGAAAACACCCCGGGTCGGGTCGGGTCCCCAGGTGGCGCCACAGGGTAATGTCGGGAACCGGGCCCCTGAGGTCGCCGGTTCGATTCCCCATAGGGGCCGAAAACACCCCGGGTCGGGTCGGTTCCCCGGGTGGCGCCACAGGGTTGGCTCGTTCCCCTGGCCCCCAAGGTCGCCGGTTCGATTCCCCATAGGGGCCGAAAACACCCCTTGTCGGGTCGGGTCCCCAGGTGGCGCCACAGGGTAGGCTCGTTCCCCGGCCCCCGAGGTCGACGGTTCGATTCCCCATTGGGGCCGAAAACACCCCGGGTCGGGTCGGGTCCCCGGGTGGCGCCACAGGGTACTGTCGGGACCCCGGCCCCCGAGGTCGCCGGTTCGATTCCCCATAGGGACCGAAAACACCCCGGTGTCGGGTCGGGTCCCCGGGTGGCGCCACAGGGTAATGTCGGGACCCCGGCCCCCGAGGTCGCCGGTTCGATTCCCCATAGGGGCCGTAAAAGGACAGGGTCGGGTCGGGTCACCGGGTGGCGCCACAGGGTAATGTCGGAACCCTGGCCACCGAGGTCGCCCGTTCGATTCCCCATAGGGGCCGAAAACACCCCGGGTCGAGTCTGGTACCCAGGTGGCGCCACAGGGTAGGCTCGTGCCCCCGGCCCATGAGATCGCCGGTTTGACTCCCCATAGGGGCCGAAAACACCCCTTGTCGGGTCGGGTCCCCGGCTGGCGCCACAGGGTAATGTCGGGACCCCGGCCCCCGAGGTCGCATGTTCGATTCCCCATAAGGGCAAAAAAAACCCCGGGTTGGGTCGGGTCCCCAGGTGGCGCCACAGGGTAATGTCGAGATCCCGGCCCCCAATGTCGCCGGTTCGATTCGCCATAGGGGCCGAAAAAGGAAAGGGTCGGGTCGGGTCCCCGGGTGGCGCCACAGGGTACTGTCGGGACCCCGGCCCCCGAGGTCGCCGGTTCGATTCCCCAGAGGGGCCTGAAAAAGTCCTTTGTCCGGGTCGGGTCCCCAGGTGGCACCACAGGGTAGGCTCGTGCCCCCGGCCCCCGTGGTTGCCGGTTCGATTCCGCATAGGGGCCAAAAAAAGGCCAGGGTCAGGTTGGGTCCCCGGGTGGCGCCACAGGGTAATGTCGGGACCCTGGCCCCCGAGGTCGATGGTTCGATTCCCCATAGGGGCCGAAAACACCCCGGGTCGGGTCGGGTCCCCGGGTGGCGCCACAGGGTAGGCTCGTGCCCCCGGCCCCCGAGGTTGCCGGTTCGATTCCCCATAGGGGCCGAAAAAGGACAGGGTCGGGTCGGGTCATCGGTTGGCGCCACAGGGTAGGCTCGTGCCCCCGGCCCCCGAGGTCGCCGGTTCGATTGCCCATAGGGGCCGAAAACACCCCGGGTCGGGTCGGGTCCCCAGGTGGCGCCACAGGGTAATGTCGGGACCCCGGCCCCCGAGGTCGCTGGTTCGATTCCCCATAGGGGCCGAAAACACCCCGGGTCGGGTCGGGTCCCCGGGTGGCGCCACAGGGTAATGTCGGGACCCCGGCCCTCGAGGTCACATGTTCGATTCCCCATAGGGGCCGAAAACACCCCTCGTCGGGTCAGGTCCCCGGCTGGCGCCACAGGGTAATGTCGGGACCCCGGCCCCCGAGGTCGCATGTTCGATTCCCCATAGGGGCCGAAAACACCCCGGGTCGGGTCTGGTCCCTGGCTGGCGCCGCAGGGTAATGTCGGGACCCCGGGCACCGAGGTCGCCGGTTCGATTCCCCATAGGGGCCGAAAACACCCCGGGTCGGGTCGGGTCCCCGGGTGGCGCCACAGGGTAATGTCGGGACCCCGGCCCCCGAGGTCGCCGGTTCGATTTCCCAGAGGGGCCTGAAAAAGGCCTTTGTCCGGGTCGGGTCCCCGGGTGGCGCCACAGGGTAATGTCGGGACCCCGGCCCCCGAGGTCGCCCGTTCGATTCCCCATAGGGGCCGAAAACACCCCGGGTCGGGTCGGGTCCCCAGGTGGCGCCACAGGGTAATGTCGGGAACCGGGCCCCTGAGGTCGCCGGTTCGATTCCCCATAGGGGCCGAAAACACCCCGGGTCGGGTCGGTTCCCCGGGTGGCGCCACAGGGTTGGCTCGTTCCCCTGGCCCCCAAGGTCGCCGGTTCGATTCCCCATAGGGGCCGAAAACACCCCTTGTCGGGTCGGGTCCCCAGGTGGCGCCACAGGGTAGGCTCGTTCCCCGGCCCCCGAGGTCGACGGTTCGATTCCCCATTGGGGCCGAAAACACCCCGGGTCGGGTCGGGTCCCCGGGTGGCGCCACAGGGTACTGTCGGGACCCCGGCCCCCGAGGTCGCCGGTTCGATTCCCCATAGGGACCGAAAACACCCCGGTGTCGGGTCGGGTCCCCGGGTGGCGCCACAGGGTAATGTCGGGACCCCGGCCCCCGAGGTCGCCGGTTCGATTCCCCATAGGGGCCGTAAAAGGACAGGGTCGGGTCGGGTCACCGGGTGGCGCCACAGGGTAATGTCGGAACCCTGGCCACCGAGGTCGCCCGTTCGATTCCCCATAGGGGCCGAAAACACCCCGGGTCGAGTCTGGTACCCAGGTGGCGCCACAGGGTAGGCTCGTGCCCCCGGCCCATGAGATCGCCGGTTTGACTCCCCATAGGGGCCGAAAACACCCCTTGTCGGGTCGGGTCCCCGGCTGGCGCCACAGGGTAATGTCGGGACCCCGGCCCCCGAGGTCGCATGTTCGATTCCCCATAAGGGCAAAAAAAACCCCGGGTTGGGTCGGGTCCCCAGGTGGCGCCACAGGGTAATGTCGAGATCCCGGCCCCCAATGTCGCCGGTTCGATTCGCCATAGGGGCCGAAAAAGGAAAGGGTCGGGTCGGGTCCCCGGGTGGCGCCACAGGGTACTGTCGGGACCCCGGCCCCCGAGGTCGCCGGTTCGATTCCCCAGAGGGGCCTGAAAAAGTCCTTTGTCCGGGTCGGGTCCCCAGGTGGCACCACAGGGTAGGCTCGTGCCCCCGGCCCCCGTGGTTGCCGGTTCGATTCCGCATAGGGGCCAAAAAAAGGCCAGGGTCAGGTTGGGTCCCCGGGTGGCGCCACAGGGTAATGTCGGGACCCTGGCCCCCGAGGTCGATGGTTCGATTCCCCATAGGGGCCGAAAACACCCCGGGTCGGGTCGGGTCCCCGGGTGGCGCCACAGGGTAGGCTCGTGCCCCCGGCCCCCGAGGTTGCCGGTTCGATTCCCCATAGGGGCCGAAAAAGGACAGGGTCGGGTCGGGTCATCGGTTGGCGCCACAGGGTAGGCTCGTGCCCCCGGCCCCCGAGGTCGCCGGTTCGATTGCCCATAGGGGCCGAAAACACCCCGGGTCGGGTCGGGTCCCCAGGTGGCGCCACAGGGTAATGTCGGGACCCCGGCCCCCGAGGTCGCTGGTTCGATTCCCCATAGGGGCCGAAAACACCCCGGGTCGGGTCGGGTCCCCGGGTGGCGCCACAGGGTAATGTCGGGACCCCGGCCCTCGAGGTCACATGTTCGATTCCCCAGAGGGGCCGAAAACACCCCTCGTCGGGTCAGGTCCCCGGCTGGCGCCACAGGGTAATGTCGGGACCCCGGCCCCCGAGGTCGCATGTTCGATTCCCCATAGGGGCCGAAAACACCCCGGGTCGGGTCGGGTTCCTAGGTGGCGCCACAGGGTAATGTCGGGATCCCGGCCCCCGAGGTCGCCGGTTCGATTCCCCATAGGGGCCAAAAACACCCCGGGTCGGGTCTGGTCCCCAGGTGGAGCCACAGGGTAGGCTCGTGCCCCTGGCCCCTGAGGTCGCCGGTTCGATTCCCCATAGGGGCCGAAAACACCCGGGGTCGGGTCGGGTCCCCAGGTGGCGCCACAGGGTAGGCTCGTGAACCCGGCCCCCAAGGTCGGCGGTTCGATTCCACATAGGGGCCAAAAACACCCCGGGTCGGGTCGGGTCCCCAGGTGGCGCCACAGTGTTGGCTCGTGCTCCTGGCCCCCGAGGTCGCCGGTTCGATTCCCCATAAGGGCCGACAACACCCAGGGTCGAATCGTGTCCCCGGATGGCACCACAGGGTAATGTCGGGATCCCGGCCCCCGAGGTCGCCGGTTCGATTCCCCATAGGCGCCGAAAACACCCCGGGTCGGGTCGTGTCCCGGGTGGCGCCACAGGGTAGGCTTGTTCCCCGGCACCCAAGGTCGCAGGTTCGATTCCCCATAGGGGCCGAAAACACCCCGGGTCGGCTCGGGTCCCCGGGTGGCGCCTTAGGGTACTGTCGGAACCCCGGCCCCCGAGATCGCCGGTTCGATTCCCCATAGGGACCGAAAATACCACCGGTCGGGTCGGGTCTCCGGGTGGCGCCACAGGGTAATGTCGGGACCCCGGTCCCCGAGATCGCCGGTTTGATTCCGTATAGGGACCGAAAACACCGCGGGTCGGGTTGGGTCCCCGGGTGGCGCCACAGGGTAATGTCGGGACTCCGGTCCCCGAGGTCGTCGGTTCGATTCCTAATAGGGGCCAAAAACATCCCGGGTCGGTTTGGGTTGGGTCCCCTTGCGGCGCCACAGGAAAATGTCGGGACCCCGGCCCCCGAGGTCGCCCGTTCGATTCCCCATAGGGGCCTGAAAAGGCCCTTGTCCGGGTTGGGTCCACGGGTAGCGCCACAGGGTACGGTCGGGACCTAGGTCCCTGAGGTCGCCAATTTGATTCCCATAGGGGCCGAAAACACCCCTGGTCGGGTCGGATCCCCAGGTGGCGCCACAGGGTAGGCTCGTGCCCCCGGCAAGCAAGGTCGCCGGTTCAATTCCCCATAGGGGCCGAAAACAACCCTGGTCGGGTCGGGTCGGGTCCACGGGAGGCGCCACAGGGTAATGTTGGGACCCCGACCCCGAGGTTGTCGGTTTGATTTCCCACAGGGGCCGAAAACACCCCGGGTCGGGTCGGGTCCCCGGGTGGCGCCACAGGGTAATGTCGGGACCCCGGGCCCCGAGGTCGCCCGATCGATTCCCCATAGGGGCCGAAAACACCCCGGGTCGGGTCGGGTCCCCGGGTGGCGCCACAGGGTAATGTCGGTACCCCGGCCCCCGAGGTCGCCCGTTCGATTCCCCATAGGGGCCGAAAAAACCCTGGGTCAGGTTCCCGGTTGGCGCCACAGGGTAGGCTTGTGCCCCCTGCCCCCAAGGTTGCCGGTTCGATTCCCCATAGGGGCCGAAAACACCCCGGGTCGGGTCGGGTCCCCGGGTGGCACCACAGGGAAGGCTCGTGCCCCCGGACCCCGAGGTCGCCGGTTTGATTCCCCATAGGGGCCGAAAACACCCCGGGTCGGGTTTCGTGCCCGGGTGGCGCCACAGGGTAATGTCAGGATCCCGGCCCCCAAGATCGCCGGTTCGATTCGCCATAGGGGCCGAAAAAGGACAGGGTCGGGTCGGGTCCCTGGGTGGCGCCACAGGGTACTGTCGGGACCCCGGCCCCCGAGGTCGCCGGTTCGATTCCCCAGAGGGGCCTGAAAAAGGCCTTTGTCCGGGTCGGATCCCCAGGTGGCGCCACAGGGTAATGTCGTGCCCCCGGCCCCCGAGGTCGCCGGTTCGATTCCTCATAATGGCCAAAAACACCCCGGGTCGGGTCAGGTCCCCGGGTGGCGCCACAGGGTAATGTCGGGACCCGGCCCCCGAGGTCGCCGGTTCGATTCGCCATAGGGGCCGAAAACACCCCGGGTCGGGTCTGGTCCCCGGGTAGCACCACAGGGTAATGTCGGGACCCCGGCCCTCGAGGTCGCCAGTTCGATTCCCCATAGGGGCCGAAAACACCCCGGGTCGGGTCGAGTGCCCGGGTGGCGCCACAGGGTAGGCTCGTGCCCCCGGCCCCCGAGGTCGCCGGTTCGATTCCCCATAGGGGCCAAAAACACCCCGGGTCGGGTCGGGTCCCCGGGTGGCGCCACAGGGTAATGTCGGGACCCCGGCCCCTGAGGTCGACGGTTCGATTCCCCATAGGGGCCGAAAACACCCCGGGTCGGGTCGGGTGCCGGGTGGCGCCACAGGGTAATGTTGGGACCCCGGTCCCCGAGGTCGCCGGTTCGATTCCCCATAGGGGCCAAAAATACCACGGGTTGGGTCAGGTCACCGGGTGGCGCCACAGGGTAATGTCGGGACCCTGGCCCCCGAGGTCGCCCGTTCGATTCCCCATAGGGGCCGAAAACACCCCATTTCTGGTCTTGTCCCCGGGTGGCGCCACAGGGTAGGCGCGTGCCCCCGACCCCAAGGTCGCCGGTTCGATTCCCCAGAGGGGCCGAAAACACCCCAGGTCGGGTCGGGTCCCCGGGTGGCGCCACAGGGTACTGTCGGGACCCCGGCCCCCAAGATCGCCGGTTCGATTCCCCATAGGGGCCTGAAAAAGGCCCTTGTACGGGTCAGGTCCCCAGGTGGCGCCACAGGGTAATGTCGGGACCCCGGCCCCCCAGGTCTCCGGATCGATTCCCCATAGGGGCCTAAAATACCACGGGTTGGGTCAGGTCCCCGGGTGGCGCCACAGGGTAATGTCGGGACCCCAGCCCCCGAGGTCGCCGGTTCGATTCCCCATAGGGGCCGAAAACACCCCGGGTCGGGTCGGGTCCCCGGGTGGCGCCACAGGGTAATGTCGGGACCCCGGCCCCCGAGGTCGACGGTTCGATTCCCCATAGGGGCCGAAAATACCACAGGTTGGGTCAGGTCCCCGGGTGGCGCCACAGGGTAATATCGGGACCCCGGGCCCCGAGGTCGCCGGTTCAATTCCCCATAGGGGCCGAAAACACCCCAACTCGGGTCGGGTCCCTGGGTGGCGCCACAGGGTAATGTCGGGACCCCAGGCCCCGAGGTCGCCGGTTCGATTCCCCATAGGGGCCGAAAACACCCGGGGTCGGGTCGGGTGCCCGGGTGGCGCCACAGGGTAATGTTGGTACCCCGGTCCCCGAGGTCGCCGGTTCGATTCCCCATAGGGGCCAAAAATACCACGGGTTGGGTCAGGTCCCCGGGTGGCGCCACAGGGTAATATCGGGACCCCGGCCCCCGAGGTCGCCCGTTCGATTCCCCATAGGGGCCGAAAACACCCCATTTCTGGTCGTGTCCCCAGGTGGCGCCACAGGGTACTGTCGGGACCCCGGCCCCCAAGGTCGCCAGTTCGATTCCCCAGAGGGGCCTGAAAAAGGCCCTTGTACGGGTCAGGTCCCCGGGTGGCGCCACAGGGTAATGTCGGGACCCCGGCCCCCGAGGTCGCAGGTTCGATTCCCCATAGGGGCTGAAAATACCCCGGGTCGGGTCAGGTCCCCGGGTGGCACCACAGGGTAGGCTCGTGCCCCCGGCCCCCGAGGTCGCCGGTTCGATTCCCCATAGGGGCCAAAAACACCCCGGGTCGGGTCGGGTCGGGTCCCCAGGTGGCGCCACAGGGTAGGTTCGTGCCTCTGGCCCCCGAGGTCGCCAGTTCGATTCCCCAGAGGGGCCGAAAACACCCCGGGTCGAATCGGGTCCCTGGGTGACACCACAGGGTAATGTCGGGATCCCGGGCCCCGAGGTTGCCGGTTCGATTCCCCAGAGGGGCCTGAAAAAGGTCTTTGTCCGGGTCGGGTCCCCAGGAGGAGCCCCACGGTAATGTCGGGACCCCGGTCACCAAGGTCGCAGGTTCGATTCCCTATAGACGCCGAAAAAAGGCCAGGGTCGGGTCGGGTCCCCGGGTGACGCCACAGGTTAATTTCGGGACCTCGGTCCCCGAGGTCGCCATTTCGATTCCCCATAGGGGCTGAAAACACCCCGGGTCGGGTCTTGTCCCTGGGTGGCGCCACAGGGTTGGCTCGTTCCCTTGGCCCCCAAGGTCGCCGGTTCGATTCCCCATAGGGGCCGAAAACACCCCAAGGTCGGGTCGGGTTCCCAGGTGGCGCCACAGGGTAATGTCGGGACCCGGGCCCCTGAGGTCGCCGGTTCGATTCCCCAGAGGGGCCGAAAAAACCCCGGGTCGGGTCTTGTCCCTGGGTGGCGCCACAGGGTTGGCTCGTTCCCTTGGCCCCCGAGGTCCCCGGTTCGATTCCCCATAGGGGCCGAAAACACCCCGGGTCGGGTCGGGTCCCTGGGTGGCGCCACAGGGTAATGTCGGGACCCAGGTCCCCGAGGTCGCCCGTGCGATTCCCCAGAGGGGCCGAAAACACCCCGGGTCGGGTCGGGGCCCGCGTGGCGCCACAGGGTAATGTCGGAACCCCGGTCCCCGAGATCGCCGGTTTGATTCCGTATAGGGACCGAAAACCCCGCGGGTCGGGTTGGGTCCCCGGGTGGCGCCACAGGGTAATGTCGGGACTCCGGCCCCCGAGGTCGCCGGTTCGATTCCTAATAGGGGCCAAAAACATCCCGGGTCGGTTTGGGTTGGGTCCCCGGGTGGAGCCACAGGAAAATGTCGGGACCCCGGCCCCCGAGGTCGCCCGTTCGATTCTCCATAGGGGCCTGAAAAAGGCCCTTGTCCGGGTCGGGTCCACGGGTAGCGCCACAGGGTACTGTCGGGACCCCGGCACCTGAGGTCGCCAATTTGATTCCCAAAGGGGCCGAAAACACCCCATGTGGGGTCGGAACCCCAGGTGGCGCCACAGGGTAGGCTCGTGCCCCCGGCAAGCAAGGTCGCCGGTTCAATTCCCCATAGGGGCCGAAAACACCCCTGGTCGGGTCGGGTCGGGTCCACGGGAGGCGCCACAGGGTAATGTTGGGACTCCGACCCCGAGGTTGTCGGTTTGATTTCCCACAGGGGCCGAAAACACCCCGGGTCGGGTCAGGTCCCCGGGTAGCGCCACAGGGTTATGTCGGGACCCCGGGCCAGGAGGTCGCCCGTTCGATTCCCCATAGGGGCCGAAAACACCCCGGGTCGGGTCGGGTCCCCGGGTGGCGCCACAGGGTAATGTCGGTACCCCGGCACCCGAGGTCGCCCGTTCGATTCCCCATAGGGGCCGAAAAAACCCCGGGTCAGGTTCCCGGTTGGCGCCACAGGGTAGGCTTGTGCCCCCTGCCCCCAAGGTTGCCGGTTCGATTCCCCATAGGGGCCGAAAACACCCCGGGTCGGGTCGGGTCCCCGGGTGGCACCACAGGGTAGGCTCGTGCCCCCGGCCCCCGAGGTCGCCGGTTTGATTCCCCATAGGGGCCGAAAACACCCCGGGTCGGGTCTCGTGCCCGGGTGGCGCCACAGGGTAATGTCAGGATCCCGGCCCCCGAGGTCGCCGGTTCAATTCGCCATAGGGGCCGAAAACACCCTGGGTCGGGTCGAGTCCCCGGGTGGTGCCACAGGGTACTGTCGGGACCCCGGCCCCCGAGGTCGCCGGTTCGATTCCCCAGAGGGGCCTGAAAAAGGCCTTTTTCCGGGTCGGATCCCCAAGTGGCGCCACAGGGTAATGTCGGGACCCAGGTCCCCGAGGTCACCCGTGCGATTCCCCATAGTGGCCGAAAACACCCCAGGTCGGGTCGGGTCCCCAGGTGGCACCACAGGGTACGCTCGTGCCCCCGGTCCCCGAGGTCGCCGGTTCGATTCCCCATAGGGGCCGAAAACACCCCGGGTCGGGTCGGGTCCCCGGGTGGCGCCACAGGGTAATGTCGGGATCCCGGCCCCCGAGGTCGCCGGTTCGATTCCCCATAGGGGCCGAAAACACCCCGGGTCGGGTCGGGTCCCCGGGTGGCGCCACAGGGTAATGTCGGGACCCCGGCCCTCGAGGTCGCAGGTTCGATTCCCCATAGGGGCCGAAAACACCCCGGGTGGGGTCTCGTCCCCGGGTGGCGCCACAGGGTACCCCCGGCCCCCGAGGTCGCCGGATCTATTCCCCATAGGGGCCGAAAACACCCCGGGTCGGGTCGGGTCCCCGGGTGGTGCCACAGGGTAGGCTTGTGCCCCCGGCCCCCGAGGTCGCCGGTTCGATTCCCCATAGGGGCCGAAAACACCCCGGGTCGGGTCTGGTCCCCGGGTGGCGCCACAGGGTACTGTCGAGACCCCGGCCCCCGAGGTTACCGGTTCGATTCCCCATAGGGGCCTAAAACACCCCGGGTCGGGTCTCGTACCCGGGTGGCGCCACAGGGTAGGCTCGTGCCCCCGGCCCTCGAGGTCGCAGGTTTGATTCCCCAGAGGGGCCAAAAACACCCCGGGTCGGGTCAGGTCCCCGGGTGGCGCCACAGGGTAATGTCTGGACCCGGACCCCGAGGTCGCCGGTTCGATTCGCCATAGGGGCCGAAAAAGGACAGGGTCGGGTCGGGTCCCCGGGTGGCACCACAGGGTAATGTCGGAACCCCGGCCCTCGAGGTCGCAGGTTCGATTCCCCATAGGGGCCGAAAAAGGACAGGGTCGGGTCGGGTCCCTGGGTTGTGCCACAGGGTAGGCTCGTGCCCCCGGCCCCCGAGGTTGCAGGTTCGATTCCCCATAGGGGCCGAAAACACCCCTGGTCGGGTCGGGTCATCAGGTGGCGCCACAGGGTAGGCTCGTGCCCCCGGCCCCCGAGGTCGCCGGTTCGATTCTCCATAGGGGCCGAAAACACCCCAGGTCGGGTCGGGTCCCCGGGTGGCGCCACAGGGTAATGTCGGGACCCCGGCCCCCGAGGTCGCCGGTTCGATTCCCCATAGGGGCCGAAAACACCCGGGGTCGGGTCGGGTCCCCGGGTGGCGCCACAGGGTAATGTCGGGACCCCGGCCCTCGAGGTCGCAGGTTTGATTCCCCAGAGGGGCCAAAAACACCCCGGGTCGGGTCGGGTCCCCGGGTGGCGCCACAGGGTAATGTCGGTACCCCGGCACCCGAGGTCGCCCGTTCGATTCCCCATAGGGGCCGAAAAAACCCCGGGTCAGGTTCCCGGTTGGCGCCACAGGGTAGGCTTGTGCCCCCTGCCCCCAAGGTTGCCGGTTCGATTCCCCATAGGGGCCGAAAACACCCCGGGTCTGGTCGGGTCCCCGGGTGGCACCACAGGGTAGGCTCGTGCCCCCGGCCCCCGAGGTCACCGGTTTGATTCCCCATAGGGGCCGAAAACACCCCGGGTCGGGTCTCGTGCCCGGGTGGCGCCACAGGGTAATGTCAGGATCCCGGCCCCCGAGGTCGCCGGTTCAATTCCCCATAGGGGCCGAAAACACCCTGGGTCGGGTCGAGTCCCCGGGTGGTGCCACAGGGTACTGTCGGGACCCCGGCCCCCGAGGTCGCCGGTTCGATTCCCCAGAGGGGCCTGAAAAAGGCCTTTTTCCGGGTCGGATCCCCAGGTGGCGCCACAGGGTAATGTCGGGACCCAGGTCCCCGAGGTCACCCGTGCGATTCCCCATAGTGGCCGAAAACACCCCAGGTCGGGTCGGGTCCCCAGGTGGCACCACAGGGTACGCTCGTGCCCCCGGTCCCCGAGGTCGCCGGTTCGATTCCCCATAGGGGCCGAAAACACCCCGGGTCGGGTCTGGTCCCCGGGTGGCGCCACAGGGTAATGTCGGGACCCCGGCCCCCGAGGTCGCCGGTTCGATTCCCCATAGGGGCCGAAAACACCCCGGGTCGGGTCGGGTCCCCGGGTGGCGCCACAGGGTAATGTCAGGACCCCGGCCCTCGAGGTCGCAGGTTCGATTCCCCATAGGGGCCGAAAACACCCCGGGTGGGGTCTCGTCCCCGGGTGGCGCCACAGGGTACCCCCGGCCCCCGAGGTCGCCGGATCTATTCCCCATAGGGGCCGAAAACACCCCGGGTCGGGTCGGGTCCCCGGGTGGCGCCACAGGGTAGGCTTGTGCCCCCGGCCCCCGAGGTCTCCGGTTCGATTCCCCATAGGGGCCGAAAACACCCCGGGTCGGGTCTGGTCCCCGGGTGGCGCCACAGGGTACTGTCGGGACCCCGGCCCCCGAGGTTACCGGTTCGATTCCCCATAGGGGCCTAAAACACCCCGGGTCGGGTCTCGTACCCGGGTGGCGCCACAGGGTAGGCTCGTGCCCCCGGCCCTCGAGGTCGCAGGTTCGATTCCCCAGAGTGGCCAAAAACACCCCGGGTCGGGTCAGGTCCCCGGGTGGCGCCACAGGGTAATGTCGGGACCCCGGCCCCTGAGGTCGACGGTTCGATTCCCCATAGGGGCCGAAAACACCCCGGGTCGGGTCGGGTGCCGGGTGGCGCCACAGGGTAATGTTGGGACCCCGGTCCCCGAGGTCGCCGGTTCGATTCCCCAGAGGGGCCGAAAACACCCCAGGTCGGGTCGGGTCCCCGGGTGGCGCCACAGGGTACTGTCGGGACCCCGGCCCCCAAGATCGCCGGTTCGATTCCCCATAGGGGCCTGAAAAAGGCCCTTGTACGGGTCAGGTCCCCAGGTGGCGCCACAGGGTAATGTCAGGACCCCGGCCCCCAAGGTCGCCGGTTCGATTCCCCATAGGGTTCGAAAACACCCCAGGTCGGGTCGGGTCCCCGCGTGGCGCCACAGGGTAATGTCGGGACCCCAGGCCCCGAAGTCGCCGGTTCGATTCCCCATAGGGGCCGAAAACACCCCGGGTCGGCTCTGGTCCCCAATATGGGCCACAGGGTAATGTCGGGACCCCGGCCCCCCAGGTCTCCGGATCGATTCCCCATAGGGGCCTAAAATACCACGGGTTGGGTCAGGTCCCCGGGTGGCGCCACAGGGTAATGTCGGGACCCCAGCCCCCGAGGTCGCCGGTTCGATTCCCCATAGGGGCCGAAAACACCCCGGGTCGGGTCGGGTCCCCGGGTGGCGCCACAGGGTAATGTCGGGACCCCGGCCCCCGAGGTCGACGGTTCGATTCCCCATAGGGGCCGAAAATACCACGGGTTGGGTCAGGTCCCCGGGTGGCGCCACAGGGTAATATCGGGACCCCGGGCCCCGAGGTCGCCGGTTCAATTCCCCATAGGGGCCGAAAACACCCGGGGTAGGGTCGGGTCCCTGGGTGGCGCCAAAGGGTAATGTCGGGACCCCAGGCCCCGAGGTCGCCGGTTCGATTCCCCATAGGGGCCGAAAACACCCGGGGTCGGGTCGGGTGCCCGGGTGGCGCCACAGGGTAATGTTGGTACCCCGGTCCCCGAGGTCGCCGGTTCGATTCCCCATAGGGGCCAAAAATACCACGGGTTGGGTCAGGTCCCCGGGTGGCGCCACAGGGTAATATCGGGACCCCGGCCCCCGAGGTCGCCCGTTCGATTCCCCATAGGGGCCGAAAACACCCCATTTCTGGTCGTGTCCCCAGGTGGCGCCACAGGGTACTGTCGGGACCCCGGCCCCCAAGGTCGCCGGTTCGATTCCCCAGAGGGGCCTGAAAAAGGCCCTTGTACGGGTCAGGTCCCCGGGTGGCGCCACAGGGTACTGTCGGGACCCCGGCCCCCGAGGTCGCCGGTTCGATTCCCCATAGGGGCTGAAAATACCCCGGGTCGGGTCAGGTCCCCGGGTGGCACCACAGGGTAGGCTCGTGCCCCCGGCCCCCGAGGTCGCCGGTTCGATTCCCCATAGGGGCCAAAAACACCCCGGGTCGGGTCGGGTCGGGTCCCCAGGTGGCGCCACAGGGTAGGTTCGTGCCTCTGGCCTCCGAGGTCGCCAGTTCGATTCCCCAGAGGGGCCGAAAACACCCCGGGTCGAATCGGGTCCCTGGGTGACACCACAGGGTAATGTCGGGATCCCGGGCCCCGAGGTTGCCGGTTCGATTCCCCAGAGGGGCCTGAAAAAGGTCTTTGTCCGGGTCGGGTCCCCAGGAGGAGCCCCACGGTAATGTCGGGACCCCGGTCACCAAGGTCGCAGGTTCGATTCCCCATAGACGCCGAAAAAAGGCCAGGGTCGGGTCGGGTCCCCGGGTGACGCCACAGGTTAATTTCGGGACCTCGGTCCCCGAGGTCGCCATTTCGATTCCCCATAGGGGCTGAAAACACCCCGGGTCGGGTCTTGTCCCTGGGTGGCGCCACAGGGTTGGCTCGTTCCCTTGGCCCCCAAGGTCGCCGGTTCGATTCCCCATAGGGGCCGAAAACACCCCAAGGTCGGGTCGGGTTCCCAGGTGGCGCCACAGGGTAATGTCGGGACCCGGGCCCCTGAGGTCGCCGGTTCGATTCCCCAGAGGGGCCGAAAAAACCCCGGGTCGGGTCTTGTCCCTGGGTGGCGCCACAGGGTTGGCTCGTTCCCTTGGCCCCCGAGGTCCCCGGTTCGATTCCCCATAGGGGCCGAAAACACCCCGGGTCGGGTCGGGTCCCTGGGTGGCGCCACAGGGTAATGTCGGGACCCCGGCCCCCGAGGTCGCCGGTTCGATTCCCCATAGGCGCCGAAAACACCCCGGGTCGGGTCGTGTCCCGGGTGGCGCCAGAGGGTAGGCTTGTGCCCCCGGCACCCAAGGTTGCCGGTTCGATTCCCCATAGGGGCCGAAAATACCACCGGTCGGGTCGGGGCCCGCGTGGCGCCACAGGGTAATGTCGGAACCCCGGTCCCCGAGATCGCCGGTTTGATTCCGTATAGGGACCGAAAACACCGCGGGTCGGGTTGGGTCCCCGGGTGGCGCCACAGGGTAATGTCGGGACTCCGGTCCCCGAGGTCGCCGGTTCGATTCCTAATAGGGGCCAAAAACATCCCGGGTCGGTTTGGGTTGGGTCCCCGGGTGGCGCCACAGGAAAATGTCGGGACCCCGGCCCCCGAGGTCGCCCGTTCGATTCTCCATAGGGGCCTGAAAAAGGCCCTTGTCCGGGTCGGGTCCACGGGTAGCGCCACAGGGTACTGTCGGGACCCCGGCACCTGAGGTCGCCAATTTGATTCCCAAAGGGGCCGAAAACACCCCATGTGGGGTCGGAACCCCAGGTGGCGCCACAGGGTAGGCTCGTGCCCCCGGCAAGCAAGGTCGCCGGTTCAATTCCCCATAGGGGCCGAAAACACCCCTGGTCGGGTCGGGTCGGGTCCACGGGAGGCGCCACAGGGTAATGTTGGGACTCCGACCCCGAGGTTGTCGGTTTGATTTCCCACAGGGGCCGAAAACACCCCGGGTCGGGTCAGGTCCCCGGGTGGCGCCACAGGGTTATGTCGGGACCCCGGGCCAGGAGGTCGCCCGTTCGATTCCCCATAGGGGCCGAAAACACCCCGGGTCGGGTCGGGTCCCCGGGTGGCGCCACAGGGTAATGTCGGTACCCCCGGCACCCGAGGTCGCCCGTTCGATTCCCCATAGGGGCCGAAAAAACCCCGGGTCAGGTTCCCGGTTGGCGCCACAGGGTAGGCTTGTGCCCCCTGCCCCCAAGGTTGCCGGTTCGATTCCCCATAGGGGCCGAAAACACCCCGGGTCGGGTCGGGTCCCCGGGTGGCACCACAGGGTAGGCTCGTGCCCCCGGCCCCCGAGGTCGCCGGTTTGATTCCCCATAGGGGCTGAAAACACCCCGGGTCGGGTCTCGTGCCCGGGTGGCGCCACAGGGTAATGTCAGGATCCCGGCCCCCGAGGTCGCCGGTTCAATTCGCCATAGGGGCCGAAAACACCCTGGGTCGGGTCGAGTCCCCGGGTGGTGCCACAGGGTACTGTCGGGACCCCGGCCCCCGAGGTCGCCGGTTCGATTCCCCAGAGGGGCCTGAAAAAGGCCTTTTTCCGGGTCGGATCCCCAAGTGGCGCCACAGGGTAATGTCGGGACCCAGGTCCCCAAGGTCACCCGTGCGATTCCCCATAGTGGCCGAAAACACCCCAGGTCGGGTCGGGTCCCCAGGTGGCACCACAGGGTACGCTCGTGCCCCCGGTCCCCGAGGTCGCCGGTTCGATTCCCCATAGGGGCCGAAAACACCCCGGGTCGGGTCGGGTCCCCGGGTGGCGCCACAGGGTAATGTCGGGACCCCGGCCCCCGAGGTCGCCGGTTCGATTCCCCATAGGGGCCGAAAACACCCCGGGTCGGGTCGGGTCCCCGGGTGGCGCCACAGGGTAATGTCGGGACCCCGGCCCTCGAGGTCGCAGGTTCGATTCCCCATAGGGGCCGAAAACACCCCGGGTGGGGTCTCGTCCCCGGGTGGCGCCACAGGGTGCCCCCGGCCCCCGAGGTCGCCGGATCTATTCCCCATAGGGGCCGAAAACACCCCGGGTCGGGTCGGGTCCCCGGGTGGTGCCACAGGGTACTGTCGGGACCCCGGCCCCCGAGGTCGCCGGTTCGATTCCCCAGAGGGGCCTGAAAAAGGCCTTTTTCCGGGTCGGATCCCCAGGTGGCGCCACAGGGTAATGTCGGGACCCAGGTCCCCGAGGTCGCCCGTGCGATTCCCCATAGTGGCCGAAAACACCCCAGGTCGGGTCGGGTCCCCAGGTGGCACCACAGGGTACGCTCGTGCCCCCGGTCCCCGAGGTCGCCGGTTCGATTCCCCATAGGGGCCGAAAACACCCCGGGTCGGGTCTGGTCCCCGGGTGGCGCCACAGGGTAATGTCGGGACCCCGGCCCCCGAGGTCGCCGGTTCGATTCCCCATAGGGGCCGAAAACACCCCGGGTCGGGTCGGGTCCCCGGGTGGCGCCACAGGGTAATGTCAGGACCCCGGCCCTCGAGGTCGCAGGTTCGATTCCCCATAGGGGCCGAAAACACCCCGGGTGGGGTCTCGTCCCCGGGTGGCGCCACAGGGTACCCCCGGCCCCCGAGGTCGCCGGATCTATTCCCCATAGGGGCCGAAAACACCCCGGGTCGGGTCGGGTCCCCGGGTGGCGCCACAGGGTAGGCTTGTGCCCCCGGCCCCCGAGGTCTCCGGTTCGATTCCCCATAGGGGCCGAAAACACCCCGGGTCGGGTCTGGTCCCCGGGTGGCGCCACAGGGTACTGTCGGGACCCCGGCCCCCGAGGTTACCGGTTCGATTCCCCATAGGGGCCTAAAAAACCCCGGGTCGGGTCTCGTACCCGGGTGGCGCCACAGGGTAGGCTCGTGCCCCCGGCCCTCGAGGTCGCAGGTTCGATTCCCCAGAGGGGCCAAAAACACCCCGGGTCGGGTCAGGTCCCCGGGTGGCGCCACAGGGTAATGTCGGGACCCCGGCCCCTGAGGTCGACGGTTCGATTCCCCATAGGGGCCGAAAACACCCCGGGTCGGGTCGGGTGCCGGGTGGCGCCACAGGGTAATGTTGGGACCCCGGTCCCCGAGGTCGCCGGTTCGATTCCCCATAGGGGCCAAAAATACCACGGGTTGGGTCAGGTCCCCGGGTGGCGCCACAGGGTAATGTCGGGACCCTGGCCCCCGAGGTCGCCCGTTCGATTCCCCATAGGGGCCGAAAACACCCCATTTCTGGTCGTGTCCCCGGGTGGCGCCACAGGGTAGGCGCGTGCCCCCGGACCCCAAGGTCGCCGGTTCGATTCCCCAGAGGGGCCGAAAACACCCCAGGTCGGGTCGGGTCCCCGGGTGGCGCCACAGGGTAGGCTCGTGCCCCCGGCCCCCAAGATCGCCGGTTCGATTCCCCATAGGGGCCTGAAAAAGGCCCTTGTACGGGTCAGGTCCCCAGGTGGCGCCACAGGGTAATGTCAGGACCCCGGCCCCCGAGGTCGCCGGTTCGATTCCCCATAGGGTTCGAAAACACCCCAGGTCGGGTCGGGTCCCCGCGTGGCGCCACAGGGTAATGTCGGGACCCCAGGCCCCGAAGTCGCCGGTTCGATTCCCCATAGGGGCCGAAAACACCCCGGGTCGGCTCTGGTCCCCAATATGGGCCACAGGGTAATGTCGGGACCCCGGCCCCCCAGGTCTCCGGATCGATTCCCCATAGGGGCCTAAAATACCACGGGTTGGGTCAGGTCCCCGGGTGGCGCCACAGGGTAATGTCGGGACCCCAGCCCCCGAGGTCGCCGGTTCGATTCCCCATAGGGGCCGAAAACACCCCGGGTCGGGTCGGGTCCCCGGGTGGCGCCACAGGGTAATGTCGGGACCCCGGCCCCCGAGGTCGACGGTTCGATTCCCCATAGGGGCCGAAAATACCACAGGTTGGGTCAGGTCCCCGGGTGGCGCCACAGGGTAATATCGGGACCCCGGGCCCCGAGGTCGCCGGTTCAATTCCCCATAGGGGCCGAAAACACCCGGGGTAGGGTCGGGTCCCTGGGTGGCGCCAAAGGGTAATGTCGGGACCCCAGGCCCCGAGGTCGCCGGTTCGATTCCCCATAGGGGCCGAAAACACCCGGGGTCGGGTCGGGTGCCCGGGTGGCGCCACAGGGTAATGTTGGTACCCCGGTCCCCGAGGTCGCCGGTTCGATTCCCCATAGGGGCCAAAAATACCACGGGTTGGGTCAGGTCCCCGGGTGGCGCCACAGGGTAATATCGGGACCCCGGCCCCCGAGGTCGCCCGTTCGATTCCCCATAGGGGCCGAAAACACCCCATTTCTGGTCGTGTCCCCAGGTGGCGCCACAGGGTACTGTCTGGACCCCGGCCCCCAAGGTCGCCGGTTCGATTCCCCAGAGGGGCCTGAAAAAGGCCCTTGTACGGGTCAGGTCCCCGGGTGGCGCCACAGGGTACTGTCGGGACCCCGGCCCCCGAGGTCGCCGGTTCGATTCCCCAGAGGGGCTGAAAATACCCCGGGTCGGGTCAGGTCCCCGGGTGGCACCACAGGGTAGGCTCGTGCCCCCGGCCCCCGAGGTCGCCGGTTCGATTCCCCATAGGGGCCAAAAACACCCCGGGTCGGGTCGGGTCGGGTCCCCAGGTGGCGCCACAGGGTAGGTTCGTGCCTCTGGCCCCCGAGGTCGCCAGTTCGATTCCCCAGAGGGGCCGAAAACACCCCGGGTCGAATCGGGTCCCTGGGTGACACCACAGGGTAATGTCGGGATCCCGGGCCCCGAGGTTGCCGGTTCGATTCCCCAGAGGGGCCTGAAAAAGGTCTTTGTCCGGGTCGGGTCCCCAGGAGGAGCCCCACGGTAATGTCGGGACCCCGGTCACCAAGGTCGCAGGTTCGATTCCCCATAGACGCCGAAAAAAGGCCAGGGTCGGGTCGGGTCCCCGGGTGACGCCACAGGTTAATTTCGGGACCTCGGTCCCCGAGGTCGCCATTTCGATTCCCCATAGGGGCTGAAAACACCCCGGGTCGGGTCTTGTCCCTGGGTGGCGCCACAGGGTTGGCTCGTTCCCTTGGCCCCCAAGGTCGCCGGTTCGATTCCCCATAGGGGCCGAAAACACCCCAAGGTCGGGTCGGGTTCCCAGGTGGCGCCACAGGGTAATGTCGGGACCCGGGCCCCTGAGGTCGCCGGTTCGATTCCCCAGAGGGGCCGAAAAAACCCCGGGTCAGGTCTTGTCCCTGGGTGGCGCCACAGGGTTGGCTCGTTCCCTTGGCCCCCGAGGTCCCCGGTTCGATTCCCCATAGGGGCCGAAAACACCCCGGGTCGGGTCGGGTCCCTGGGTGGCGCCACAGGGTAATGTCGGGACCCCGGCCCCCGAGGTCGCCGGTTCGATTCCCCATAGGCGCCGAAAACACCCCGGGTCGGGTCGTGTCCCGGGTGGCGCCAGAGGGTAGGCTTGTGCCCCCGGCACCCAAGGTCGCAGGTTCGATTCCCCATAGGGGCCGAAAATACCACCGGTCGGGTCGGGGCCCGCGTGGCGCCACAGGGTAATGTCGGAACCCCGGTCCCCGAGATCGCCGGTTTGATTCCGTATAGGGACCGAAAACACCGCGGGTCGGGTTGGGTCCCCGGGTGGCGCCACAGGGTAATGTCGGGACTCCGGTCCCCGAGGTCGCCGGTTCGATTCCTAATAGGGGCCAAAAACATCCCGGGTCGGTTTGGGTTGGGTCCCCGGGTGGCGCCACAGGAAAATGTCGGGACCCCGGCCCCCGAGGTCGCCCGTTCGATTCTCCATAGGGGCCTGAAAAAGGCCCTTGTCCGGGTCGGGTCCACGGGTAGCGCCACAGGGTACTGTCGGGACCCCGGCACCTGAGGTCGCCAATTTGATTCCCAAGGGGCCGAAAACACCCCATGTGGGGTCGGAACCCCAGGTGGCGCCACAGGGTAGGCTCGTGCCCCCGGCAAGCAAGGTCGCCGGTTCAATTCCCCATAGGGGCCGAAAACACCCCTGGTCGGGTCGGGTCGGGTCCACGGGAGGCGCCACAGGGTAATGTTGGGACTCCGACCCACGAGGTCGCCGGTTTGATTCGCCATAGGCGCCGAAAAAGGACAGGGTCGGGTCGGGTCCCTGGGTTGTGCCACAGGGTAGGCTCGTGCCCCCGGCCCCCGAGGTTGCAGGTTCGATTCCCCATAGGGGCCGAAAACACCCCTGGTCGGGTCGGGTCATCAGGTGGCGCCACAGGGTAGGCTCGTGCCCCCGGCCCCCGAGGTCGCCGGTTCGATTCTCCATAGGGGCCGAAAACACCCCAGGTCGGGTCGGGTCCCCGGGTGGCGCCACAGGGTAATGTCGGGACCCCGGCCCCCGAGGTCGCCGGTTCGATTCCCCATAGGGGCCGAAAACACCCGGGGTCGGGTCGGGTCCCCGGGTGGCGCCACAGGGTAATGTCGGGACCCCGGCCCTCGAGGTCGCAGGTTTGATTCCCCAGAGGGGCCAAAAACACCCCGGGTCGGGTCGGGTCCCCGGGTGGCGCCACAGGGTAATGTCGGTACCCCGGCACCCGAGGTCGCCCGTTCGATTCCCCATAGGGGCCGAAAACACCCCATGTCGGGTCGGGTTTCCAGGTGGCGCCACAGGGTAATGTCGGGCCCCCGGCCCACGAGGTCGCCGGTTTGATTCGCCATAGGCGCCGAAAAAGGACAGGGTCGGGTCGGGTCCCTGGGTTGTGCCACAGGGTAGGCTCGTGCCCCCGGCCCCCGAGGTTGCAGGTTCGATTCCCCATAGGGGCCGAAAACACCCCTGGTCGGGTCGGGTCATCAGGTGGCGCCACAGGGTAGGCTCGTGCCCCCGGCCCCCGAGGTCGCCGGTTCGATTCTCCATAGGGGCCGAAAACACCGCAGGTCGGGTCTGGTCCCCGGGTGGCGCCACAGGGTAGGCTCGTGCCCCCGGCCCCCGAGGTCGCCGGTTCGATTCCCCATAGGGGCCGAAAACACCCCGGGTCGGGTCGGGTCCCCGGGTGGCGCCACAGGTTAATGTCGGGACCCCGGCCCTCGAGGTCGCAGGTTTGATTCCACAGAGGGGCCAAAAACACCCCGGGTCGGGTCGGGTCCCCGGGTGGCGCCACAGCGTAATGTCGGGACCCCGGCCCCCGAGGTCGCCGGTTCGATTCCCCATAGGCGCCGAAAACACCCCGGGTCAGGTCGCGTCCCCGGGTGGCGCCACAGGGTAATGTCGGGACCCCGGCCCCCGAGGTCGCCGGTTCGATTCCCCATAGGGGCCGAAAAAGGACAGGGTCGGGTCGGGTCCCTGGGTGGCGCCACAGGGTAATGTCGGGACCCCGGCCCCCGAGGTCGCAGGTTCGATTCCCTATAGGGGCCGAAAAAGGCCAGGGTCGGGTCGGGTCTCCGGGTGGCGCCACAGGGTAATATCGGGACCCCGGCCCCCGAGGTCGCCCGTTCGATTCCCCATAGGGGCCGAAAACACCCCGGGTCGGGTCTGGTCTCCACGTGGCGCCACAGGGTAATGTCGGGACCCCGGCCCCCGAGGTCGCCGGTTCGATTCCCCATAGGAGCCGAAAACACCCCGGGTCGGGTCGGGTCCCTGGGTGGTGCCACAGGGTACTGTCGGGACCCCAGCCCCCGAGGTCGCCGGTTCGATTCCCCAGAGGGGCCTGAAAAAGGCCTTTTTCCGGGTCGGATCCCCAGGTGGCGCCACAGGGTAATGTCGGGACCCAGGTCCCCGAGGTCGCCCGTGCGATTCCCCATAGTGGCCGAAAACACCCCAGGTCGGGTCGGGTCCCCAGGTGGCACCACAGGGTACGCTCGTGCCCCCGTTCCCCGAGGTCGCCAGTTCGATTCCCCAGAGGGGCCGAAAACACCCCGGGTCGGGTCGGGTCCCCGGGTGGCGCCACAGGGTAATGTCGGGACCCCGGTCCCCGAGGTCGCCAGTTCGATTCCCCATAGGGGCCGAAAACACCCCTGGTCGGGTCGGGTCCCCGGGTGGCGCCACAGGGTAATGTCGGGACCCCGGCCCTCGAGGTCGCAGGTTCGATTCCCCATAGGGGCCGAAAACACCCCGGTTCGGGTCTCGTCCCCGGGTGGCGCCACAGGGTGCCCCCGGCCCCCGAGGTCGCCGGATCTATTCCCCATAGGGGCCGAAAACACCCCGGGTCGGGTCGGGTCCCCGGGTGGTGCCACAGGGTACTGTCGGGACCCCGGCCCCCGAGGTCGCCGGTTCGATTCCCCAGAGGGGCCTGAAAAAGGCCTTTTTCCGGGTCGGATCCCCAGGTGGCGCCACAGGGTAATGTCGGGACCCAGGTCCCCGAGGTCGCCCGTGCGATTCCCCATAGTGGCCGAAAACACCCCAGGTCGGGTCGGGTCCCCAGGTGGCACCACAGGGTACGCTCGTGCCCCCGGTCCCCGAGGTCGCCGGTTCGATTCCCCATAGGGGCCGAAAAAACCCCGGGTCGGGTCTGGTCCCCGGGTGGCGCCACAGGGTAATGTCGGGACCCCGGCCCCCGAGGTCGCCGGTTCGATTCCCCATAGGGGCCGAAAACACCCCGGGTCGGGTCGGGTCCCCGGGTGGCGCCACAGGGTAATGTCAGGACCCCGGCCCTCGAGGTCGCAGGTTCGATTCCCCATAGGGGCCGAAAACACCCCGGGTGGGGTCTCGTCCCCGGGTGGCGCCACAGGGTACCCCCGGCCCCCGAGGTCGCCGGATCTATTCCCCATAGGGGCCGAAAACACCCCGGGTCGGGTCGGGTCCCCGGGTGGCGCCACAGGGTAGGCTTGTGCCCCCGGCCCCCGAGGTCTCCGGTTCGATTCCCCATAGGGGCCGAAAACACCCCGGGTCGGGTCTGGTCCCCGGGTGGCGCCACAGGGTACTGTCGGGACCCCGGCCCCCGAGGTTACCGGTTCGATTCCCCATAGGGGCCTAAAAAACCCCGGGTCGGGTCTCGTACCCGGGTGGCGCCACAGGGTAGGCTCGTGCCCCCGGCCCTCGAGGTCGCAGGTTCGATTCCCCAGAGGGGCCAAAAACACCCCGGGTCGGGTCAGGTCCCCGGGTGGCGCCACAGGGTAATGTCGGGACCCCGGCCCCTGAGGTCGACGGTTCGATTCCCCATAGGGGCCGAAAACACCCCGGGTCGGGTCGGGTGCCGGGTGGCGCCACAGGGTAATGTTGGGACCCCGGTCCCCGAGGTCGCCGGTTCGATTCCCCATAGGGGCCAAAAATACCACGGGTTGGGTCAGGTCCCCGGGTGGCGCCACAGGGTAATGTCGGGACCCTGGCCCCCGAGGTCGCCCGTTCGATTCCCCATAGGGGCCGAAAACACCCCATTTCTGGTCGTGTCCCCGGGTGGCGCCACAGGGTAGGCGCGTGCCCCCGGACCCCAAGGTCGCCGGTTCGATTCCCCAGAGGGGCCGAAAACACCCCAGGTCGGGTCGGGTCCCCGGGTGGCGCCACAGGGTAGGCTCGTGCCCCCGGCCCCCAAGATCGCCGGTTCGATTCCCCATAGGGGCCTGAAAAAGGCCCTTGTACGGGTCAGGTCCCCAGGTGGCGCCACAGGGTAATGTCAGGACCCCGGCCCCCGAGGTCGCCGGTTCGATTCCCCATAGGGTTCGAAAACACCCCAGGTCGGGTCGGGTCCCCGCGTGGCGCCACAGGGTAATGTCGGGACCCCAGGCCCCGAAGTCGCCGGTTCGATTCCCCATAGGGGCCGAAAACACCCCGGGTCGGCTCTGGTCCCCAATATGGGCCACAGGGTAATGTCGGGACCCCGGCCCCCCAGGTCTCCGGATCGATTCCCCATAGGGGCCTAAAATACCACGGGTTGGGTCAGGTCCCCGGGTGGCGCCACAGGGTAATGTCGGGACCCCAGCCCCCGAGGTCGCCGGTTCGATTCCCCATAGGGGCCGAAAACACCCCGGGTCGGGTCGGGTCCCCGGGTGGCGCCACAGGGTAATGTCGGGACCCCGGCCCCCGAGGTCGACGGTTCGATTCCCCATAGGGGCCGAAAATACCACAGGTTGGGTCAGGTCCCCGGGTGGCGCCACAGGGTAATATCGGGACCCCGGGCCCCGAGGTCGCCGGTTCAATTCCCCATAGGGGCCGAAAACACCCGGGGTAGGGTCGGGTCCCTGGGTGGCGCCAAAGGGTAATGTCGGGACCCCAGGCCCCGAGGTCGCCGGTTCGATTCCCCATAGGGGCCGAAAACACCCGGGGTCGGGTCGGGTGCCCGGGTGGCGCCACAGGGTAATGTTGGTACCCCGGTCCCCGAGGTCGCCGGTTCGATTCCCCATAGGGGCCAAAAATACCACGGGTTGGGTCAGGTCCCCGGGTGGCGCCACAGGGTAATATCGGGACCCCGGCCCCCGAGGTCGCCCGTTCGATTCCCCATAGGGGCCGAAAACACCCCATTTCTGGTCGTGTCCCCAGGTGGCGCCACAGGGTACTGTCTGGACCCCGGCCCCCAAGGTCGCCGGTTCGATTCCCCAGAGGGGCCTGAAAAAGGCCCTTGTACGGGTCAGGTCCCCGGGTGGCGCCACAGGGTACTGTCGGGACCCCGGCCCCCGAGGTCGCCGGTTCGATTCCCCAGAGGGGCTGAAAATACCCCGGGTCGGGTCAGGTCCCCGGGTGGCACCACAGGGTAGGCTCGTGCCCCCGGCCCCCGAGGTCGCCGGTTCGATTCCCCATAGGGGCCAAAAACACCCCGGGTCGGGTCGGGTCGGGTCCCCAGGTGGCGCCACAGGGTAGGTTCGTGCCTCTGGCCCCCGAGGTCGCCAGTTCGATTCCCCAGAGGGGCCGAAAACACCCCGGGTCGAATCGGGTCCCTGGGTGACACCACAGGGTAATGTCGGGATCCCGGGCCCCGAGGTTGCCGGTTCGATTCCCCAGAGGGGCCTGAAAAAGGTCTTTGTCCGGGTCGGGTCCCCAGGAGGAGCCCCACGGTAATGTCGGGACCCCGGTCACCAAGGTCGCAGGTTCGATTCCCCATAGACGCCGAAAAAAGGCCAGGGTCGGGTCGGGTCCCCGGGTGACGCCACAGGTTAATTTCGGGACCTCGGTCCCCGAGGTCGCCATTTCGATTCCCCATAGGGGCTGAAAACACCCCGGGTCGGGTCTTGTCCCTGGGTGGCGCCACAGGGTTGGCTCGTTCCCTTGGCCCCCAAGGTCGCCGGTTCGATTCCCCATAGGGGCCGAAAACACCCCAAGGTCGGGTCGGGTTCCCAGGTGGCGCCACAGGGTAATGTCGGGACCCGGGCCCCTGAGGTCGCCGGTTCGATTCCCCAGAGGGGCCGAAAAAACCCCGGGTCAGGTCTTGTCCCTGGGTGGCGCCACAGGGTTGGCTCGTTCCCTTGGCCCCCGAGGTCCCCGGTTCGATTCCCCATAGGGGCCGAAAACACCCCGGGTCGGGTCGGGTCCCTGGGTGGCGCCACAGGGTAATGTCGGGACCCCGGCCCCCGAGGTCGCCGGTTCGATTCCCCATAGGCGCCGAAAACACCCCGGGTCGGGTCGTGTCCCGGGTGGCGCCAGAGGGTAGGCTTGTGCCCCCGGCACCCAAGGTCGCAGGTTCGATTCCCCATAGGGGCCGAAAATACCACCGGTCGGGTCGGGGCCCGCGTGGCGCCACAGGGTAATGTCGGAACCCCGGTCCCCGAGATCGCCGGTTTGATTCCGTATAGGGACCGAAAACACCGCGGGTCGGGTTGGGTCCCCGGGTGGCGCCACAGGGTAATGTCGGGACTCCGGTCCCCGAGGTCGCCGGTTCGATTCCTAATAGGGGCCAAAAACATCCCGGGTCGGTTTGGGTTGGGTCCCCGGGTGGCGCCACAGGAAAATGTCGGGACCCCGGCCCCCGAGGTCGCCCGTTCGATTCTCCATAGGGGCCTGAAAAAGGCCCTTGTCCGGGTCGGGTCCACGGGTAGCGCCACAGGGTACTGTCGGGACCCCGGCACCTGAGGTCGCCAATTTGATTCCCAAGGGGCCGAAAACACCCCATGTGGGGTCGGAACCCCAGGTGGCGCCACAGGGTAGGCTCGTGCCCCCGGCAAGCAAGGTCGCCGGTTCAATTCCCCATAGGGGCCGAAAACACCCCTGGTCGGGTCGGGTCGGGTCCACGGGAGGCGCCACAGGGTAATGTTGGGACTCCGACCCACGAGGTCGCCGGTTTGATTCGCCATAGGCGCCGAAAAAGGACAGGGTCGGGTCGGGTCCCTGGGTTGTGCCACAGGGTAGGCTCGTGCCCCCGGCCCCCGAGGTTGCAGGTTCGATTCCCCATAGGGGCCGAAAACACCCCTGGTCGGGTCGGGTCATCAGGTGGCGCCACAGGGTAGGCTCGTGCCCCCGGCCCCCGAGGTCGCCGGTTCGATTCTCCATAGGGGCCGAAAACACCCCAGGTCGGGTCGGGTCCCCGGGTGGCGCCACAGGGTAATGTCGGGACCCCGGCCCCCGAGGTCGCCGGTTCGATTCCCCATAGGGGCCGAAAACACCCGGGGTCGGGTCGGGTCCCCGGGTGGCGCCACAGGGTAATGTCGGGACCCCGGCCCTCGAGGTCGCAGGTTTGATTCCCCAGAGGGGCCAAAAACACCCCGGGTCGGGTCGGGTCCCCGGGTGGCGCCACAGGGTAATGTCGGTACCCCGGCACCCGAGGTCGCCCGTTCGATTCCCCATAGGGGCCGAAAACACCCCATGTCGGGTCGGGTTTCCAGGTGGCGCCACAGGGTAATGTCGGGCCCCCGGCCCACGAGGTCGCCGGTTTGATTCGCCATAGGCGCCGAAAAAGGACAGGGTCGGGTCGGGTCCCTGGGTTGTGCCACAGGGTAGGCTCGTGCCCCCGGCCCCCGAGGTTGCAGGTTCGATTCCCCATAGGGGCCGAAAACACCCCTGGTCGGGTCGGGTCATCAGGTGGCGCCACAGGGTAGGCTCGTGCCCCCGGCCCCCGAGGTCGCCGGTTCGATTCTCCATAGGGGCCGAAAACACCGCAGGTCGGGTCTGGTCCCCGGGTGGCGCCACAGGGTAGGCTCGTGCCCCCGGCCCCCGAGGTCGCCGGTTCGATTCCCCATAGGGGCCGAAAACACCCCGGGTCGGGTCGGGTCCCCGGGTGGCGCCACAGGTTAATGTCGGGACCCCGGCCCTCGAGGTCGCAGGTTTGATTCCACAGAGGGGCCAAAAACACCCCGGGTCGGGTCGGGTCCCCGGGTGGCGCCACAGCGTAATGTCGGGACCCCGGCCCCCGAGGTCGCCGGTTCGATTCCCCATAGGCGCCGAAAACACCCCGGGTCAGGTCACGTCCCCGGGTGGCGCCACAGGGTAATGTCGGGACCCCGGCCCCCGAGGTCGCCGGTTCGATTCCCCATAGGGGCCGAAAAAGGACAGGGTCGGGTCGGGTCCCTGGGTGGCGCCACAGGGTAATGTCGGGACCCCGGCCCCCGAGGTCGCAGGTTCGATTCCCTATAGGGGCCGAAAAAGGCCAGGGTCGGGTCGGGTCTCCGGGTGGCGCCACAGGGTAATATCGGGACCCCGGCCCCCGAGGTCGCCCGTTCGATTCCCCATAGGGGCCGAAAACACCCCGGGTCGGGTCTGGTCTCCACGTGGCGCCACAGGGTAATGTCGGGACCCCGGCCCCCGAGGTCGCCGGTTCGATTCCCCATAGGAGCCGAAAACACCCCGGGTCGGGTCGGGTCCCTGGGTGGTGCCACAGGGTACTGTCGGGACCCCAGCCCCCGAGGTCGCCGGTTCGATTCCCCAGAGGGGCCTGAAAAAGGCCTTTTTCCGGGTCGGATCCCCAGGTGGCGCCACAGGGTAATGTCGGGACCCAGGTCCCCGAGGTCGCCCGTGCGATTCCCCATAGTGGCCGAAAACACCCCAGGTCGGGTCGGGTCCCCAGGTGGCACCACAGGGTACGCTCGTGCCCCCGTTCCCCGAGGTCGCCAGTTCGATTCCCCAGAGGGGCCGAAAACACCCCGGGTCGGGTCGGGTCCCCGGGTGGCGCCACAGGGTAATGTCGGGACCCCGGTCCCCGAGGTCGCCAGTTCGATTCCCCATAGGGGCCGAAAACACCCCTGGTCGGGTCGGGTCCCCGGGTGGCGCCACAGGGTAATGTCGGGACCCCGGCCCTCGAGGTCGCAGGTTCGATTCCCCATAGGGGCCGAAAACACCCCGGTTCGGGTCTCGTCCCCGGGTGGCGCCACAAGGTGCCCCCCACCCCGAGGTCGCCGGATCTATTCCCCATAGGGGCCGAAAACACCCCGGGTCGGGTCGGGTCCCCGGGTGGCGCCACAGGGTAGGCTTGTGCCCCCGGCCCCCGAGGTGGCCCGTTCGATTCCCCATAGGGGCCGAAAACACCCCAGGTCTGGTCGGGTTCCCAGGTGGCGCCACAGGGTAATGTCGGGACCCCGGCCCCTGAGGTCGCCGGTTCGATTCCCCATATGGGCCGAAAAAACCCCGGGTCGGGTCTTGTCCCTGGGTGGCGCCACAGGGTTGGCTCGTTCCCTTGGCCCCCGAGGTCCCCGGTTCGATTCCCCATAGGGGCCGAAAACACCCCGGGTCGGGTCGGGTCCCCGGGTGGCGCCACAGGGTAATGTCGGGCCCCTGGCCCCCCAGGTCGCCGGTTCGATTCCTTATAGGGACCGAAAACACCCCGGGTCGGGTCTCGTGCCCGGGTGGCGCCACAGGGTAATGTCAGGATCCCGGCCCCCGAGGTCGCCGGTTCAATTCGCCATAGGGGCCGAAAAAGGACAGGGTCGGGCCGGGTTCCTGGGTGGCGCCACAGGGTACTGTCGGGACCCCGGCCCCCGAGGTCGCCGGTTCGATTCCCCAGAGGGGCCTGAAAAAGGCCTTTGTCCGGGTCGGATCCCCAGGTGGCGCCACAGGGTAATGTCGGGACCCCGGCCCACGAGGTCGCCCGTGCGATTCCCCATAGGGGCCGAAAACACCCCGGGTCGGGTCGGGTCCCCGGGTGGCGCCACAGGGTGCCCCCGGCCCCCGAGGTCGCCGGATCTATTCCCCATAGGGGCCGAAAACACCCCGGGTCGGGTCGGGTCCCCGGGTGGCGCCACAGGGTAGGCTTGTGCCCCCGGCCCCCGAGGTCGCCGGTTTGATTCCCCAAACGGGCCGAAAACACCCCGGGTCGGGTCGGATCCCCGTGTGGCACCACAGGGTAATGTCGGGACCCTGACCACCGAGGTCGCCGGTTCGATTGCCCAGAGGGGCCTGAAAAAGGCCTTGTCCGGGTCGGGTCGCCAGGAGGCGTCACAGGGTAATGTCGGGACACCGGCCCCCGAGGTCGCCGGTTCGATTCCCAATAGGGGCCGAAAACACCCCGGGTCGGGTCGGGTACCTGGGTGGCGCCACAGGGTAGGCTCGTGCCCCCGGCCCCCGAGGTCGCAGGTTCGATTCCTCATAATAGCCAAAAACACCCCGGGTCGGGTCAGGTCCCCGGGTGGCGCCACAGGGTAATGTCGGGACCCGGCCCCCGAGGTCGCCGGTTCGATTCGCCATAGGGGCCGAAAACACCCCGGGTCGGGTCTGGTCCCCGGGTAGCGCCACAGGGTAATGTCGGGACCCCGGCCCTCGAGGTCGCCAGTTCGATTCCCCATAGGGGCCGAAAACACCCCGGATCGGGTCGAGTGCCCGGGTGGCGCCACAGGGTAGGCTCGTGCCCCCGGCCCCCGAGGTCGCCGGTTCGATTCCCCATAGGGGCCGAAAACACCGCAGGTCGTGTCGGGTCCCCGGGTGGCGCCACAGGGTAATGTCGGGACCCCGGCCCCTGAGGTCGACGGTTCGATTCCCCATAGGGGCCGAAAACACCCCAGGTCGGGTCGGGTGCCGGGTGGCGCCACAGGGTAATGTTGGGACCCCGGTCCCCGAGGTCGCCGGTTCGATTCCCCATAGGGGCCAAAAATACCACGGGTTGGGTCAGGTCCCCGGGTGGCGCCACAGGGTAATGTCGGGACCCTGGCCCCCGAGGTCGCCCGTTCGATTCCCCATAGGGGCCGAAAACACCCCATTTCTGGTCGTGTCCCCGGGTGGCGCCACATTGTAGGCGCGTGCCCCCGGACCCCAAGGTCGCCGGTTCGATTCCCCAGAGGGGCCGAAAACACCCCAGGTCGGGTCGGGTCCCCGGGTGGCGCCACAGGGTACTGTCGGGACCCCGGCCCCCAAGATCGCCGGTTCGATTCCCCATAGGGGCCTGAAAAAGGCCCTTGTACGGGTCAGGTCCCCAGGTGGCGCCACAGGGTAATGTCAGGACCCCGGCCCCCGAGGTCGCCGGTTCGATTCCCCATAGGGTCCGAAAACACCCCAGGTCGGGTCGGGTCCCCGCGTGGCGCCACAGGGTAATGTCGGGACCCGAGGCCCCGAAGTCGCCGGTTCGATTCCCCATAGGGGCCGAAAACACCCCGGGTCGGGTCTGGTCCCCGGTATGGGCCACAGGGTAATGTCGGCACCCCGGCCCCCCAGGTCTCCGGTTTGATTCCCCATAGGGGCCTAAAATACCATGGGTTGGGTCAGGTCCCTGGGTGGCGCCACAGGGTAGGCTTGTGCCCCCGGCCCCCGAGGTCGCCGGTTTGATTCCCCAAAGGGGCCGAAAACACCCCGGGTCGGGTCGGATCCCCGTGTGGCACCACAGGGTAATGTCGGGACCCTGACCACCGAGGTCGCCGGTTCGATTGCCCAGAGGGGCCTGAAAAAGGCCTGGTCCGGGTCGGGTCGCCAGGAGGCGTCACAGGGTAATGTCGGGACACCGGCCCCCGAGGTCGCCGGTTCGATTCCCAATAGGGGCCGAAAACACCCCGGGTCGGGTCGGGTACCTGGGTGGCGCCACAGGGTAGGCTCGTGCCCCCGGCCCCCGAGGTCGCCGGTTCGATTCCTCATAATAGCCAAAAACACCCCGGATCGGGTCGAGTGCCCGGGTGGCGCCACAGGGTAGGCTCGTGCCCCCGGCCCCCGAGGTCGCCGGTTCGATTCCCCATAGGGGCCGAAAACACCGCAGGTCGTGTCGGGTCCCCGGGTGGCAACACAGGGTAATGTCGGGACCCCGGCCCCTGAGGTCGACGGTTCGATTCCCCATAGGGGCCGAAAACACCCCAGGTCGGGTCGGGTGCCGGGTGGCGCCACAGGGTAATGTTGGGACCCCGGTCCCCGAGGTCGCCGGTTCGATTCCCCATAGGGGCCAAAAATACCACGGGTTGGGTCAGGTCCCCGGGTGGCGCCACAGGGTAATATCGGGACCCCGGCCCCCGAGGTCGCCCGTTCGATTCCCCATAGGGGCCGAAAACACCCCATTTCTGGTCGTGTCCCCGGGTGGCGCCACAGGGTACTGTCGGGACCTCGGCCCCCAAGGTCGCCGGTTCGATTCCCCATAGGGGCCTGAAAAAGGCCCTTGTACGGGTCAGGTCCCCGGGTGGCGCCACAGGGTACTGTCGGGACCCCGGCCCCCGAGGTCGCCGGTTCGATTCCCCAGAGGGGCTGAAAATACCCCGGGTCGGGTCGGGTCCCCGGGTGGCACCACAGGGTAGGCTCGTGCCCCCGGCCCCCAAGGTCGCCGGTTCGATTCCCCATAGGGGCCAAAAACACCCCGGGTCGGGTCGGGTCGGGTCCCCAGGTGGCGCCACAGGGTAGGTTTGTGCCTCTGGCCCCCGAGGTCACCAGTTCGATTCCCCAGAGGGGCCGAAAACACCCCGGGTCGAATCGGGTCCCTGGGTGACACCACAGGGTAATGTCGGGATCCCGGGCCCCGAGGTTGCATGTTCGATTCCCCAGAGGGGCCTGAAAAAGGTCTTTGTCCGGGTCAGGTCCCCAGGAGGAGCCCCACGGTAATGTCGGGACCCCGGTCACCAAGGTCGCAGGTTCGATTCCCCATAGACGCCGAAAAAAGGCCAGGGTCGGGTCGGGTCCCCGGGTGACGCCACAGGTTAATTTCGGGACCTCGGTCCCCGAGGTCGCCGGTTCGATTCCCCAGAGGGGCCGAAAAAACCCCGGGTCGGGTCTTGTCCCTGGGTGGCGCCACAGGGTTGGCTCGTTCCCTTGGCCCCCGAGGTCCCCGGTTCGATTCCCCATAGGGGCCGAAAACACCCCGGGTCGGGTCGGGTCCCAGGGTGGCGCCACAGGGTAATGTCGGGACCCCGGCCCCCGAGGTCGCCGGTTCGATTCCCCATAGGCGCCGAAAACACCCCGGGTCGGGTCGTGTCCCGGGTGGCGCCAGAGGGTAGGCTTGTGCTCCCGGCACCTGAGGTTGCCGGTTCGATTCCCCATAGGGGCCGAAAATACCACCGGTCGGGTCGGGGCCCGCGTGGCGCCACAGGGTAATGTCGGAACCCCGGTCCCCGAGATCGCCGGTTTGATTCCGTATAGGGACCGAAAACACCGAGGGTCGGGTTGGGTCCCCGGGTGGCGCCACAGGGTAATGTCGGGACTCCGGTCCCCGAGGTCGCCGGTTCGATTCCTAATAGGGGCCAAAAACATCCCGGGTCGGTTTGGGTTGGGTCCCCGGGTGGAGCCACAGGAAAATGTCGTGACCCCGGCCCCCGAGGTCGCCCGTTCGATTCTCCATAGGGGCCTGAAAAAGGCCCTTGTCCGGGTCGGGTCCACGGGTAGCGCCACAGGGTACTGTCGGGACCCCGGCACCTGAGGTCGCCAATTTGATTCCCAAAGGGGCCGAAAACACCCCATGTGGGGTCGGAACCCCAGGTGGCGCCACAGGGTAGGCTCGTGCCCCCGGCAAGCAAGGTCGCCGGTTCAATTCCCCATTAGGGGCCGAAAAAACACCTGGTCGGGTCGGGTCGGGTCCACGGGAGGCGCCACAGGGTAATGTTGGGACCCCGACCCCGAGGTTGTCGGTTTGATTTCCCACAGGGGCCGAAAACACCCCGGGTCGGGTCAGGTCCCCGGGTGGCGCCACAGGGTAATGTCGGGACCCCGGGCCAGGAGGTCGCCCGTTCGATTCCCCATAGGGGCCGAAAACACCCCGGGTCGGGTCGGGTCCCCGGGTGGCGCCACAGGGTAATGTCGGTACCCCGGCACCCGAGGTCGCCCGTTCGATTCCCCATAGGGGCCGAAAAAACCCCGGGTCAGGTTCCCGGTTGGCGCCACAGGGTAGGCTTGTGCCCCCTGCCCCCAAGGTTGCCGGTTCGATTCCCCATAGGGGCCGAAAACACCCCGGGTCTGGTCGGGTCCCCGGGTGGCACCACAGGGTAGGCTCGTGCCCCCGGCCCCCGAGGTCGCCGGTTTGATTCCCCATAGGGGCCGAAAACACCCCGGGTCGGGTCTCGTGCCCGGGTGGCGCCACAGGGTAATGTCAGGATCCCGGCCCCCGAGGTCGCCGGTTCGATTCCCCATAGGGGCCGAAAACACCCTGGGTCGGGTCGAGTCCCCGGGTGGTGCCACAGGGTACTGTCGGGACCCCGGCCCCCGAGGTCGCCGGTTCGATTCCCCAGAGGGGCCTGAAAAAGGCCTTTGTCCGGGTCGGATCCCCAGGTGGCGCCACAGGGTAATGTCGGGACCCCGGCCCCCGAGGTCACCCGTGCGATTCCCCATAGGGGCCGAAAACACCCCAGGTCGGGTCGGGTCCCCAGGTGGCACCACAGGGTACGCTCGTGCCCCCGGTCCCCGAGGTCGCCGGTTCGATTCCCCATAGGGGCCGAAAACACCCCGGGTCGGGTCGGGTCCCCGGGTGGCGCCACAGGGTAATGTCGGGCCCCCGGCCCCCGAGGTCGCAGGTTCGATTCCCCATAGGGGCCGAAAACACCCCGGGTGGGGTCTCGTCCCCGGGTGGCGCCACAGGGTGCCCCCGGACCCCGAGGTCGCCGGATCTATTCCCCATAGGGGCCGAAAACACCCCGGGTCGGGTCGGGTCCCCGGGTGGCGCCACAGGGTAGGCTTGTGCCCCCGGCCCCCGAGGTCGCCGGTTCGATTCCCCATAGGGGCCGAAAACACCCCGGGTCGGGTCTGGTCCCCGGGTGGCGCCACAGGGTACTGTCGGGACCCCGGCCCCCGAGGTTACCGGTTCGATTCCCCATAGGGGCCTAAAACACCCCGGGTCGGGTCTCGTACCCGGGTGGCGTCACAGGGTAGGCTCGTGCCCCCGGCCCTCGAGGTCGCAGGTTCGATTCCCCAGAGGGGCCAAAAACACCCCGGGTCGGGTCAGGTCCCCGGGTGGCGCCACAGGGTAATGTCTGGACCCGGACCCCGAGGTCGCCGGTTCGATTCGCCATAGGGGCCGAAAAAGGACAGGGTCGGGTCGGGTCCCCGGGTGGCACCACAGGTTAATGTCGGAACCCCGGCCCTCGAGGTCGCAGGTTCAATTCCCCATAGGGGCCGAAAACACCCCATGTCGGGTCGGGTTTCCAGGTGGCGCCACAGGGTAATGTCGGGCCCCCGGCCCACGAGGTCGCCGGTTTGATTCGCCATAGGCACCGAAAAAGGACAGGGTCGGGTCGGGTCCCTGGGTTGTGCCACAGGGTAGGCTCGTGCCCCCGGCCCCCGAGGTTGCAGGTTCGATTCCCCATAGGGGCCGAAAACACCCCTGGTCGGGTCGGGTCATCAGGTGGCGCCACAGGGTAATGTCGGGACCCCGGCCCCCGAGGTCGCCGGTTCGATTCCCCATAGGGGCCGAAAACACCCCGGGTCGGGTCGGGTCCCCGGGTGGCGCCACAGGGTAATGTCGGGTCCCCGGCCCTCGAGGTCGCAGGTTTGATTCCCCAGAGGGGCCAAAAACACCCCGGTTCGGGTCAGGTCCCCGGGTGGCGCCACAGCGTAATGTCGGAACTCCGGCCCCCGAGGTCGCTGGTTCGATTCCCCATAGGGGCCGAAAACACCCCGGGTCGGGTCGGGTTCCAAGGTGGCGCCACAGGGTAATGTCGGGACCCCGGCCCCCGAGGTCACCGGTTCGATTCCCCATAGGCGCCGAAAACACCCCGGGTCAGGTCGCGTCCCCGGGTGGCGCCACAGGGTAATGTCGGGATCCCGGCCCCCGAGGTCGCCGGTTCGATTCGCCATAGGGGCCGAAAAAGGACAGGGTCGGGTCGGGTCCCTGGGTGGCGCCACAGGGTACTGTCGGGACCCCGGTCCCCGAGGTCGCCAGTTCGATTCCCCATAGGGGCCGAAAACACCCCGGGTCGGGTCGGGTCCCCGGGTGGCGCCACAGGGTAATGTCGGGACCCCGGTCCCCGAGGTCGCCAGTTCGATTCCCCATAGGGGCCGAAAACACCCCGGGTCGGGTCGGGTCCCCGGGTGGCGCCACAGGGTAGGCTTGTGCCCCCGGCCCCCGAGGTCGCCGGTTCGATTCCCCATAGGGGCCGAAAACACCCCAGGTCTGGTCGGGTTCCCAGGTGGCGCCACAGGGTAATGTCGGGACCCCGGCCCCTGAGGTCGCCGGTTCGATTCCCCATATGGGCCGAAAATACCCCGGGTCGGGTCTTGTCCCTGGGTGGCGCCACAGGGTTGGCTCGTTCCCTTGGCCCCCGAGGTCCCCGGTTCGATTCCCCATAGGGGCCGAAAACACCCCGGGTCGGGTCGGGTCCCCGGGTGGCGCCACAGGGTAATGTCGGGCCCCTGGCCCCCCAGGTCGCCGGTTCGATTCCTTATAGGGACCGAAAACACCGCGGGTCGGGTTGGGTCCCCGGGTGGTGCCACAGGGTAATGTCGGGACCCCGGTCCCCGAAGTCGCCGGTTCGATTCCCCATAGGGGCCTGAAAAAGGCCCTTGTACGGGTCAGGTCCCCAGGTGGCGCCACAGGGTAATGTCAGGACCCCGGCCCCCGAGGTCGCCGGTTCGATTCCCCATAGGGTCCGAAAACACCCCAGGTCGGGTCGGGTCCCCGCGTGGCGCCACAGGGTAATGTCGGGACCCCAGGCCCCGAAGTCGCCGGTTCGATTCCCCATAGGGGCCGAAAACACCCCGGGTCGGGTCTGGTCCCCGGTATGGGCCACAGGGTAATGTCGGGACCCCGGCCCTCGAGGTCGCAGGTTTGATTCCCCAGAGGGGCCAAAAACACCCCGGGTCGGGTCGGGTCCCCGGGTGGCGCCACAGCGTAATGTCGGGACCCCGGCCCCTGAGGTCGCCGGTTCGATTCCCCATAGGCGCCGAAAACACCCCGGGTCAGGTCGGGTCCCGGGTGGCGCCACAGGGTAATGTCGGGATCCCGGCCCCCGAGGTCGCCGGTTCGATTCGCCATAGGGGCCGAAAAAGGACAGGGTCGGGTCGGGTCCCTGGGTGGCGCCACAGGGTACTGTCGGGACCCCGGCCCCCGAGGTCGCAGGTTCGATTCCCCATAGGGGCCGAAAAAGGCCAGGGTCGGGTCGGGTCCCCGGGTGGCGCCACAGGGTAATGTCGGGACCCCGGCCCCCGAGGTCGCCCGTTCGATTCCCCATAGGGGCCGAAAACACCCCGGGTCGGGTCTGGTCTCCATGTGGCGCCACAGGGTAATGTCGGGACCCCGGCCCCCGAGGTCGCCGGTTCGATTCCCCATAGGGGCCGAAAAAGGACAGGGTCGGGTCGGGTGACTGGGTGGCGCCACAGGGTACTGTCGGGACCCCGGCCCCCGAGGTCGCAGGTTCGATTCCCTATAGGGGCCGAAAAAGGCCAGGGTCGGGTCGGGTCTCCGGGTGGCGCCACAGGGTAATGTCGGGACCCCGGCCCCCGAGGTCGCCCGTTCGATTCCCCATAGGGGCCGAAAACACCCCGGGTCGGGTCTGGTCTCCACGTGGCGCCACAGGGTAATGTCGGGACCCCGGCCCCCGAGGTCGCCGGTTCGATTCCCCATAGGAGCCGAAAACACCCCAGGTCGGGTCGGGTCCCTGGGTGGTGCCACAGGGTACTGTCGGGACCCCGGCCCCCGAGGTCGCCGGTTCGATTCCCCAGAGGGGCCTGAAAAAGGCCTTTTTCCGGGTCGGATCCCCAGGTGGCGCCACAGGGTAATGTAGGGACCCAGGTCCCCGAGGTCGCCCGTGCGATTCCCCATAGTGGCCGAAAACACCCCAGGTCGGGTCGGGTCCCCAGGTGGCACCACAGGGTACGCTCGTGCCCCCGGCCCCCGAGGTCGCCGGTTCGATTCCCCATAGGCGCCGAAAACACCCCGGGTCGGGTCGTGTCCCGGGTGGCGCCAGAGGGTAGGCTTGTGCCCCCGGCACCCAAGGTTGCCGGTTCGATTCCCCATAGGGGCCGAAAATACCACCGGTCGGGTCGGGGCCCGCGTGGCGCCACAGGGTAATGTCGGAACCCCGGTCCCCGAGATCGCCGGTTTGATTCCGTATAGGGACCGAAAACACCGCGGGTCGGGTTGGGTCCCCGGGTGGCGCCACAGGGTAATGTCGGGACTCCGGTCCCCGAGGTCGCCGGTTCGATTCCTAATAGGGGCCAAAAACATCCCGGGTCGGTTTGGGTTGGGTCCCCGGGTGGAGCCACAGGAAAATGTCGTGACCCCGGCCCCCGAGGTCGCCCGTTCGATTCTCCATAGGGGCCTGAAAAAGGCCCTTGTCCGGGTCGGGTCCACGGGTAGCGCCACAGGGTACTGTCGGGACCCCGGCACCTGAGGTCGCCAATTTGATTCCCAAAGGGGCCGAAAACACCCCATGTGGGGTCGGAACCCCTGGTGGTGCCACAGGGTAGGCTCGTGCCCCCGGCAAGCAAGGTCGCCGGTTCAATTCCCCATAGGGGCCGAAAACACCCCTGGTCGGGTCGGGTCGGGTCCACGGGAGGCGCCACAGGGTAATGTTGGGACCCCGACCCCGAGGTTGTCGGTTTGATTTCCCACAGGGGCCGAAAACACCCCGGGTCGGGTCAGGTCCCCGGGTGGCGCCACAGGGTAATGTCGGGACCCCGGGCCAGGAGGTCGCCCGTTCGATTCCCCATAGGGGCCGAAAAAAACCCGGGTCAGGTTCCCGGTTGGCGTCACAGGGTAGGCTTGTGCCCCCTGCCCCCAAGGTTGCCGGTTCGATTCCCCATAGGGGCCGAAAACACCCCGGATCCGGTCGGGTCCCCGGGTGGCACCACAGGGTAGGCTCGTGCCCCCGGCCCCCGAGGTCGCCAGTTTGATTCCCCATAGGGGCCGAAAACACCCCGGGTCGGGTCAGGTCCCCGGGTGGCGCCACAGGGTAATGTCGGGACCCCGGCCCCTGAGGTCGACGGTTCGATTCCCCATAGGGGCCGAAAACACCCCGGGTCGGGTCGGGTGCCGGGTGGCGCCACAGGGTAATGTTGGGACCCCGGTCCCCGAGGTCGCCGGTTCGATTCCCCAGAGGGGCCGAAAACACCCCAGGTCGGGTCGGGTCCCCGGGTGGCGCCACAGGGTACTGTCGGGACCCCGGCCCCCAAGATCGCCGGTTCGATTCCCCATAGGGGCCTGAAAAAGGCCCTTGTACGGGTCAGGTCCCCAGGTGGCGCCACAGGGTAATGTCAGGACCCCGGCCCCCAAGGTCGCCGGTTCGATTCCCCATAGGGTTCGAAAACACCCCAGGTCGGGTCGGGTCCCCGCGTGGCGCCACAGGGTAATGTCGGGACCCCAGGCCCCGAAGTCGCCGGTTCGATTCCCCATAGGGGCCGAAAACACCCCGGGTCGGCTCTGGTCCCCAATATGGGCCACAGGGTAATGTCGGGACCCCGGCCCCCCAGGTCTCCGGATCGATTCCCCATAGGGGCCTAAAATACCACGGGTTGGGTCAGGTCCCCGGGTGGCGCCACAGGGTAATGTCGGGACCCCAGCCCCCGAGGTCGCCGGTTCGATTCCCCATAGGGGCCGAAAACACCCCGGGTCGGGTCGGGTCCCCGGGTGGCGCCACAGGGTAATGTCGGGACCCCGGCCCCCGAGGTCGACGGTTCGATTCCCCATAGGGGCCGAAAATACCACGGGTTGGGTCAGGTCCCCGGGTGGCGCCACAGGGTAATATCGGGACCCCGGGCCCCGAGGTCGCCGGTTCAATTCCCCATAGGGGCCGAAAACACCCGGGGTAGGGTCGGGTCCCTGGGTGGCGCCAAAGGGTAATGTCGGGACCCCAGGCCCCGAGGTCGCCGGTTCGATTCCCCATAGGGGCCGAAAACACCCGGGGTCGGGTCGGGTGCCCGGGTGGCGCCACAGGGTAATGTTGGTACCCCGGTCCCCGAGGTCGCCGGTTCGATTCCCCATAGGGGCCAAAAATACCACGGGTTGGGTCAGGTCCCCGGGTGGCGCCACAGGGTAATATCGGGACCCCGGCCCCCGAGGTCGCCCGTTCGATTCCCCATAGGGGCCGAAAACACCCCATTTCTGGTCGTGTCCCCAGGTGGCGCCACAGGGTACTGTCGGGACCCCGGCCCCCAAGGTCGCCGGTTCGATTCCCCAGAGGGGCCTGAAAAAGGCCCTTGTACGGGTCAGGTCCCCGGGTGGCGCCACAGGGTACTGTCGGGACCCCGGCCCCCGAGGTCGCCGGTTCGATTCCCCAGAGGGGCTGAAAATACCCCGGGTCGGGTCAGGTCCCCGGGTGGCACCACAGGGTAGGCTCGTGCCCCCGGCCCCCGAGGTCGCCGGTTCGATTCCCCATAGGGGCCAAAAACACCCCGGGTCGGGTCGGGTCGGGTCCCCAGGTGGCGCCACAGGGTAGGTTCGTGCCTCTGGCCCCCGAGGTCGCCAGTTCGATTCCCCAGAGGGGCCGAAAACACCCCGGGTCGAATCGGGTCCCTGGGTGACACCACAGGGTAATGTCGGGATCCCGGGCCCCGAGGTTGCCGGTTCGATTCCCCAGAGGGGCCTGAAAAAGGTCTTTGTCCGGGTCGGGTCCCCAGGAGGAGCCCCACGGTAATGTCGGGACCCCGGTCACCAAGGTCGCAGGTTCGATTCCCCATAGACGCCGAAAAAAGGCCAGGGTCGGGTCGGGTCCCCGGGTGACGCCACAGGTTAATTTCGGGACCTCGGTCCCCGAGGTCGCCATTTCGATTCCCCATAGGGGCTGAAAACACCCCGGGTCGGGTCTTGTCCCTGGGTGGCGCCACAGGGTTGGCTCGTTCCCTTGGCCCCCAAGGTCGCCGGTTCGATTCCCCATAGGGGCCGAAAACACCCCAAGGTCGGGTCGGGTTCCCAGGTGGCGCCACAGGGTAATGTCGGGACCCGGGCCCCTGAGGTCGCCGGTTCGATTCCCCAGAGGGGCCGAAAAAACCCCGGGTCGGGTCTTGTCCCTGGGTGGCACCACAGGGTTGGCTCGTTCCCTTGGCCCCCGAGGTCCCCGGTTCGATTCCCCATAGGGGCCGAAAACACCCCGGGTCGGGTCGGGTCCCTGGGTGGCGCCACAGGGTAATGTCGGGACCCCGGCCCCCGAGGTCGCCGGTTCGATTCCCCATAGGCGCCGAAAACACCCCGGGTCGGGTCGTGTCCCGGGTGGCGCCAGAGGGTAGGCTTGTGCCCCCGGCACCCAAGGTTGCCGGTTCGATTCCCCATAGGGGCCGAAAATACCACCGGTCGGGTCGGGGCCCGCGTGGCGCCACAGGGTAATGTCGGAACCCCGGTCCCCGAGATCGCCGGTTTGATTCCGTATAGGGACCGAAAACACCCCGGGTCGGGTTGGGTCCCCGGGTGGCGCCACAGGGTAATGTCGGGACTCCGGTCCCCGAGGTCGCCGGTTCGATTCCTAATAGGGGCCAAAAACATCCCGGGTCGGTTTGGGTTGGGTCCCCGGGTGGCGCCACAGGAAAATGTCGGGACCCCGGCCCCCGAGGTCGCCCGTTCGATTCTCCATAGGGGCCTGAAAAAGGCCCTTGTCCGGGTCGGGTCCACGGGTAGCGCCACAGGGTACTGTCGGGACCCCGGCACCTGAGGTCGCCAATTTGATTCCCAAAGGGGCCGAAAACACCCCATGTGGGGTCGGAACCCCAGGTGGCGCCACAGGGTAGGCTCGTGCCCCCGGCAAGCAAGGTCGCCGGTTCAATTCCCCATAGGGGCCGAAAACACCCCTGGTCGGGTCGGGTCGGGTCCACGGGAGGCGCCACAGGGTAATGTTGGGACTCCGACCCCGAGGTTGTCGGTTTGATTTCCCACAGGGGCCGAAAACACCCCGGGTCGGGTCAGGTCCCCGGGTGGCGCCACAGGGTTATGTCGGGACCCCGGGCCAGGAGGTCGCCCGTTCGATTCCCCATAGGGGCCGAAAACACCCCGGGTCGGGTCGGGTCCCCGGGTGGCGCCACAGGGTAATGTCGGTACCCCGGCCCCCGAGGTCGCCCGTTCGATTCCCCATAGGGGCCGAAAAAACCCCGGGTCAGGTTCCCGGTTGGCGCCACAGGGTAGGCTTGTGCCCCCTGCCCCCAAGGTTGCCGGTTCGATTCCCCATAGGGGCCGAAAACACCCCGGGTCGGGTCGGGTCCCCGGGTGGCACCACAGGGTAGGCTCGTGCCCCCGGCCCCCGAGGTCGCCGGTTTGATTCCCCATAGGGGCTGAAAACACCCCGGGTCGGGTCTCGTGCCCGGGTGGCGCCACAGGGTAATGTCAGGATCCCGGCCCCCGAGGTCGCCGGTTCAATTCGCCATAGGGGCCGAAAACACCCTGGGTCGGGTCGAGTCCCCGGGTGGTGCCACAGGGTACTGTCGGGACCCCGGCCCCCGAGGTCGCCGGTTCGATTCCCCAGAGGGGCCTGAAAAAGGCCTTTTTCCGGGTCGGATCCCCAAGTGGCGCCACAGGGTAATGTCGGGACCCAGGTCCCCAAGGTCACCCGTGCGATTCCCCATAGTGGCCGAAAACACCCCAGGTCGGGTCGGGTCCCCAGGTGGCACCACAGGGTACGCTCGTGCCCCCGGTCCCCGAGGTCGCCGGTTCGATTCCCCATAGGGGCCGAAAACACCCCGGGTCGGGTCGGGTCCCCGGGTGGCGCCACAGGGTAATGTCGGGACCCCGGCCCCCGAGGTCGCCGGTTCGATTCCCCATAGGGGCCGAAAACACCCCGGGTCGGGTCGGGTCCCCGGGTGGCGCCACAGGGTAATGTCGGGACCCCGGCCCTCGAGGTCGCAGGTTCGATTCCCCATAGGGGCCGAAAACACCCCGGGTGGGGTCTCGTCCCCGGGTGGCGCCACAGGGTGCCCCCGGCCCCCGAGGTCGCCGGATCTATTCCCCATAGGGGCCGAAAACACCCCGGGTCGGGTCGGGTCCCCGGGTGGTGCCACAGGGTACTGTCGGGACCCCGGCCCCCGAGGTCGCCGGTTCGATTCCCCAGAGGGGCCTGAAAAAGGCCTTTTTCCGGGTCGGATCCCCAGGTGGCGCCACAGGGTAATGTCGGGACCCAGGTCCCCGAGGTCGCCCGTGCGATTCCCCATAGTGGCCGAAAACACCCCAGGTCGGGTCGGGTCCCCAGGTGGCACCACAGGGTACGCTCGTGCCCCCGGTCCCCGAGGTCGCCGGTTCGATTCCCCATAGGGGCCGAAAAAACCCCGGGTCGGGTCTGGTCCCCGGGTGGCGCCACAGGGTAATGTCGGGACCCCGGCCCCCGAGGTCGCCGGTTCGATTCCCCATAGGGGCCGAAAACACCCCGGGTCGGGTCGGGTCCCCGGGTGGCGCCACAGGGTAATGTCAGGACCCCGGCCCTCGAGGTCGCAGGTTCGATTCCCCATAGGGGCCGAAAACACCCCGGGTGGGGTCTCGTCCCCGGGTGGCGCCACAGGGTACCCCCGGCCCCCGAGGTCGCCGGATCTATTCCCCATAGGGGCCGAAAACACCCCGGGTCGGGTCGGGTCCCCGGGTGGCGCCACAGGGTAGGCTTGTGCCCCCGGCCCCCGAGGTCTCCGGTTCGATTCCCCATAGGGGCCGAAAACACCCCGGGTCGGGTCTGGTCCCCGGGTGGCGCCACAGGGTACTGTCGGGACCCCGGCCCCCGAGGTTACCGGTTCGATTCCCCATAGGGGCCTAAAAAACCCCGGGTCGGGTCTCGTACCCGGGTGGCGCCACAGGGTAGGCTCGTGCCCCCGGCCCTCGAGGTCGCAGGTTCGATTCCCCAGAGGGGCCAAAAACACCCCGGGTCGGGTCAGGTCCCCGGGTGGCGCCACAGGGTAATGTCGGGACCCCGGCCCCTGAGGTCGACGGTTCGATTCCCCATAGGGGCCGAAAACACCCCGGGTCGGGTCGGGTGCCGGGTGGCGCCACAGGGTAATGTTGGGACCCCGGTCCCCGAGGTCGCCGGTTCGATTCCCCATAGGGGCCAAAAATACCACGGGTTGGGTCAGGTCCCCGGGTGGCGCCACAGGGTAATGTCGGGACCCTGGCCCCCGAGGTCGCCCGTTCGATTCCCCATAGGGGCCGAAAACACCCCATTTCTGGTCGTGTCCCCGGGTGGCGCCACAGGGTAGGCGCGTGCCCCCGGACCCCAAGGTCGCCGGTTCGATTCCCCAGAGGGGCCGAAAACACCCCAGGTCGGGTCGGGTCCCCGGGTGGCGCCACAGGGTAGGCTCGTGCCCCCGGCCCCCAAGATCGCCGGTTCGATTCCCCATAGGGGCCTGAAAAAGGCCCTTGTACGGGTCAGGTCCCCAGGTGGCGCCACAGGGTAATGTCAGGACCCCGGCCCCCGAGGTCGCCGGTTCGATTCCCCATAGGGTTCGAAAACACCCCAGGTCGGGTCGGGTCCCCGCGTGGCGCCACAGGGTAATGTCGGGGACCCCAGGCCCGAAGTCGCCGGTTCGATTCCCCATAGGGGCCGAAAACACCCCGGGTCGGCTCTGGTCCCCAATATGGGCCACAGGGTAATGTCGGGACCCCGGCCCCCCAGGTCTCCGGATCGATTCCCCATAGGGGCCTAAAATACCACGGGTTGGGTCAGGTCCCCGGGTGGCGCCACAGGGTAATGTCGGGACCCCAGCCCCCGAGGTCGCCGGTTCGATTCCCCATAGGGGCCGAAAACACCCCGGGTCGGGTCGGGTCCCCGGGTGGCGCCACAGGGTAATGTCGGGACCCCGGCCCCCGAGGTCGACGGTTCGATTCCCCATAGGGGCCGAAAATACCACAGGTTGGGTCAGGTCCCCGGGTGGCGCCACAGGGTAATATCGGGACCCCGGGCCCCGAGGTCGCCGGTTCAATTCCCCATAGGGGCCGAAAACACCCGGGGTAGGGTCGGGTCCCTGGGTGGCGCCAAAGGGTAATGTCGGGACCCCAGGCCCCGAGGTCGCCGGTTCGATTCCCCATAGGGGCCGAAAACACCCCGGGTCGGGTCGGGTGCCCGGGTGGCGCCACAGGGTAATGTTGGTACCCCGGTCCCCGAGGTCGCCGGTTCGATTCCCCATAGGGGCCAAAAATACCACGGGTTGGGTCAGGTCCCCGGGTGGCGCCACAGGGTAATATCGGGACCCCGGCCCCCGAGGTCGCCCGTTCGATTCCCCATAGGGGCCGAAAACACCCCATTTCTGGTCGTGTCCCCAGGTGGCGCCACAGGGTACTGTCTGGACCCCGGCCCCCAAGGTCGCCGGTTCGATTCCCCAGAGGGGCCTGAAAAAGGCCCTTGTACGGGTCAGGTCCCCGGGTGGCGCCACAGGGTACTGTCGGGACCCCGGCCCCCGAGGTCGCCGGTTCGATTCCCCAGAGGGGCTGAAAATACCCCGGGTCGGGTCAGGTCCCCGGGTGGCACCACAGGGTAGGCTCGTGCCCCCGGCCCCCGAGGTCGCCGGTTCGATTCCCCATAGGGGCCAAAAACACCCCGGGTCGGGTCGGGTCGGGTCCCCAGGTGGCGCCAAAGGGTAGGTTCGTGCCTCTGGCCCCCGAGGTCGCCAGTTCGATTCCCCAGAGGGGCCGAAAACACCCCGGGTCGAATCGGGTCCCTGGGTGACACCACAGGGTAATGTCGGGATCCCGGGCCCCGAGGTTGCCGGTTCGATTCCCCAGAGGGGCCTGAAAAAGGTCTTTGTCCGGGTCGGGTCCCCAGGAGGAGCCCCACGGTAATGTCGGGACCCCGGTCACCAAGGTCGCAGGTTCGATTCCCCATAGACGCCGAAAAAAGGCCAGGGTCGGGTCGGGTCCCCGGGTGACGCCACAGGTTAATTTCGGGACCTCGGTCCCCGAGGTCGCCATTTCGATTCCCCATAGGGGCTGAAAACACCCCGGGTCGGGTCTTGTCCCTGGGTGGCGCCACAGGGTTGGCTCGTTCCCTTGGCCCCCAAGGTCGCCGGTTCGATTCCCCATAGGGGCCGAAAACACCCCAAGGTCGGGTCGGGTTCCCAGGTGGCGCCACAGGGTAATGTCGGGACCCGGGCCCCTGAGGTCGCCGGTTCGATTCCCCAGAGGGGCCGAAAAAACCCCGGGTCAGGTCTTGTCCCTGGGTGGCGCCACAGGGTTGGCTCGTTCCCTTGGCCCCCGAGGTCCCCGGTTCGATTCCCCATAGGGGCCGAAAACACCCCGGGTCGGGTCGGGTCCCTGGGTGGCGCCACAGGGTAATGTCGGGACCCCGGCCCCCGAGGTCGCCGGTTCGATTCCCCATAGGCGCCGAAAACACCCCGGGTCGGGTCGTGTCCCGGGTGGCGCCAGAGGGTAGGCTTGTGCCCCCGGCACCCAAGGTCGCAGGTTCGATTCCCCATAGGGGCCGAAAATACCACCGGTCGGGTCGGGGCCCGCGTGGCGCCACAGGGTAATGTCGGAACCCCGGTCCCCGAGATCGCCGGTTTGATTCCGTATAGGGACCGAAAACACCCCGGGTCGGGTTGGGTCCCCGGGTGGCGCCACAGGGTAATGTCGGGACTCCGGTCCCCGAGGTCGCCGGTTCGATTCCTAATAGGGGCCAAAAACATCCCGGGTCGGTTTGGGTTGGGTCCCCGGGTGGCGCCACAGGAAAATGTCGGGACCCCGGCCCCCGAGGTCGCCCGTTCGATTCTCCATAGGGGCCTGAAAAAGGCCCTTGTCCGGGTCGGGTCCACGGGTAGCGCCACAGGGTACTGTCGGGACCCCGGCACCTGAGGTCGCCAATTTGATTCCCAAGGGGCCGAAAACACCCCATGTGGGGTCGGAACCCCAGGTGGCGCCACAGGGTAGGCTCGTGCCCCCGGCAAGCAAGGTCGCCGGTTCAATTCCCCATAGGGGCCGAAAACACCCCTGGTCGGGTCGGGTCGGGTCCACGGGAGGCGCCACAGGGTAATGTTGGGACTCCGACCCACGAGGTCGCCGGTTTGATTCGCCATAGGCGCCGAAAAAGGACAGGGTCGGGTCGGGTCCCTGGGTTGTGCCACAGGGTAGGCTCGTGCCCCCGGCCCCCGAGGTTGCAGGTTCGATTCCCCATAGGGGCCGAAAACACCCCTGGTCGGGTCGGGTCATCAGGTGGCGCCACAGGGTAGGCTCGTGCCCCCGGCCCCCGAGGTCGCCGGTTCGATTCTCCATAGGGGCCGAAAACACCCCAGGTCGGGTCGGGTCCCCGGGTGGCGCCACAGGGTAATGTCGGGACCCCGGCCCCCGAGGTCGCCGGTTCGATTCCCCATAGGGGCCGAAAACACCCGGGGTCGGGTCGGGTCCCCGGGTGGCGCCACAGGGTAATGTCGGGACCCCGGCCCTCGAGGTCGCAGGTTTGATTCCCCAGAGGGGCCAAAAACACCCCGGGTCGGGTCGGGTCCCCGGGTGGCGCCACAGGGTAATGTCGGTACCCCGGCACCCGAGGTCGCCCGTTCGATTCCCCATAGGGGCCGAAAACACCCCATGTCGGGTCGGGTTTCCAGGTGGCGCCACAGGGTAATGTCGGGCCCCCGGCCCACGAGGTCGCCGGTTTGATTCGCCATAGGCGCCGAAAAAGGACAGGGTCGGGTCGGGTCCCTGGGTTGTGCCACAGGGTAGGCTCGTGCCCCCGGCCCCCGAGGTTGCAGGTTCGATTCCCCATAGGGGCCGAAAACACCCCTGGTCGGGTCGGGTCATCAGGTGGCGCCACAGGGTAGGCTCGTGCCCCCGGCCCCCGAGGTCGCCGGTTCGATTCTCCATAGGGGCCGAAAACACCGCAGGTCGGGTCTGGTCCCCGGGTGGCGCCACAGGGTAGGCTCGTGCCCCCGGCCCCCGAGGTCGCCGGTTCGATTCCCCATAGGGGCCGAAAACACCCCGGGTCGGGTCGGGTCCCCGGGTGGCGCCACAGGGTAATGTCGGGACCCCGGCCCTCGAGGTCGCAGGTTTGATTCCACAGAGGGGCCAAAAACACCCCGGGTCGGGTCGGGTCCCCGGGTGGCGCCACAGCGTAATGTCGGGACCCCGGCCCCCGAGGTCGCCGGTTCGATTCCCCATAGGCGCCGAAAACACCCCGGGTCAGGTCGCGTCCCCGGGTGGCGCCACAGGGTAATGTCGGGACCCCGGCCCCCGAGGTCGCCGGTTCGATTCCCCATAGGGGCCGAAAAAGGACAGGGTCGGGTCGGGTCCCTGGGTGGCGCCACAGGGTAATGTCGGGACCCCGGCCCCCGAGGTCGCAGGTTCGATTCCCTATAGGGGCCGAAAAAGGCCAGGGTCGGGTCGGGTCTCCGGGTGGCGCCACAGGGTAATATCGGGACCCCGGCCCCCGAGGTCGCCCGTTCGATTCCCCATAGGGGCCGAAAACACCCCGGGTCGGGTCTGGTCTCCACGTGGCGCCACAGGGTAATGTCGGGACCCCGGCCCCCGAGGTCGCCGGTTCGATTCCCCATAGGAGCCGAAAACACCCCGGGTCGGGTCGGGTCCCTGGGTGGTGCCACAGGGTACTGTCGGGACCCCAGCCCCCGAGGTCGCCGGTTCGATTCCCCAGAGGGGCCTGAAAAAGGCCTTTTTCCGGGTCGGATCCCCAGGTGGCGCCACAGGGTAATGTCGGGACCCAGGTCCCCGAGGTCGCCCGTGCGATTCCCCATAGTGGCCGAAAACACCCCAGGTCGGGTCGGGTCCCCAGGTGGCACCACAGGGTACGCTCGTGCCCCCGTTCCCCGAGGTCGCCAGTTCGATTCCCCAGAGGGGCCGAAAACACCCCGGGTCGGGTCGGGTCCCCGGGTGGCGCCACAGGGTAATGTCGGGACCCCGGTCCCCGAGGTCGCCAGTTCGATTCCCCATAGGGGCCGAAAACACCCCTGGTCGGGTCGGGTCCCCGGGTGGCGCCACAGGGTAATGTCGGGACCCCGGCCCTCGAGGTCGCAGGTTCGATTCCCCATAGGGGCCGAAAACACCCCGGTTCGGGTCTCGTCCCCGGGTGGCGCCACAGGGTGCCCCCGACCCCGAGGTCGCCGGATCTATTCCCCATAGGGGCCGAAAACACCCCGGGTCGGGTCGGGTCCCCGGGTGGCGCCACAGGGTAGGCTTGTGCCCCCGGCCCCCGAGGTGGCCCGTTCGATTCCCCATAGGGGCCGAAAACACCCCAGGTCTGGTCGGGTTCCCAGGTGGCGCCACAGGGTAATGTCGGGACCCCGGCCCCTGAGGTCGCCGGTTCGATTCCCCATATGGGCCGAAAAAACCCCGGGTCGGGTCTTGTCCCTGGGTGGCGCCACAGGGTTGGCTCGTTCCCTTGGCCCCCGAGGTCCCCGGTTCGATTCCCCATAGGGGCCGAAAACACCCCGGGTCGGGTCGGGTCCCCGGGTGGCGCCACAGGGTAATGTCGGGCCCCTGGCCCCCCAGGTCGCCGGTTCGATTCCTTATAGGGACCGAAAACACCCCGGGTCGGGTCTCGTGCCCGGGTGGCGCCACAGGGTAATGTCAGGATCCCGGCCCCCGAGGTCGCCGGTTCAATTCGCCATAGGGGCCGAAAAAGGACAGGGTCGGGCCGGGTTCCTGGGTGGCGCCACAGGGTACTGTCGGGACCCCGGCCCTCGAGGTCGCAGGTTCGATTCCCCATAGGGGCCGAAAACACCCCATGTCGGGTCGGGTTTCCAGGTGGCGCCACAGGGTAATGTCGGGACCCCGGCCCCCGAGGTCGCCGGTTCGATTCCCCAGAGGGGCCTGAAAAAGGCCTTTGTCCGGGTCGGATCCCCAGGTGGCGCCACAGGGTAATGTCGGGACCCCGGCCCACGAGGTCGCCCGTGCGATTCCCCATAGGGGCCGAAAACACCCCGGGTCGGGTCGGGTCCCCGGGTGGCGCCACAGGGTGCCCCCGGCCCCCGAGGTCGCCGGATCTATTCCCCATAGGGGCCGAAAACACCCCGGGTCGGGTCGGGTCCCCGGGTGGCGCCACAGGGTAGGCTTGTGCCCCCGGCCCCCGAGGTCGCCGGTTTGATTCCCCAAACGGGCCGAAAACACCCCGGGTCGGGTCGGATCCCCGTGTGGCACCACAGGGTAATGTCGGGACCCTGACCACCGAGGTCGCCGGTTCGATTGCCCAGAGGGGCCTGAAAAAGGCCTTGTCCGGGTCGGGTCGCCAGGAGGCGTCACAGGGTAATGTCGGGACACCGGCCCCCGAGGTCGCCGGTTCGATTCCCAATAGGGGCCGAAAACACCCCGGGTCGGGTCGGGTACCTGGGTGGCGCCACAGGGTAGGCTCGTGCCCCCGGCCCCCGAGGTCGCAGGTTCGATTCCTCATAATAGCCAAAAACACCCCGGGTCGGGTCTGGTCCCCGGGTGGCGCCACAGGGTACTGTCGGGACCCCGGCCCCCGAGGTTACCGGTTCGATTCCCCATAGGGGCCTAAAAAACCCCGGGTCGGGTCTCGTACCCGGGTGGCGCCACAGGGTAGGCTCGTGCCCCCGGCCCTCGAGGTCGCAGGTTCGATTCCCCAGAGGGGCCAAAAACACCCCGGGTCGGGTCAGGTCCCCGGGTGGCGCCACAGGGTAATGTCGGGACCCCGGCCCCTGAGGTCGACGGTTCGATTCCCCATAGGGGCCGAAAACACCCCGGGTCGGGTCGGGTGCCGGGTGGCGCCACAGGGTAATGTTGGGACCCCGGTCCCCGAGGTCGCCGGTTCGATTCCCCATAGGGGCCAAAAATACCACGGGTTGGGTCAGGTCCCCGGGTGGCGCCACAGGGTAATGTCGGGACCCTGGCCCCCGAGGTCGCCCGTTCGATTCCCCATAGGGGCCGAAAACACCCCATTTCTGGTCGTGTCCCCGGGTGGCGCCACAGGGTAGGCGCGTGCCCCCGGACCCCAAGGTCGCCGGTTCGATTCCCCAGAGGGGCCGAAAACACCCCAGGTCGGGTCGGGTCCCCGGGTGGCGCCACAGGGTAGGCTCGTGCCCCCGGCCCCCAAGATCGCCGGTTCGATTCCCCATAGGGGCCTGAAAAAGGCCCTTGTACGGGTCAGGTCCCCAGGTGGCGCCACAGGGTAATGTCAGGACCCCGGCCCCCGAGGTCGCCGGTTCGATTCCCCATAGGGTTCGAAAACACCCCAGGTCGGGTCGGGTCCCCGCGTGGCGCCACAGGGTAATGTCGGGACCCCAGGCCCCGAAGTCGCCGGTTCGATTCCCCATAGGGGCCGAAAACACCCCGGGTCGGCTCTGGTCCCCAATATGGGCCACAGGGTAATGTCGGGACCCCGGCCCCCCAGGTCTCCGGATCGATTCCCCATAGGGGCCTAAAATACCACGGGTTGGGTCAGGTCCCCGGGTGGCGCCACAGGGTAATGTCGGGACCCCAGCCCCCGAGGTCGCCGGTTCGATTCCCCATAGGGGCCGAAAACACCCCGGGTCGGGTCGGGTCCCCGGGTGGCGCCACAGGGTAATGTCGGGACCCCGGCCCCCGAGGTCGACGGTTCGATTCCCCATAGGGGCCGAAAATACCACAGGTTGGGTCAGGTCCCCGGGTGGCGCCACAGGGTAATATCGGGACCCCGGGCCCCGAGGTCGCCGGTTCAATTCCCCATAGGGGCCGAAAACACCCGGGGTAGGGTCGGGTCCCTGGGTGGCGCCAAAGGGTAATGTCGGGACCCCAGGCCCCGAGGTCGCCGGTTCGATTCCCCATAGGGGCCGAAAACACCCCGGGTCGGGTCGGGTGCCCGGGTGGCGCCACAGGGTAATGTTGGTACCCCGGTCCCCGAGGTCGCCGGTTCGATTCCCCATAGGGGCCAAAAATACCACGGGTTGGGTCAGGTCCCCGGGTGGCGCCACAGGGTAATATCGGGACCCCGGCCCCCGAGGTCGCCCGTTCGATTCCCCATAGGGGCCGAAAACACCCCATTTCTGGTCGTGTCCCCAGGTGGCGCCACAGGGTACTGTCTGGACCCCGGCCCCCAAGGTCGCCGGTTCGATTCCCCAGAGGGGCCTGAAAAAGGCCCTTGTACGGGTCAGGTCCCCGGGTGGCGCCACAGGGTACTGTCGGGACCCCGGCCCCCGAGGTCGCCGGTTCGATTCCCCATAGGGGCCAAAAACACCCCGGGTCGGGTCGGGTCGGGTCCCCAGGTGGCGCCAAAGGGTAGGTTCGTGCCTCTGGCCCCCGAGGTCGCCAGTTCGATTCCCCAGAGGGGCCGAAAACACCCCGGGTCGAATCGGGTCCCTGGGTGACACCACAGGGTAATGTCGGGATCCCGGGCCCCGAGGTTGCCGGTTCGATTCCCCAGAGGGGCCTGAAAAAGGTCTTTGTCCGGGTCGGGTCCCCAGGAGGAGCCCCACGGTAATGTCGGGACCCCGGTCACCAAGGTCGCAGGTTCGATTCCCCATAGACGCCGAAAAAAGGCCAGGGTCGGGTCGGGTCCCCGGGTGACGCCACAGGTTAATTTCGGGACCTCGGTCCCCGAGGTCGCCATTTCGATTCCCCATAGGGGCTGAAAACACCCCGGGTCGGGTCTTGTCCCTGGGTGGCGCCACAGGGTTGGCTCGTTCCCTTGGCCCCCAAGGTCGCCGGTTCGATTCCCCATAGGGGCCGAAAACACCCCAAGGTCGGGTCGGGTTCCCAGGTGGCGCCACAGGGTAATGTCGGGACCCGGGCCCCTGAGGTCGCCGGTTCGATTCCCCAGAGGGGCCGAAAAAACCCCGGGTCAGGTCTTGTCCCTGGGTGGCGCCACAGGGTTGGCTCGTTCCCTTGGCCCCCGAGGTCCCCGGTTCGATTCCCCATAGGGGCCGAAAACACCCCGGGTCGGGTCGGGTCCCTGGGTGGCGCCACAGGGTAATGTCGGGACCCCGGCCCCCGAGGTCGCCGGTTCGATTCCCCATAGGCGCCGAAAACACCCCGGGTCGGGTCGTGTCCCGGGTGGCGCCAGAGGGTAGGCTTGTGCCCCCGGCACCCAAGGTCGCAGGTTCGATTCCCCATAGGGGCCGAAAATACCACCGGTCGGGTCGGGGCCCGCGTGGCGCCACAGGGTAATGTCGGAACCCCGGTCCCCGAGATCGCCGGTTTGATTCCGTATAGGGACCGAAAACACCCCGGGTCGGGTTGGGTCCCCGGGTGGCGCCACAGGGTAATGTCGGGACTCCGGTCCCCGAGGTCGCCGGTTCGATTCCTAATAGGGGCCAAAAACATCCCGGGTCGGTTTGGGTTGGGTCCCCGGGTGGCGCCACAGGAAAATGTCGGGACCCCGGCCCCCGAGGTCGCCCGTTCGATTCTCCATAGGGGCCTGAAAAAGGCCCTTGTCCGGGTCGGGTCCACGGGTAGCGCCACAGGGTACTGTCGGGACCCCGGCACCTGAGGTCGCCAATTTGATTCCCAAGGGGCCGAAAACACCCCATGTGGGGTCGGAACCCCAGGTGGCGCCACAGGGTAGGCTCGTGCCCCCGGCAAGCAAGGTCGCCGGTTCAATTCCCCATAGGGGCCGAAAACACCCCTGGTCGGGTCGGGTCGGGTCCACGGGAGGCGCCACAGGGTAATGTTGGGACTCCGACCCACGAGGTCGCCGGTTTGATTCGCCATAGGCGCCGAAAAAGGACAGGGTCGGGTCGGGTCCCTGGGTTGTGCCACAGGGTAGGCTCGTGCCCCCGGCCCCCGAGGTTGCAGGTTCGATTCCCCATAGGGGCCGAAAACACCCCTGGTCGGGTCGGGTCATCAGGTGGCGCCACAGGGTAGGCTCGTGCCCCCGGCCCCCGAGGTCGCCGGTTCGATTCTCCATAGGGGCCGAAAACACCCCAGGTCGGGTCGGGTCCCCGGGTGGCGCCACAGGGTAATGTCGGGACCCCGGCCCCCGAGGTCGCCGGTTCGATTCCCCATAGGGGCCGAAAACACCCGGGGTCGGGTCGGGTCCCCGGGTGGCGCCACAGGGTAATGTCGGGACCCCGGCCCTCGAGGTCGCAGGTTTGATTCCCCAGAGGGGCCAAAAACACCCCGGGTCGGGTCGGGTCCCCGGGTGGCGCCACAGGGTAATGTCGGTACCCCGGCACCCGAGGTCGCCCGTTCGATTCCCCATAGGGGCCGAAAACACCCCATGTCGGGTCGGGTTTCCAGGTGGCGCCACAGGGTAATGTCGGGCCCCCGGCCCACGAGGTCGCCGGTTTGATTCGCCATAGGCGCCGAAAAAGGACAGGGTCGGGTCGGGTCCCTGGGTTGTGCCACAGGGTAGGCTCGTGCCCCCGGCCCCCGAGGTTGCAGGTTCGATTCCCCATAGGGGCCGAAAACACCCCTGGTCGGGTCGGGTCATCAGGTGGCGCCACAGGGTAGGCTCGTGCCCCCGGCCCCCGAGGTCGCCGGTTCGATTCTCCATAGGGGCCGAAAACACCGCAGGTCGGGTCTGGTCCCCGGGTGGCGCCACAGGGTAGGCTCGTGCCCCCGGCCCCCGAGGTCGCCGGTTCGATTCCCCATAGGGGCCGAAAACACCCCGGGTCGGGTCGGGTCCCCGGGTGGCGCCACAGGGTAATGTCGGGACCCCGGCCCTCGAGGTCGCAGGTTTGATTCCACAGAGGGGCCAAAAACACCCCGGGTCGGGTCGGGTCCCCGGGTGGCGCCACAGCGTAATGTCGGGACCCCGGCCCCCGAGGTCGCCGGTTCGATTCCCCATAGGCGCCGAAAACACCCCGGGTCAGGTCGCGTCCCCGGGTGGCGCCACAGGGTAATGTCGGGACCCCGGCCCCCGAGGTCGCCGGTTCGATTCCCCATAGGGGCCGAAAAAGGACAGGGTCGGGTCGGGTCCCTGGGTGGCGCCACAGGGTAATGTCGGGACCCCGGCCCCCGAGGTCGCAGGTTCGATTCCCTATAGGGGCCGAAAAAGGCCAGGGTCGGGTCGGGTCTCCGGGTGGCGCCACAGGGTAATATCGGGACCCCGGCCCCCGAGGTCGCCCGTTCGATTCCCCATAGGGGCCGAAAACACCCCGGGTCGGGTCTGGTCTCCACGTGGCGCCACAGGGTAATGTCGGGACCCCGGCCCCCGAGGTCGCCGGTTCGATTCCCCATAGGAGCCGAAAACACCCCGGGTCGGGTCGGGTCCCTGGGTGGTGCCACAGGGTACTGTCGGGACCCCAGCCCCCGAGGTCGCCGGTTCGATTCCCCAGAGGGGCCTGAAAAAGGCCTTTTTCCGGGTCGGATCCCCAGGTGGCGCCACAGGGTAATGTCGGGACCCAGGTCCCCGAGGTCGCCCGTGCGATTCCCCATAGTGGCCGAAAACACCCCAGGTCGGGTCGGGTCCCCAGGTGGCACCACAGGGTACGCTCGTGCCCCCGTTCCCCGAGGTCGCCAGTTCGATTCCCCAGAGGGGCCGAAAACACCCCGGGTCGGGTCGGGTCCCCGGGTGGCGCCACAGGGTAATGTCGGGACCCCGGTCCCCGAGGTCGCCAGTTCGATTCCCCATAGGGGCCGAAAACACCCCTGGTCGGGTCGGGTCCCCGGGTGGCGCCACAGGGTAATGTCGGGACCCCGGCCCTCGAGGTCGCAGGTTCGATTCCCCATAGGGGCCGAAAACACCCCGGTTCGGGTCTCGTCCCCGGGTGGCGCCACAGGGTGCCCCCGACCCCGAGGTCGCCGGATCTATTCCCCATAGGGGCCGAAAACACCCCGGGTCGGGTCGGGTCCCCGGGTGGCGCCACAGGGTAGGCTTGTGCCCCCGGCCCCCGAGGTGGCCCGTTCGATTCCCCATAGGGGCCGAAAACACCCCAGGTCTGGTCGGGTTCCCAGGTGGCGCCACAGGGTAATGTCGGGACCCCGGCCCCTGAGGTCGCCGGTTCGATTCCCCATATGGGCCGAAAAAACCCCGGGTCGGGTCTTGTCCCTGGGTGGCGCCACAGGGTTGGCTCGTTCCCTTGGCCCCCGAGGTCCCCGGTTCGATTCCCCATAGGGGCCGAAAACACCCCGGGTCGGGTCGGGTCCCCGGGTGGCGCCACAGGGTAATGTCGGGCCCCTGGCCCCCCAGGTCGCCGGTTCGATTCCTTATAGGGACCGAAAACACCCCGGGTCGGGTCTCGTGCCCGGGTGGCGCCACAGGGTAATGTCAGGATCCCGGCCCCCGAGGTCGCCGGTTCAATTCGCCATAGGGGCCGAAAAAGGACAGGGTCGGGCCGGGTTCCTGGGTGGCGCCACAGGGTACTGTCGGGACCCCGGCCCTCGAGGTCGCAGGTTCGATTCCCCATAGGGGCCGAAAACACCCCATGTCGGGTCGGGTTTCCAGGTGGCGCCACAGGGTAATGTCGGGACCCCGGCCCCCGAGGTCGCCGGTTCGATTCCCCAGAGGGGCCTGAAAAAGGCCTTTGTCCGGGTCGGATCCCCAGGTGGCGCCACAGGGTAATGTCGGGACCCCGGCCCACGAGGTCGCCCGTGCGATTCCCCATAGGGGCCGAAAACACCCCGGGTCGGGTCGGGTCCCCGGGTGGCGCCACAGGGTGCCCCCGGCCCCCGAGGTCGCCGGATCTATTCCCCATAGGGGCCGAAAACACCCCGGGTCGGGTCGGGTCCCCGGGTGGCGCCACAGGGTAGGCTTGTGCCCCCGGCCCCCGAGGTCGCCGGTTTGATTCCCCAAACGGGCCGAAAACACCCCGGGTCGGGTCGGATCCCCGTGTGGCACCACAGGGTAATGTCGGGACCCTGACCACCGAGGTCGCCGGTTCGATTGCCCAGAGGGGCCTGAAAAAGGCCTTGTCCGGGTCGGGTCGCCAGGAGGCGTCACAGGGTAATGTCGGGACACCGGCCCCCGAGGTCGCCGGTTCGATTCCCAATAGGGGCCGAAAACACCCCGGGTCGGGTCGGGTACCTGGGTGGCGCCACAGGGTAGGCTCGTGCCCCCGGCCCCCGAGGTCGCAGGTTCGATTCCTCATAATAGCCAAAAACACCCCGGGTCGGGTCAGGTCCCCGGGTGGCGCCACAGGGTAATGTCGGGACCCCGGCCCTCGAGGTCGCCAGTTCGATTCCCCATAGGGGCCGAAAACACCCCGGATCGGGTCGAGTGCCCGGGTGGCGCCACAGGGTAGGCTCGTGCCCCCGGCCCCCGAGGTCGCCGGTTCGATTCCCCATAGGGGCCGAAAACACCGCAGGTCGTGTCGGGTCCCCGGGTGGCGCCACAGGGTAATGTCGGGACCCCGGCCCCTGAGGTCGACGGTTCGATTCCCCATAGGGGCCGAAAACACCCCAGGTCGGGTCGGGTGCCGGGTGGCGCCACAGGGTAATGTTGGGACCCCGGTCCCCGAGGTCGCCGGTTCGATTCCCCATAGGGGCCAAAAATACCACGGGTTGGGTCAGGTCCCCGGGTGGCGCCACAGGGTAATGTCGGGACCCTGGCCCCCGAGGTCGCCCGTTCGATTCCCCATAGGGGCCGAAAACACCCCATTTCTGGTCGTGTCCCCGGGTGGCGCCACAGGGTAGGCGCGTGCCCCCGGACCCCAAGGTCGCCGGTTCGATTCCCCAGAGGGGCCGAAAACACCCCAGGTCGGGTCGGGTCCCCGGGTGGCGCCACAGGGTACTGTCGGGACCCCGGCCCCCAAGATCGCCGGTTCGATTCCCCATAGGGGCCTGAAAAAGGCCCTTGTACGGGTCAGGTCCCCAGGTGGCGCCACAGGGTAATGTCAGGACCCCGGCCCCCGAGGTCGCCGGTTCGATTCCCCATAGGGTCCGAAAACACCCCAGGTCGGGTCGGGTCCCCGCGTGGCGCCACAGGGTAATGTCGGGACCCGAGGCCCCGAAGTCGCCGGTTCGATTCCCCATAGGGGCCGAAAACACCCCGGGTCGGGTCTGGTCCCCGGTATGGGCCACAGGGTAATGTCGGCACCCCGGCCCCCCAGGTCTCCGGTTTGATTCCCCATAGGGGCCTAAAATACCATGGGTTGGGTCAGGTCCCTGGGTGGCGCCACAGGGTAGGCTTGTGCCCCCGGCCCCCGAGGTCGCCGGTTTGATTCCCCAAAGGGGCCGAAAACACCCCGGGTCGGGTCGGATCCCCGTGTGGCACCACAGGGTAATGTCGGGACCCTGACCACCGAGGTCGCCGGTTCGATTGCCCAGAGGGGCCTGAAAAAGGCCTTGTCCGGGTCGGGTCGCCAGGAGGCGTCACAGGGTAATGTCGGGACACCGGCCCCCGAGGTCGCCGGTTCGATTCCCAATAGGGGCCGAAAACACCCCGGGTCGGGTCGGGTACCTGGGTGGCGCCACAGGGTAGGCTCGTGCCCCCGGCCCCCGAGGTCGCCGGTTCGATTCCTCATAATAGCCAAAAACACCCCGGATCGGGTCGAGTGCCCGGGTGGCGCCACAGGGTAGGCTCGTGCCCCCGGCCCCCGAGGTCGCCGGTTCGATTCCCCATAGGGGCCGAAAACACTGCAGGTCGTGTCGGGTCCCCGGGTGGCGCCACAGGGTAATGTCGGGACCCCGGCCCCTGAGGTCGACGGTTCGATTCCCCATAGGGGCCGAAAACACCCCAGGTCGGGTCGGGTGCCGGGTGGCGCCACAGGGTAATGTTGGGACCCCGGTCCCCGAGGTCGCCGGTTCGATTCCCCATAGGGGCCAAAAATACCACGGGTTGGGTCAGGTCCCCGGGTGGCGCCACAGGGTAATATCGGGACCCCGGCCCCCGAGGTCGCCCGTTCGATTCCCCATAGGGGCCGAAAACACCCCATTTCTGGTCGTGTCCCCGGGTGGCGCCACAGGGTACTGTCGGGACCTCGGCCCCCAAGGTCGCCGGTTCGATTCCCCATAGGGGCCTGAAAAAGGCCCTTGTACGGGTCAGGTCCCCGGGTGGCGCCACAGGGTACTGTCGGGACCCCGGCCCCCGAGGTCGCCGGTTCGATTCCCCAGAGGGGCTGAAAATACCCCGGGTCGGGTCGGGTCCCCGGGTGGCACCACAGGGTAGGCTCATGCCCCCGGCCCCCAAGGTCGCCGGTTCGATTCCCCATAGGGGCCAAAAACACCCCGGGTCGGGTCGGGTCGGGTCCCCAGGTGGCGCCACAGGGTAGGTTTGTGCCTCTGGCCCCCGAGGTCGCCAGTTCGATTCCCCAGAGGGGCCGAAAACACCCCGGGTCGGGTCGGGTCCCCGGGTGGCGCCACAGGGTAGGCTTGTGCCCCCGGCCCCCGAGGTCGCCGGTTTGATTCCCCAAACGGGCCGAAAACACCCCGGGTCGGGTCGGATCCCCGTGTGGCACCACAGGGTAATGTCGGGACCCTGACCACCGAGGTCGCCGGTTCGATTGCCCAGAGGGGCCTGAAAAAGGCCTTGTCCGGGTCGGGTCGCCAGGAGGCGTCACAGGGTAATGTCGGGACACCGGCCCCCGAGGTCGCCGGTTCGATTCCCAATAGGGGCCGAAAACACCCCGGGTCGGGTCGGGTACCTGGGTGGCGCCACAGGGTAGGCTCGTGCCCCCGGCCCCCGAGGTCGCAGGTTCGATTCCTCATAATAGCCAAAAACACCCCGGGTCGGGTCAGGTCCCCGGGTGGCGCCACAGGGTAATGTCGGGACCCGGCCCCCGAGGTCGCCGGTTCGATTCGCCATAGGGGCCGAAAACACCCCGGGTCGGGTCTGGTCCCCGGGTAGCGCCACAGGGTAATGTCGGGACCCCGGCCCTCGAGGTCGCCAGTTCGATTCCCCATAGGGGCCGAAAACACCCCGGATCGGGTCGAGTGCCCGGGTGGCGCCACAGGGTAGGCTCGTGCCCCCGGCCCCCGAGGTCGCCGGTTCGATTCCCCATAGGGGCCGAAAACACCGCAGGTCGTGTCGGGTCCCCGGGTGGCGCCACAGGGTAATGTCGGGACCCCGGCCCCTGAGGTCGACGGTTCGATTCCCCATAGGGGCCGAAAACACCCCAGGTCGGGTCGGGTGCCGGGTGGCGCCACAGGGTAATGTTGGGACCCCGGTCCCCGAGGTCGCCGGTTCGATTCCCCATAGGGGCCAAAAATACCACGGGTTGGGTCAGGTCCCCGGGTGGCGCCACAGGGTAATGTCGGGACCCTGGCCCCCGAGGTCGCCCGTTCGATTCCCCATAGGGGCCGAAAACACCCCATTTCTGGTCGTGTCCCCGGGTGGCGCCAAATTGTAGGCGCGTGCCCCCGGACCCCAAGGTCGCCGGTTCGATTCCCCAGAGGGGCCGAAAACACCCCAGGTCGGGTCGGGTCCCCGGGTGGCGCCACAGGGTACTGTCGGGACCCCGGCCCCCAAGATCGCCGGTTCGATTCCCCATAGGGGCCTGAAAAAGGCCCTTGTACGGGTCAGGTCCCCAGGTGGCGCCACAGGGTAATGTCAGGACCCCGGTCCCCGAGGTCGCCGGTTCGATTCCCCATAGGGTCCGAAAACACCCCAGGTCGGGTCGGGTCCCCGCGTGGCGCCACAGGGTAATGTCGGGACCCGAGGCCCCGAAGTCGCCGGTTCGATTCCCCATAGGGGCCGAAAACACCCCGGGTCGGGTCTGGTCCCCGGTATGGGCCACAGGGTAATGTCGGCACCCCGGCCCCCCAGGTCTCCGGTTTGATTCCCCATAGGGGCCTAAAATACCATGGGTTGGGTCAGGTCCCTGGGTGGCGCCACAGGGTAGGCTTGTGCCCCCGGCCCCCGAGGTCGCCGGTTTGATTCCCCAAAGGGGCCGAAAACACCCCGGGTCGGGTCGGATCCCCGTGTGGCACCACAGGGTAATGTCGGGACCCTGACCACCGAGGTCGCCGGTTCGATTGCCCAGAGGGGCCTGAAAAAGGCCTTGTCCGGGTCGGGTCGCCAGGAGGCGTCACAGGGTAATGTCGGGACACCGGCCCCCGAGGTCGCCGGTTCGATTCCCAATAGGGGCCGAAAACACCCCGGGTCGGGTCGGGTACCTGGGTGGCGCCACAGGGTAGGCTCGTGCCCCCGGCCCCCGAGGTCGCCGGTTCGATTCCTCATAATAGCCAAAAACACCCCGGATCGGGTCGAGTGCCCGGGTGGCGCCACAGGGTAGGCTCGTGCCCCCGGCCCCCGAGGTCGCCGGTTCGATTCCCCATAGGGGCCGAAAACACCGCAGGTCGTGTCGGGTCCCCGGGTGGCGCCACAGGGTAATGTCGGGACCCCGGCCCCTGAGGTCGACGGTTCGATTCCCCATAGGGGCCGAAAACACCCCAGGTCGGGTCGGGTGCCGGGTGGCGCCACAGGGTAATGTTGGGACCCCGGTCCCCGAGGTCGCCGGTTCGATTCCCCATAGGGGCCAAAAATACCACGGGTTGGGTCAGGTCCCCGGGTGGCGCCACAGGGTAATATCGGGACCCCGGCCCCCGAGGTCGCCCGTTCGATTCCCCATAGGGGCCGAAAACACCCCATTTCTGGTCGTGTCCCCGGGTGGCGCCACATTGTAGGCGCGTGCCCCCGGACCCCAAGGTCGCCGGTTCGATTCCCCAGAGGGGCCGAAAACACCCCAGGTCGGGTCGGGTCCCCGGGTGGCGCCACAGGGTACTGTCGGGACCCCGGCCCCCAAGATCGCCGGTTCGATTCCCCATAGGGGCCTGAAAAAGGCCCTTGTACGGGTCAGGTCCCCAGGTGGCGCCACAGGGTAATGTCAGGACCCCGGCCCCCGAGGTCGCCGGTTCGATTCCCCATAGGGTCCGAAAACACCCCAGGTCGGGTCGGGTCCCCGCGTGGCGCCACAGGGTAATGTCGGGACCCGAGGCCCCGAAGTCGCCGGTTCGATTCCCCATAGGGGCCGAAAACACCCCGGGTCGGGTCTGGTCCCCGGTATGGGCCACAGGGTAATGTCGGCACCCCGGCCCCCCAGGTCTCCGGTTTGATTCCCCATAGGGGCCTAAAATACCATGGGTTGGGTCAGGTCCCTGGGTGGCGCCACAGGGTAGGCTTGTGCCCCCGGCCCCCGAGGTCGCCGGTTTGATTCCCCAAAGGGGCCGAAAACACCCCGGGTCGGGTCGGATCCCCGTGTGGCACCACAGGGTAATGTCGGGACCCTGACCACCGAGGTCGCCGGTTCGATTGCCCAGAGGGGCCTGAAAAAGGCCTTGTCCGGGTCGGGTCGCCAGGAGGCGTCACAGGGTAATGTCGGGACACCGGCCCACGAGGTCGCCGGTTCGATTCCCAATAGGGGCCGAAAACACCCCGGGTCGGGTCGGGTACCTGGGTGGCGCCACAGGGTAGGCTCGTGCCCCCGGCCCCCGAGGTCGCCGGTTCGATTCCTCATAATAGCCAAAAACACCCCGGATCGGGTCGAGTGCCCGGGTGGCGCCACAGGGTAGGCTCGTGCCCCCGGCCCCCGAGGTCGCCGGTTCGATTCCCCATAGGGGCCGAAAACACCGCAGGTCGTGTCGGGTCCCCGGGTGGCGCCACAGGGTAATGTCGGGACCCCGGCCCCTGAGGTCGACGGTTCGATTCCCCATAGGGGCCGAAAACACCCCAGGTCGGGTCGGGTGCCGGGTGGCGCCACAGGGTAATGTTGGGACCCCGGTCCCCGAGGTCGCCGGTTCGATTCCCCATAGGGGCCAAAAATACCACGGGTTGGGTCAGGTCCCCGGGTGGCGCCACAGGGTAATATCGGGACCCCGGCCCCCGAGGTCGCCCGTTCGATTCCCCATAGGGGCCGAAAACACCCCATTTCTGGTCGTGTCCCCGGGTGGCGCCACAGGGTACTGTCGGGACCTCGGCCCCCAAGGTCGCCGGTTCGATTCCCCATAGGGGCCTGAAAAAGGCCCTTGTACGGGTCAGGTCCCCGGGTGGCGCCACAGGGTACTGTCGGGACCCCGGCCCCCGAGGTCGCCGGTTCGATTCCCCAGAGGGGCTGAAAATACCCCGGGTCGGGTCGGGTCCCCGGGTGGCACCACAGGGTAGGCTCGTGCCCCCGGCCCCCAAGGTCGCCGGTTCGATTCCCCATAGGGGCCAAAAACACCCCGGGTCGGGTCGGGTCGGGTCCCCAGGTGGCGCCACAGGGTAGGTTTGTGCCTCTGGCCCCCGAGGTCGCCAGTTCGATTCCCCAGAGGGGCCGAAAACACCCCGGGTCGAATCGGGTCCCTGGGTGACACCACAGGGTAATGTCGGGATCCCGGGCCCCGAGGTTGCATGTTCGATTCCCCAGAGGGGCCTGAAAAAGGTCTTTGTCCGGGTCAGGTCCCCAGGAGGAGCCCCACGGTAATGTCGGGACCCCGGTCACCAAGGTCGCAGGTTCGATTCCCCATAGACGCCGAAAAAAGGCCAGGGTCGGGTCGGGTCCCCGGGTGACGCCACAGGTTAATTTCGGGACCTCGGTCCCCGAGGTCGCCGGTTCGATTCCCCAGAGGGGCCGAAAAAACCCCGGGTCGGGTCTTGTCCCTGGGTGGCGCCACAGGGTTGGCTCGTTCCCTTGGCCCCCAAGGTCCCCGGTTCGATTCCCCATAGGGGCCGAAAACACCCCGGGTCGGGTCGGGTCCCAGGGTGGCGCCACAGGGTAATGTCGGGACCCCGGCCCCCGAGGTCGCCGGTTCGATTCCCCATAGGCGCCGAAAACACCCCGGGTCGGGTCGTGTCCCGGGTGGCGCCAGAGGGTAGGCTTGTGCTCCCGGCACCTGAGGTTGCCGGTTCGATTCCCCATAGGGGCCGAAAATACCACCGGTCGGGTCGGGGCCCGCGTGGCGCCACAGGGTAATGTCGGAACCCCGGTCCCCGAGATCGCCGGTTTGATTCCGTATAGGGACCGAAAACACCGAGGGTCGGGTTGGGTCCCCGGGTGGCGCCACAGGGTAATGTCGGGACTCCGGTCCCCGAGGTCGCCGGTTCGATTCCTAATAGGGGCCAAAAACATCCCGGGTCGGTTTGGGTTGGGTCCCCGGGTGGAGCCACAGGAAAATGTCGTGACCCCGGCCCCCGAGGTCGCCCGTTCGATTCTCCATAGGGGCCTGAAAAAGGCCCTTGTCCGGGTCGGGTCCACGGGTAGCGCCACAGGGTACTGTCGGGACCCCGGCACCTGAGGTCGCCAATTTGATTCCCAAAGGGGCCGAAAACACCCCATGTGGGGTCGGAACCCCAGGTGGCGCCACAGGGTAGGCTCGTGCCCCCGGCAAGCAAGGTCGCCGGTTCAATTCCCCATTAGGGGCCGAAAAAACACCTGGTCGGGTCGGGTCGGGTCCACGGGAGGCGCCACAGGGTAATGTTGGGACCCCGACCCCGAGGTTGTCGGTTTGATTTCCCACAGGGGCCGAAAACACCCCGGGTCGGGTCAGGTCCCCGGGTGGCGCCACAGGGTAATGTCGGGACCCCGGGCCAGGAGGTCGCCCGTTCGATTCCCCATAGGGGCCGAAAACACCCCGGGTCGGGTCGGGTCCCCGGGTGGCGCCACAGGGTAATGTCGGTACCCCCGGCACCCGAGGTCGCCCGTTCGATTCCCCATAGGGGCCGAAAAAACCCCGGGTCAGGTTCCCGGTTGGCGCCACAGGGTAGGCTTGTGCCCCCTGCCCCCAAGGTTGCCGGTTCGATTCCCCATAGGGGCCGAAAACACCCCGGGTCTGGTCGGGTCCCCGGGTGGCACCACAGGGTAGGCTCGTGCCCCCGGCCCCCGAGGTCGCCGGTTTGATTCCCCATAGGGGCCGAAAACACCCCGGGTCGGGTCTCGTGCCCGGGTGGCGCCACAGGGTAATGTCAGGATCCCGGCCCCCGAGGTCGCCGGTTCGATTCCCCATAGGGGCCGAAAACACCCTGGGTCGGGTCGAGTCCCCGGGTGGTGCCACAGGGTACTGTCGGGACCCCGGCCCCCGAGGTCGCCGGTTCGATTCCCCAGAGGGGCCTGAAAAAGGCCTTTGTCCGGGTCGGATCCCCAGGTGGCGCCACAGGGTAATGTCGGGACCCCGGCCCCCGAGGTCACCCGTGCGATTCCCCATAGGGGCCGAAAACACCCCAGGTCGGGTCGGGTCCCCAGGTGGCACCACAGGGTACGCTCGTGCCCCTGGTCCCCGAGGTCGCCGGTTCGATTCCCCATAGGGGCCGAAAACACCCCGGGTCGGGTCGGGTCCCCGGGTGGCGCCACAGGGTAATGTCGGGCCCCCGGCCCCCGAGGTCGCAGGTTCGATTCCCCATAGGGGCCGAAAACACCCCGGGTGGGGTCTCGTCCCCGGGTGGCGCCACAGGGTGCCCCCGGACCCCGAGGTCGCCGGATCTATTCCCCATAGGGGCCGAAAACACCCCGGGTCGGGTCGGGTCCCCGGGTGGCGCCACAGGGTAGGCTTGTGCCCCCGGCCCCCGAGGTCGCCGGTTCGATTCCCCATAGGGGCCGAAAACACCCCGGGTCAGGTCTGGTCCCCGGGTGGCGCCACAGGGTACTGTCGGGACCCCGGCCCCCGAGGTTACCGGTTCGATTCCCCATAGGGGCCTAAAACACCCCGGGTCGGGTCTCGTACCCGGGTGGCGTCACAGGGTAGGCTCGTGCCCCCGGCCCTCGAGGTCGCAGGTTCGATTCCCCAGAGGGGCCAAAAACACCCCGGGTCGGGTCAGGTCCCCGGGTGGCGCCACAGGGTAATGTCTGGACCCGGACCCCGAGGTCGCCGGTTCGATTCGCCATAGGGGCCGAAAAAGGACAGGGTCGGGTCGGGTCCCCGGGTGGCACCACAGGTTAATGTCGGAACCCCGGCCCTCGAGGTCGCAGGTTCGATTCCCCATAGGGGCCGAAAACACCCCATGTCGGGTCGGGTTTCCAGGTGGCGCCACAGGGTAATGTCGGGCCCCCGGCCCACGAGGTCGCCGGTTTGATTCGCCATAGGCGCCGAAAAAGGACAGGGTCGGGTCGGGTCCCTGGGTTGTGCCACAGGGTAGGCTCGTGCCCCCGGCCCCCGAGGTTGCAGGTTCGATTCCCCATAGGGGCCGAAAACACCCCTGGTCGGGTCGGGTCATCAGGTGGCGCCACAGGGTAATGTCGGGACCCCGGCCCCCGAGGTCGCCGGTTCGATTCCCCATAGGGGCCGAAAACACCCCGGGTCGGGTCGGGTCCCCGGGTGGCGCCACAGGGTAATGTCGGGACCCCGGCCCTCGAGGTCGCAGGTTTGATTCCCCAGAGGGGCCAAAAACACCCCGGTTCGGGTCAGGTCCCCGGGTGGCGCCACAGCGTAATGTCGGAACTCCGGCCCCCGAGGTCGCTGGTTCGATTCCCCATAGGGGCCGAAAACACCCCGGGTCGGGTCGGGTTCCAAGGTGGCGCCACAGGGTAATGTCGGGACCCCGGCCCCCGAGGTCGCCGGTTCGATTCCCCATAGGCGCCGAAAACACCCCGGGTCAGGTCGCGTCCCCGGGTGGCGCCACAGGGTAATGTCGGGATCCCGGCCCCCGAGGTCGCCGGTTCGATTCGCCATAGGGGCCGAAAAAGGACAGGGTCGGGTCGGGTCCCTGGGTGGCGCCACAGGGTACTGTCGGGACCCCGGTCCCCGAGGTCGCCAGTTCGATTCCCCATAGGGGCCGAAAACACCCCGGGTCGGGTCGGGTCCCCGGGTGGCGCCACAGGGTAATGTCGGGACCCCGGTCCCCGAGGTCGCCAGTTCGATTCCCCATAGGGGCCGAAAACACCCCGGGTCGGGTCGGGTCCCCGGGTGGCGCCACAGGGTAGGCTTGTGCCCCCGGCCCCCGAGGTCGCCGGTTCGATTCCCCATAGGGGCCGAAAACACCCCAGGTCTGGTCGGGTTCCCAGGTGGCGCCACAGGGTAATGTCGGGACCCCGGCCCCTGAGGTCGCCGGTTCGATTCCCCATATGGGCCGAAAATACCCCGGGTCGGGTCTTGTCCCTGGGTGGCGCCACAGGGTTGGCTCGTTCCCTTGGCCCCCGAGGTCCCCGGTTCGATTCCCCATAGGGGCCGAAAACACCCCGGGTCGGGTCGGGTCCCCGGGTGGCGCCACAGGGTAATGTCGGGCCCCTGGCCCCCCAGGTCGCCGGTTCGATTCCTTATAGGGACCGAAAACACCGTGGGTCGGGTTGGGTCCCCGGGTGGTGCCACAGGGTAATGTCGGGACCCCGGTCCCCGAAGTCGCCGGTTCGATTCCCCATAGGGGCCTGAAAAAGGCCCTTGTACGGGTCAGGTCCCCAGGTGGCGCCACAGGGTAATGTCAGGACCCCGGCCCCCGAGGTCGCCGGTTCGATTCCCCATAGGGTCCGAAAACACCCCAGGTCGGGTCGGGTCCCCGCGTGGCGCCACAGGGTAATGTCGGGACCCCAGGCCCCGAAGTCGCCGGTTCGATTCCCCATAGGGGCCGAAAACACCCCGGGTCGGGTCTGGTCCCCGGTATGGGCCACAGGGTAATGTCGGGACCCCGGCCCTCGAGGTCGCAGGTTTGATTCCCCAGAGGGGCCAAAAACACCCCGGGTCGGGTCGGGTCCCCGGGTGGCGCCACAGCGTAATGTCGGAACTCCGGCGCCCGAGGTCGCCCCTTCGATTCCCCATAGGGTCCGAAAACACCCCGGGTTGGGTCGGGTTCCAAGGTGGCGCCACAGGGTAATGTCGGGACCCCGGCACCCGAGGTCGCCGGTTCGATTCCCCATAGGCGCCGAAAACACCCCGGGTCAGGTCGGGTCCCGGGTGGCGCCACAGGGTAATGTCGGGATCCCGGCCCCCGAGGTCGCCGGTTCGATTCGCCATAGGGGCCGAAAAAGGACAGGGTCGGGTCGGGTCCCTGGGTGGCGCCACAGGGTACTGTCGGGACCCCGGCTCCCGAGGTCGCAGGTTCGATTCCCCATAGGGGCCGAAAAAGGCCAGGGTCGGGTCGGGTCCCCGGGTGGCGCCACAGGGTAATGTCGGGACCCCGGCCCCCGAGGTCGCCCGTTCGATTCCCCATAGGGGCCGAAAACACCCCGGGTCGGGTCTGGTCTCCATGTGGCGCCACAGGGTAATGTCGGGACCCCGGCCCCCGAGGTCGCCGGTTCGATTCCCCATAGGGGCCGAAAAAGGACAGGGTCGGGTCGGGTGACTGGGTGGCGCCACAGGGTACTGTCGGGACCCCGGCCCCCGAGGTCGCAGGTTCGATTCCCTATAGGGGCCGAAAAAGGCCAGGGTCGGGTCGGGTCTCCGGGTGGCGCCACAGGGTAATGTCGGGACCCCGGCCCCCGAGGTCGCCCGTTCGATTCCCCATAGGGGCCGAAAACACCCCGGGTCGGGTCTGGTCTCCACGTGGCGCCACAGGGTAATGTCGGGACCCCGGCCCCCGAGGTCGCCGGTTCGATTCCCCATAGGAGCCGAAAACACCCCAGGTCGGGTCGGGTCCCTGGGTGGTGCCACAGGGTACTGTCGGGACCCCGGCCCCCGAGGTCGCCGGTTCGATTCCCCAGAGGGGCCTGAAAAAGGCCTTTTTCCGGGTCGGATCCCCAGGTGGCGCCACAGGGTAATGTAGGGACCCAGGTCCCCGAGGTCGCCCGTGCGATTCCCCATAGTGGCCGAAAACACCCCAGGTCGGGTCGGGTCCCCAGGTGGCACCACAGGGTACGCTCGTGCCCCCGGCCCCCGAGGTCGCCGGTTCGATTCCCCATAGGCGCCGAAAACACCCCGGGTCGGGTCGTGTCCCGGGTGGCGCCAGAGGGTAGGCTTGTGCCCCCGGCACCCAAGGTTGCCGGTTCGATTCCCCATAGGGGCCGAAAATACCACCGGTCGGGTCGGGGCCCGCGTGGCGCCACAGGGTAATGTCGGAACCCCGGTCCCCGAGATCGCCGGTTTGATTCCGTATAGGGACCGAAAACACCGCGGGTCGGGTTGGGTCCCCGGGTGGCGCCACAGGGTAATGTCGGGACTCCGGTCCCCGAGGTCGCCGGTTCGATTCCTAATAGGGGCCAAAAACATCCCGGGTCGGTTTGGGTTGGGTCCCCGGGTGGAGCCACAGGAAAATGTCGTGACCCCGGCCCCCGAGGTCGCCCGTTCGATTCTCCATAGGGGCCTGAAAAAGGCCCTTGTCCGGGTCGGGTCCACGGGTAGCGCCACAGGGTACTGTCGGGACCCCGGCACCTGAGGTCGCCAATTTGATTCCCAAAGGGGCCGAAAACACCCCATGTGGGGTCGGAACCCCTGGTGGTGCCACAGGGTAGGCTCGTGCCCCCGGCAAGCAAGGTCGCCGGTTCAATTCCCCATAGGGGCCGAAAACACCCCTGGTCGGGTCGGGTCGGGTCCACGGGAGGCGCCACAGGGTAATGTTGGGACCCCGACCCCGAGGTTGTCGGTTTGATTTCCCACAGGGGCCGAAAACACCCCGGGTCGGGTCAGGTCCCCGGGTGGCGCCACAGGGTAATGTCGGGACCCCGGGCCAGGAGGTCGCCCGTTCGATTCCCCATAGGGGCCGAAAAAAACCCGGGTCAGGTTCCCGGTTGGCGTCACAGGGTAGGCTTGTGCCCCCTGCCCCCAAGGTTGCCGGTTCGATTCCCCATAGGGGCCGAAAACACCCCGGATCCGGTCGGGTCCCCGGGTGGCACCACAGGGTAGGCTCGTGCCCCCGGCCCCCGAGGTCGCCAGTTTGATTCCCCATAGGGGCCGAAAACACCCCGGGTCGGGTCTCGTGCCCGGGTGGCGCCACAGGGTAATGTCAGGATCCCGGCCCCCGAGGTCACCGGTTCGATTCGCCATAGGGGCCGAAAACACCCTGGGTCGGGTCGAGTCCCCGGGTGGTGCCACAGGGTACTGTCGGGACCCCGGCCCCCGAGGTCGCCAGTTCGATTCCCCAGAGGGGCCTGAAAAAGGCCTTTGTCCGGGTCGGATCCCCACGTGGCGCCACAGGGTAATGTCGGGACCCAGGTCCCCGAGGTCGCCCGTGCGATTCCCCATAGTGGCCGAAAACACCCCAGGTCGGGTCGGGTCCCCAGGTGGCACCACAGGGTACGCTCGTGCCCCCGGTCCCCGAGGTCACCGGTTCGATTCCCCATAGGGGCCGAAAACACCCCGGGTCGGGTCGGGTCCCCAGGTGGCGCCACAGGGTAATGTCGGGACCCCGGCCCCCGAGGTCGCCGGTTCGATTCCCCATAGGGGCCGAAAACACCCCGGGTCGGGTCGGGTCCCCGGGTGGCGCCACAGGGTAATGTCGGGACCCCCGGCCCCCGAGGTCGCCGGTTCGATTCCCCAGAGGGGCCTGAAAAAGGCCTTTTTCCGGGTCGGATCCCCAGGTGGCGCCACAGGGTAATGTCGGGACCCAGGTCCCCGAGGTCGCCCGTGCGATTCCCCATAGTGGCCGAAAACACCCCAGGTCGGGTCGGGTCCCCAGGTGGCACCACAGGGTACGCTCGTGCCCCCGGCCCCCGAGGTCGCCGGTTCGATTCCCCATAGGCGCCGAAAACACCCCGGGTCGGGTCGTGTCCCGGGTGGCGCCAGAGGGTAGGCTTGTGCCCCCGGCACCCAAGGTTGCCGGTTCGATTCCCCATAGGGGCCGAAAATACCACCGGTCGGGTCGGGGCCCGCGTGGCGCCACAGGGTAATGTCGGAACCCCGGTCCCCGAGATCGCCGGTTTGATTCCGTATAGGGACCGAAAACACCGCGGGTCGGGTTGGGTCCCCGGGTGGCGCCACAGGGTAATGTCGGGACTCCGGTCCCCGAGGTCGCCGGTTCGATTCCTAATAGGGGCCAAAAACATCCCGGGTCGGTTTGGGTTGGGTCCCCGGGTGGAGCCACAGGAAAATGTCGTGACCCCGGCCCCCGAGGTCGCCCGTTCGATTCTCCATAGGGGCCTGAAAAAGGCCCTTGTCCGGGTCGGGTCCACGGGTAGCGCCACAGGGTACTGTCGGGACCCCGGCACCTGAGGTCGCCAATTTGATTCCCAAAGGGGCCGAAAACACCCCATGTGGGGTCGGAACCCCTGGTGGTGCCACAGGGTAGGCTCGTGCCCCCGGCAAGCAAGGTCGCCGGTTCAATTCCCCATAGGGGCCGAAAACACCCCTGGTCGGGTCGGGTCGGGTCCACGGGAGGCGCCACAGGGTAATGTTGGGACCCCGACCCCGAGGTTGTCGGTTTGATTTCCCACAGGGGCCGAAAACACCCCGGGTCGGGTCAGGTCCCCGGGTGGCGCCACAGGGTAATGTCGGGACCCCGGGCCAGGAGGTCGCCCGTTCGATTCCCCATAGGGGCCGAAAAAAACCCGGGTCAGGTTCCCGGTTGGCGTCACAGGGTAGGCTTGTGCCCCCTGCCCCCAAGGTTGCCGGTTCGATTCCCCATAGGGGCCGAAAACACCCCGGATCCGGTCGGGTCCCCGGGTGGCACCACAGGGTAGGCTCGTGCCCCCGGCCCCCGAGGTCGCCAGTTTGATTCCCCATAGGGGCCGAAAACACCCCGGGTCGGGTCTCGTGCCCGGGTGGCGCCACAGGGTAATGTCAGGATCCCGGCCCCCGAGGTCACCGGTTCGATTCGCCATAGGGGCCGAAAACACCCTGGGTCGGGTCGAGTCCCCGGGTGGTGCCACAGGGTACTGTCGGGACCCCGGCCCCCGAGGTCGCCAGTTCGATTCCCCAGAGGGGCCTGAAAAAGGCCTTTGTCCGGGTCGGATCCCCACGTGGCGCCACAGGGTAATGTCGGGACCCAGGTCCCCGAGGTCGCCCGTGCGATTCCCCATAGTGGCCGAAAACACCCCAGGTCGGGTCGGGTCCCCAGGTGGCACCACAGGGTACGCTCGTGCCCCCGGTCCCCGAGGTCACCGGTTCGATTCCCCATAGGGGCCGAAAACACCCCGGGTCGGGTCGGGTCCCCAGGTGGCGCCACAGGGTAATGTCGGGACCCCGGCCCCCGAGGTCGCCGGTTCGATTCCCCATAGGGGCCGAAAACACCCCGGGTCGGGTCGGGTCCCCGGGTGGCGCCACAGGGTAATGTCGGGACCCCGGCCCCCGAGGTCGCCGGTTCGATTCCCCAGAGGGGCCTGAAAAAGGCCTTTTTCCGGGTCGGATCCCCAGGTGGCGCCACAGGGTAATGTCGGGACCCAGGTCCCCGAGGTCGCCCGTGCGATTCCCCATAGTGGCCGAAAACACCCCAGGTCGGGTCGGGTCCCCAGGTGGCACCACAGGGTACGCTCGTGCCCCCGGCCCCCGAGGTCGCCGGTTCGATTCCCCATAGGCGCCGAAAACACCCCGGGTCGGGTCGTGTCCCGGGTGGCGCCAGAGGGTAGGCTTGTGCCCCCGGCACCCAAGGTTGCCGGTTCGATTCCCCATAGGGGCCGAAAATACCACCGGTCGGGTCGGGGCCCGCGTGGCGCCACAGGGTAATGTCGGAACCCCGGTCCCCGAGATCGCCGGTTTGATTCCGTATAGGGACCGAAAACACCGCGGGTCGGGTTGGGTCCCCGGGTGGCGCCACAGGGTAATGTCGGGACTCCGGTCCCCGAGGTCGCCGGTTCGATTCCTAATAGGGGCCAAAAACATCCCGGGTCGGTTTGGGTTGGGTCCCCGGGTGGAGCCACAGGAAAATGTCGTGACCCCGGCCCCCGAGGTCGCCCGTTCGATTCTCCATAGGGGCCTGAAAAAGGCCCTTGTCCGGGTCGGGTCCACGGGTAGCGCCACAGGGTACTGTCGGGACCCCGGCACCTGAGGTCGCCAATTTGATTCCCAAAGGGGCCGAAAACACCCCATGTGGGGTCGGAACCCCTGGTGGTGCCACAGGGTAGGCTCGTGCCCCCGGCAAGCAAGGTCGCCGGTTCAATTCCCCATAGGGGCCGAAAACACCCCTGGTCGGGTCGGGTCGGGTCCACGGGAGGCGCCACAGGGTAATGTTGGGACCCCGACCCCGAGGTTGTCGGTTTGATTTCCCACAGGGGCCGAAAACACCCCGGGTCGGGTCAGGTCCCCGGGTGGCGCCACAGGGTAATGTCGGGACCCCGGGCCAGGAGGTCGCCCGTTCGATTCCCCATAGGGGCCGAAAAAAACCCGGGTCAGGTTCCCGGTTGGCGTCACAGGGTAGGCTTGTGCCCCCTGCCCCCAAGGTTGCCGGTTCGATTCCCCATAGGGGCCGAAAACACCCCGGATCCGGTCGGGTCCCCGGGTGGCACCACAGGGTAGGCTCGTGCCCCCGGCCCCCGAGGTCGCCAGTTTGATTCCCCATAGGGGCCGAAAACACCCCGGGTCGGGTCTCGTGCCCGGGTGGCGCCACAGGGTAATGTCAGGATCCCGGCCCCCGAGGTCACCGGTTCGATTCGCCATAGGGGCCGAAAACACCCTGGGTCGGGTCGAGTCCCCGGGTGGTGCCACAGGGTACTGTCGGGACCCCGGCCCCCGAGGTCGCCAGTTCGATTCCCCAGAGGGGCCTGAAAAAGGCCTTTGTCCGGGTCGGATCCCCACGTGGCGCCACAGGGTAATGTCGGGACCCAGGTCCCCGAGGTCGCCCGTGCGATTCCCCATAGTGGCCGAAAACACCCCAGGTCGGGTCGGGTCCCCAGGTGGCACCACAGGGTACGCTCGTGCCCCCGGTCCCCGAGGTCACCGGTTCGATTCCCCATAGGGGCCGAAAACACCCCGGGTCGGGTCGGGTCCCCAGGTGGCGCCACAGGGTAATGTCGGGACCCCGGCCCCCGAGGTCGCCGGTTCGATTCCCCATAGGGGCCGAAAACACCCCGGGTCGGGTCGGGTCCCCGGGTGGCGCCACAGGGTAATGTCGGGACCCCGGCCCTCGAGGTCGCAGGTTCGATTCCCCATAGGGGCCGAAAACACCCCGGGTGGGGTCTCGTCCCCGGGTGGCGCCACAGGGTGCCCCTGGCCCCCGAGGTCGCCGGATCTATTCCCCATAGGGGCCGAAAACACCCCGGGTCGGGTCGGGTCCCCGGGTGGCGCCACAGGGTAGGCTTGTGCCCCCGGCCCCCGAGGTCGCCGGTTCGATTCCCCATAGGGGCCGAAAACACCCCGGGTCGGGTCTGGTCCCCGGGTGGCGCCACAGGGTACTGTCGGGACCCCGGCCCCCGAGGTTACCGGTTCGATTCCCCATAGGGGCCTAAAACACCCCGGGTCGGGTCTCGTACCCGGGTGGCGCCACAGGGTAGGCTCGTGCCCCCGGCCCTCAAGGTCGCAGGTTCGATTCCCCAGAGGGGCCAAAAACACCCCGGGTCGGGTCAGGTCCCCGGGTGGCGCCACAGGGTAATGTCTGGACCCGGGCCCCGAGGTCGCCGGTTCGATTCGCCATAGGGGCCGAAAAAGGACAGGGTCGGGTCGGGTCCCCGGGTGGCACCACAGGGTAATGTCGGAACCCCGGCCCTCGAGGTCGCAGGTTCGATTCCCCATAGGGGCCAAAAACACCCCATGTCGGGTCGGGTTTCCAGGTGGCGCCACAGGGTAATGTCGGGCCCCCGGCCCACGAGGTCGCCGGTTTGATTCGCCATAGGGGCCGAAAAAGGACAGGGTCGGGTCGGGTCCCTGGGTGGTGCCACAGGGTAGGCTCGTGCCCCCGGCCCCCGAGGTCGCCGGTTCGATTCTCCATAGGGGCCGAAAACACCGCAGGTCGGGTCGGGTCCCCGGGGTGGCGCCACAGGGTAATGTCGGGACCCCGGCCCCCGAGGTCGCCGGTTCGATTCCCCATAGGGGCCGAAAACACCCCGGGTCGGGTCGGGTCCCCAGGTGGCGCCACAGGGTAATGTCGGGACCCCGGCCCTCGAGGTCGCAGGTTTGATTCCCCAGAGGGGCAAAAAACACCCCGGGTCGGGTCGGGTCCCCGGGTGGCGCCACAGCGTAATGTCGGAACTCCGGCCCCCGAGGTCGCTGGTTCGATTCCCCATAGGGGCCGAAAACACCCCTGGTCGGGTCGGGTTCCAAGGTGGCGCCACAGGGTAATGTCGGGACCCCGGCCCCCGAGGTCGCCGGTTCGATTCCCCATAGGCGCCGAAAACACCCCGGGTCAGGTCGGGTCCCCGGGTGGCGCCACAGGGTAATGTCGGGATCCCGGCCCCCGAGGTCGCCGGTTCGATTCGCCATAGGGGCCGAAAAAGGACAGGGTCGGGTCGGGTCCCTGGGTGGCGCCACAGGGTACTGTCGGGACCCCGGCCCCCGAGGTCGCAGGTTCGATTCCCCATAGGGGCCGAAAAAGGCCAGGGTCGGGTCGGGTCCCCGGGTCGCGCCACAGGGTAATGTCGGGACCCCCGGCCCCCGAGGTCGCCCGTTCGATTCCCCATAGGGGCCGAAAACACCCCGGGTCGGGTCTGGTCTCCATGTGGCGCCACAGGGTAATGTCGGGACCCCGGCCCCCGAGGTCGCCGGTTCGATTCCCCAGAGGGGCCGAAAAAGGACAGGGTCGGGTCGGGTCCCTGGGTGGCGCCACAGGGTACTGTCGGGACCCCGGACCCCGAGGTCGCAGGTTCGATTCCCTATAGGGGCCGAAAAAGGCCAGGGTCGGGTCGGGTGCCCGGGTGGCGCCACAGGGTAATATCGGGACCCCGGTCCCCGAGGTCGCCAGTTCGATTCCCCATAGGGGCCGAAAACACCCCGGGTCGGGTCGGGTCCCCGGGTGGCGCCACAGGGTAATGTCGGGACCCCGGCCCTCGAGGTCGCAGGTTCGATTCCCCATAGGGGCCGAAAACACCCCGGGTGGGGTCTCGTCCCCGGGTGGCGCCACAGGGTGCCCCCGACCCCGAGGTCGCCGGATCTATTCCCCATAGGGGCCGAAAACACCCCGGGTCGGGTCTGGTCCCCGGGTGGCGCCACAGGGTAGGCTTGTGCCCCCGGCCCCCGAGGTCGCCGGTTCGATTCCCCATAGGGGCCGAAAACACCCCAGGTCTGGTCGGGTTCCCAGGTGGCGCCACAGGGTAATGTCGGGACCCCGGCCCCTGAGGTCGCCGGTTCGATTCCCCATATGGGCCGAAAAAACCCCGGGTCGGGTCTTGTCCCTGGGTGGCGCCACAGGGTTGGCTCGTTCCCTTGGCCCCCGAGGTTCCCGGTTCGATTCCCCATAGGGGCCGAAAACACCCCGGGTCGGGTCTGGTCTCCACGTGGCGCCACAGGGTAATGTCGGGACCCCGGCCCCCGAGGTCGCCAGTTCGATTCCCCATAGGGGCCGAAAACACCCCGGGTCGGGTCGGGTCCCCGGGTGGCGCCACAGGGTAATGTCGGGACTCCGGTCCCCGAGGTCGCCGGTTCGATTCCTTATAGGGGCCAAAAACATCCCGGGTCGGTTTGTGTTGGGTCCCCGGGTGGCGCCACAGGAAAATGTCGGGACCCCGGCCCCTGAGGTCGCCCGTTCGATTCCCCAGAGGGGCCGAAAGCACCCCATGTTGGGTCGGGTCCCCGGGTGACGCCACAGGGTAATGTCGGGACCCTGGCCCCCGAGGTCGCCCGTGCGATTCCCCATAGGGGCTGAAAACACCCCGGGTCGGGTCTGGTCTCCAGGTGGCGCCACAGGGTAATGTCGGGACCCCGGTCCCCGAGGTCGCCCGTTCGATTCCCCATAGGGTCCAAAAGCACCCCGGGTCGGGTCGGGTCCCCGGGTGGCACCACAGGGTAATGTCGGGACCCTGGCCCCCAAGGTCGCCGGTTCGATTCCCCATAGGGGCCTGAAAAAGGCCCTTGTACGGGTCAGGTCCCCGGGTGGCGCCACAGGGTACTGTCGGGACCCCGGCCCCCGAGGTCGCCGGTTCGATTCCCCAGAGGGGCTGAAAACACCCCATGTCGGGTCGGGTCCCCGGGTGGCACCACAGGGTAGGCTCGTGCCCCCGGCCCCCAAGGTCGCCGGTTCGATTCCCCATAGGGGCCAAAAACACCCCGGGTCGGGTCGGGTCGGGTCCCCAGGTGGCGCCACAGGGTAGGTTTGTGCCTCTGGCCCCCGAGGTCGCCAGTTCGATTCCCCAGAGGGGCCGAAAACACCCCGGGTCGAATCGGGTCCCTGGGTGACACCACAGGGTAATGTCGGGATCCCGGGCCCCGAGGTTGCATGTTCGATTCCCCAGAGGGGCCTGAAAAAGGTCTTTGTCCGGGTCGGGTCCCCAGGAGGAGCCCCACGGTAATGTCGGGACCCCGGTCACCAAGGTCGCAGGTTCGATTCCCCATAGACGCCGAAAAAAGGCCAGGGTCGGGTCGGGTCCCCGGGTGACGCCACAGGTTAATTTCGGGACCTCGGTCCCCGAGGTCGCCGGTTCGATTCCCCAGAGGGGCCGAAAAAACCCCGGGTCGGGTCTTGTCCCTGGGTGGCGCCACAGGGTTGGCTCGTTCCCTTGGCCCCCGAGGTCCCCGGTTCGATTCCCCATAGGGGCCGAAAACACCCCGGGTCGGGTCGGGTCCCTGGGTGGCGCCACAGGGTAATGTCGGGACCCCGGCCCCCGAGGTCGCCGGTTCGATTCCCCATAGGCGCCGAAAACACCCCGGGTCGGGTCGTGTCCCGGGTGGCGCCAGAGGGTAGGCTTGTGCTCCCGGCACCCGAGGTTGCCGGTTTGATTCCCCATAGGGGCCGAAAATACCACCGGTCGGGTCGGGGCCCGCGTAGCGCCACAGGGTAATGTCGGAACCCCGGTCCCCGAGATCGCCGGTTTGATTCCGTATAGGGACCGAAAACACCGCGGGTCGGGTTGGGTCCCCGGGTGGCGCCACAGGGTAATGTCGGGACTCCGGTCCCCGAGGTCGCCGGTTCGATTCCTAATAGGGGCCAAAAACATCCCGGGTCGGTTTGGGTTGGGTCCCCGGGTGGAGCCACAGGAAAATGTCGTGACCCCGGCCCCCGAGGTCGCCCGTTCGATTCTCCTTAGGGGCCTGAAAAAGGCCCTTGTCCGGGTCGGGTCCACGGGTAGCGCCACAGGGTACTGTCGGGACCCCGGCACCTGAGGTCGCCAATTTGATTCCCAAAGGGGCCGAAAACACCCCATGTGGGGTCGGAACCCCAGGTGGCGCCACAGGGTAGGCTCGTGCCCCCGGCAAGCAAGGTCGCCGGTTCAATTCCCCATTAGGGGCCGAAAAAACACCTGGTCGGGTCGGGTCGGGTCCACGGGAGGCGCCACAGGGTAATGTTGGGACCCCGACCCCGAGGTTGTCGGTTTGATTTCCCACAGGGGCCGAAAACACCCCGGGTCGGGTCAGGTCCCCGGGTGGCGCCACAGGGTAATGTCGGGACCCCGGGCCAGGAGGTCGCCCGTTCGATTCCCCATAGGGGCCGAAAACACCCCGGGTCGGGTCGGGTCCCCGGGTGGCGCCACAGGGTAATGTCGGTACCCCGGCCCCCCGAGGTCGCCCGTTCGATTCCCCATAGGGGCCGAAAAAACCCCGGGTCAGGTTCCCGGTTGGCGCCACAGGGTAGGCTTGTACCCCCTGCCCCAAAGGTTGCCGGTTCGATTCCCCATAGGGGCCGAAAACACCCCGGGTCTGGTCGGGTCCCCGGTTGGCGCCACAGGGTAGGCTCGTGCCCCCGGCCCCCTAGGTCGCCGGTTTGATTCCCCATAGGGGCCGAAAACACCCCGGGTCGGGTCTCGCGCCCGGGTGGCGCCACAGGGTAATGTCAGGATCCCGGCCCCCGAGGTCGCCGGTTCGATTCGCCATAGGGGCCGAAAACACCCTGGGTCGGGTCGAGTCCCCGGGTGCTGCCACAGGGTACTGTCGGGACCCCGGCCCCCGAGGTCGCCGGTTCGATTCCCCAGAGGGGCCTGAAAAAGGCCTTTTTCCGGGTCGGATCCCCAAGTGGTGCCACAGGGTAATGTCGGGGACCCAGGTCCCCGAGGTCACCCGTGCGATTCCCCATAGTGGCCGAAAACACCCCAGGTCGGGTCGGGTCCCCAGGTGGCACCACAGGGTACGCTCGTGCCCCCGGTCCCCGAGGTCGCCGGTTCGATTCCCCATAGGGGCCGAAAACACCCCGGGTCGGGTCGGGTCCCCGGGTGGCGCCACAGGGTAATGTCGGGACCCCGGCCCCCGAGGTCGCCGGTTCGATTCCCCATAGGGGCCGAAAACACCCCGGATCGGGTCGGGTCCCCGGGTGGCGCCACAGGGTAATGTCGGGACCCCGGCCCTCGAGGTCGCAGGTTCGATTCCCCATAGGGGCCGAAAACACCCCGGGTGGGGTCTCGTCCCCGGGTGGCGCCACAGGGTGCCCCCGGCCCCCGAGGTCGCCGGATCTATTCCCCATAGGGGCCGAAAACCCCCCGGGTCGGGTCTGGTCCCCGGGTGGCGCCACAGGGTACTGTCGGGACCCCGGCCCCCGAGGTTACCGGTTCGATTCCCCATAGGGGCCTAAAACACCCCGGGTCGGGTCGGGTCCCCGGGTGGCGCCACAGGGTAGGCTCGTGCCCCCGGCCCTCGAGGTCGCAGGTTCGATTCCCCAGAGGGGCCAAAAACACCCCGGGTCGGGTCAGGTCCCCGGGTGGCGCCACAGGGTAATGTCTGGACCCGGGCCCCGAGGTCGCCGGTTCGATTCGCCATAGGGGCCGAAAAAGGACAGGGTCGGGTCGGGTCCCCGGGTGGCACCACAGGGTAATGTCGGAACCCCGGCCCTCGAGGTCGCAGGTTCGATTCCCCATAGGGGCCGAAAACACCCCATGTCGGGTCGGGTTTCCAGGTGGCGCCACAGGGTAATGTCGGGCCCCCGGCCCACGAGGTCGCCGGTTTGATTCGCCATAGGGGCCGAAAAAGGACAGGGTCGGGTCGGGTCCCTGGGTGGTGCCACAGGGTAGGCTCGTGCCCCCGGCCCCCGAGGTTCCAGGTTCGATTCCCCATAGGGGCCGAAAACACCCCTGGTCGGGTCGGGTCATCAGGTGGCGCCACAGGGTAGGCTCGTGCCCCCGGCCCCCGAGGTCGCCGGTTCGATTCCCCATAGGGGCCGAAAACACCCCGGGTCGGGTCGGGTCCCCGGGTGGCGCCACAGGGTAATGTCGGGACCCCGGCCCCCGAGGTCGCCGGTTCGATTCCCCATAGGGGCCGAAAACACCCCTGGTCGGGTCGGGTCCCCGGGTGGCGCCACAGGGTAATGTCGGGACCCCGGCCCTCGAGGTCGCAGGTTTGATTCCCCAGAGGGGCCAAAAACACCCCGGGTCGGGTCGGGTCCCCGGGTGGCGCCACAGCGTAATGTCGGAACTCCGGCCCCCGAGGTCGCCCCTTCGATTCCCCATAGGGTCCGAAAACACCCCGGGTCGGGTCGGGTTCCAAGGTGGCGCCACAGGGTAATGTCGGGACCCCGGCCCCCGAGGTCGCCGGTTCGATTCCCCATAGGCGCCGAAAACACCCCGGGTCAGGTCGGGTCCCCGGGTGGCGCCACAGGGTAATGTCGGGATCCCGGCCCCCGAGGTCGCCGGTTCGATTCGCCATAGGGGCCGAAAAAGGACAGGGTCGGGTCGGGTCCCTGGGTGGCGCCACAGGGTACTGTCGGGACCCCGGCCCCCGAGGTCGCAGGTTCGATTCCCCATAGGGGCCGAAAAAGGCCAGGGTCGGGTCGGGTCCCCGGGTCGCGCCACAGGGTAATGTCGGGACCCCGGCCCCCGAGGTCGCCCGTTCGATTCCCCATAGGGGCCGAAAACACCCCGGGTCGGGTCTGGTCTCCATGTGGCGCCACAGGGTAATGTCGGGACCCCCGGCCCCCGAGGTCGCCGGTTCGATTCCCCATAGGGGCCGAAAAAGGACAGGGTCGGGTCGGGTCCCTGGGTGGCGCCACAGGGTACTGTCGGGACCCCGGCCCCCGAGGTCGCAGGTTCGATTCCCTATAGGGGCCGAAAAAGGCCAGGGTCGGGTCGGGTCTCCGGGTGGCGCCACAGGGTAATGTCGGGACCCCCGGCCCCCGAGGTCGCCCGTTCGATTCCCCATAGGGGCCGAAAACACCCCGGGTCGGGTCTGGTCTCCACGTGGCGCCACAGGGTAATGTCGGGACCCCGGCCCCCGAGGTCGCCGGTTCGATTCCCCATAGGAGCCGAAAACACCCCGGGTCGGGTCGGGTCCCTGGGTGGTGCCACAGGGTACTGTCGGGACCCCGGCCCCCGAGGTCGCCGGTTCGATTCCCCAGAGGGGCCTGAAAAAGGCCTTTTTCCGGGTCGGATCCCCAGGTGGCGCCACAGGGTAATGTCGGGACCCAGGTCCCCGAGGTCGCCCGTGCGATTCCCCATAGTGGCCGAAAACACCCCAGGTCGGGTCGGGTCCCCAGGTGGCACCACAGGGTAAGCTCGTGCCCCCGGCCCCCGAGGTCGCCGGTTCGATTCCCCATAGGCGCCGAAAACACCCCGGGTCGGGTCGTGTCCCGGGTGGCGCCAGAGGGTAGGCTTGTGCCCCCGGCACCCAAGGTTGCCGGTTCGATTCCCCATAGGGGCCGAAAATACCACCGGTCGGGTCGGGGCCCGCGTGGCGCCACAGGGTAATGTCGGAACCCCGGTCCCCGAGATCGCCGGTTTGATTCCGTATAGGGACCGAAAACACCGCGGGTCGGGTTGGGTCCCCGGGTACGCCACAGGGTAATGTCGGGACTCCGGTCCCCGAGGTCGCCGGTTCGATTCCTAATAGGGGCCAAAAACATCCCGGGTCGTTTTGGGTTGGGTCCCCGGGTGGAGCCACAGGAAAATGTCGGGACCCCGGCCCCCGAGGTCGCCCGTTCGATTCTCCATAGGGGCCTGAAAAAGGCCCTTGTCCGGGTCGGGTCCACGGGTAGCGCCACAGGGTACTGTCGGGACCCCGGCACCTGAGGTCGCCAATTTGATTCCCAAAGGGGCCGAAAACACCCCATGTGGGGTCGGAACCCCAGGTGGCGCCACAGGGTAGGCTCGTGCCCCCGGCAAGCAAGGTCGCCGGTTCAATTCCCCATTAGGGGCCGAAAAAACACCTGGTCGGGTCGGGTCGGGTCCACGGGAGGCGCCACAGGGTAATGTTGGGACTCCGACCCCGAGGTTGTCGGTTTGATTTCCCACAGGGGCCGAAAACACCCCGGGTCGGGTCTGGTCCCCGGGTGGCGCCACAGGGTAATGTCGGGACCCCGGGCCAGGAGGTCGCCCGTTCGATTCCCCATAGGGGCCGAAAACACCCCGGGTCGGGTCGGGTCCCCGGGTGGCGCCACAGGGTAATGTCGGTACCCCGGCCCCCGAGGTCGCCCGTTCGATTCCCCATAGGGGCCGAAAAAACCCCGGGTCAGGTTCCCGGTTGGCGCCACAGGGTAGGCTTGTGCCCCCTGCCCCCAAGGTTGCCGGTTCGATTCCCCATAGGGGCCGAAAACACCCCGGGTCGGGTCGGGTTCCAAGGTGGCGCCACAGGGTAATGTCGGGACCCCGGCCCCCGAGGTCGCCGGTTCGATTCCCCATAGGCGCCGAAAACACCCCGGGTCAGGTCGGGTCCCCGGGTGGCGCCACAGGGTAATGTCGGGATCCCGGCCCCCGAGGTCGCCGGTTCGATTCGCCATAGGGGCCGAAAAAGGACAGGGTCGGGTCGGGTCCCTGGGTGGCGCCACAGGGTACTGTCGGGACCCCGGCCCCCCGAGGTCGCAGGTTCGATTCCCCATAGGGGCCGAAAAAGGCCAGGGTCGGGTCGGGTCCCCGGGTCGCGCCACAGGGTAATGTCGGGACCCCGGCCCCCGAGGTCGCCCGTTCGATTCCCCATAGGGGCCGAAAACACCCCGGGTCGGGTCTGGTCTCCATGTGGCGCCACAGGGTAATGTCGGGACCCCCGGCCCCCGAGGTCGCCGGTTCGACTCCCCATAGGGGCCGAAAAAGGACAGGGTCGGGTCGGGTCCCTGGGTGGCGCCACAGGGTACTGTCGGGACCCCGGCCCCCGAGGTCGCAGGTTCGATTCCCTATAGGGGCCGAAAAAGGCCAGGGTCGGGTCGGGTCTCCGGGTGGCGCCACAGGGTAATGTCGGGACCCCGGCCCCCGAGGTCGCCCGTTCGATTCCCCATAGGGGCCGAAAACACCCCGGGTCGGGTCTGGTCTCCACGTGGCGCCACAGGGTAATGTCGGGACCCCCGGCCCCCGAGGTCGCCGGTTCGATTCCCCATAGGAGCCGAAAACACCCCGGGTCGGGTCGGGTCCCTGGGTGGTGCCACAGGGTACTGTCGGGACCCCGGCCCCCGAGGTCGCCGGTTCGATTCCCCAGAGGGGCCTGAAAAAGGCCTTTTTCCGGGTCGGATCCCCAGGTGGCGCCACAGGGTAATGTCGGGACCCAGGTCCCCGAGGTCGCCCGTGCGATTCCCCATAGTGGCCGAAAACACCCCAGGTCGGGTCGGGTCCCCAGGTGGCACCACAGGGTACGCTCGTGCCCCCGGCCCCCGAGGTCGCCGGTTCGATTCCCCATAGGCGCCGAAAACACCCCGGGTCGGGTCGTGTCCCGGGTGGCGCCAGAGGGTAGGCTTGTGCCCCCGGCACCCAAGGTTGCCGGTTCGATTCCCCATAGGGGCCGAAAATACCACCGGTCGGGTCGGGGCCCGCGTGGCGCCACAGGGTAATGTCGGAACCCCGGTCCCCGAGATCGCCGGTTTGATTCCGTATAGGGACCGAAAACACCGCGGGTCGGGTTGGGTCCCCGGGTACGCCACAGGGTAATGTCGGGACTCCGGTCCCCGAGGTCGCCGGTTCGATTCCTAATAGGGGCCAAAAACATCCCGGGTCGGTTTGGGTTGGGTCCCCGGGTGGAGCCACAGGAAAATGTCGGGACCCCGGCCCCCGAGGTCGCCCGTTCGATTCTCCATAGGGGCCTGAAAAAGGCCCTTGTCCGGGTCGGGTCCACGGGTAGCGCCACAGGGTACTGTCGGGACCCCGGCACCTGAGGTCGCCAATTTGATTCCCAAAGGGGCCGAAAACACCCCATGTGGGGTCGGAACCCCAGGTGGCGCCACAGGGTAGGCTCGTGCCCCCGGCAAGCAAGGTCGCCGGTTCAATTCCCCATTAGGGGCCGAAAAAACACCTGGTCGGGTCGGGTCGGGTCCACGGGAGGCGCCACAGGGTAATGTTGGGACTCCGACCCCGAGGTTGTCGGTTTGATTTCCCACAGGGGCCGAAAACACCCCGGGTCGGGTCTGGTCCCCGGGTGGCGCCACAGGGTAATGTCGGGACCCCGGGCCAGGAGGTCGCCCGTTCGATTCCCCATAGGGGCCGAAAACACCCCGGGTCGGGTCGGGTCCCCGGGTGGCGCCACAGGGTAATGTCGGTACCCCGGCCCCCGAGGTCGCCCGTTCGATTCCCCATAGGGGCCGAAAAAACCCCGGGTCAGGTTCCCGGTTGGCGCCACAGGGTAGGCTTGTGCCCCCTGCCCCCAAGGTTGCCGGTTCGATTCCCCATAGGGGCCGAAAACACCCCGGGTCTGGTCGGGTCCCCGGGTGGCACCACAGGGTAGGCTCGTGCCCCCGGCCCCCGAGGTCGCCGGTTTGATTCCCCATAGGGGGCCGAAAACACCCCCGGGTCGGGTCTCGTGCCCGGGTGGCGCCACAGGGTAGGCTCGTGCCCCCGGCCCCCGAGGTTCCAGGTTCGATTCCCCATAGGGGCCGAAAACACCCCTGGTCGGGTCGGGTCATCAGGTGGTGCCACAGGGTAGGCTCGTGCCCCCGGCCCCCGAGGTCGCCGGTTCGATTCTCCATAGGGGCCGAAAACACCGCAGGTCGGGTCGGGTCCCCAGGTGGCACCACAGGGTAATGTCGGGACCCCGGCCCCCGAGGTCGCCGGTTCGATTCCCCATAGGGGCCGAAAACACCCCGGGTCGGGTCGGGTCCCCGGGTGGCGCCACAGGGTACTGTCGGGACCCCGGCCCCCGAGGTTACCGGTTCGATTCCCCATAGGGGCCTAAAACACCCCGGGTCGGCTCTCGTACCCGGGTGGCGCCACAGGGTAGGCTCGTGCCCCCGGCCCTCGAGGTCGCAGGTTCGATTCCCCAGAGGGGCCAAAAACACCCCGGGTCGGGTCAGGTCCCCGGGTGGCGCCACAGGGTAATGTCTGGACCCGGGCCCCGAGGTCGCCGGTTCGATTCGCCATAGGGGCCGAAAAAGGCCAGGGTCGGGTCGGGTCCCCGGGTGGCACCACAGGTTAATGTCGGAACCCCGGCCCTCGAGGTCGCAGGTTCGATTCCCCATAGGGGCCGAAAACACCCCATGTCGGGTCGGGTTTCCAGGTGGCGCCACAGGGTAATGTCGGGGCCCCGGCCCACGAGGTCGCCGGTTTGATTCGCCATAGGGGCCGAAAAAGGACAGGGTCGGGTCGGGTCCCTGGGTGGTGCCACAGGGTAGGCTCGTGCCCCCGGCCCCCGAGGTTCCAGGTTCGATTCCCCATAGGGGCCGAAAACACCCCTGGTCGGGTCGGGTCATCAGGTGGTGCCACAGGGTAGGCTCGTGCCCCCGGCCCCCGAGGTCGCCGGTTCGATTCTCCATAGGGGCCGAAAACACCGCAGGTCGGGTCGGGTCCCCAGGTGGCACCACAGGGTACGCTCGTGCCCCCGGTCCCCGAGGTCGCCGGTTCGATTCCCCATAGGGGCCGAAAACACCCCGGGTCGGGTCGGGTCCCCGGGTGGCGCCACAGGGTAATGTCGGGACCCCGGCCCCCGAGGTCGCCGGTTCGATTCCCCATAGGGGCCGAAAACACCCCGGGTCGGGTCGGGTCCCCGGGTGGCGCCACAGGGTAATGTCGGGACCCCGGCCCTCGAGGTCGCAGGTTCGATTCCCCATAGGCGCCGAAAACACCCCGGGTGGGGTCTCGTCCTTGGGTGGCGCCACAGGGTGCCCCTGGCCCCCGAGGTCGCCGGTTCGATTCCCCATAGGGGCCGAAAACACCCCGGGTCGGGTCGGGTCCCCGGGTGGCGCCACAGGGTACTGTCGGGACCCCGGCCCCCGAGGTTACCGGTTCGATTCCCCATAGGGGCCTAAAACACCCCGGGTCGGCTCTCGTACCCGGGTGGCGCCACAGGGTAGGCTCGTGCCCCCGGCCCTCGAGGTCGCAGGTTCGATTCCCCAGAGGGGCCAAAAACACCCCGGGTCGGGTCAGGTCCCCGGGTGGCGCCACAGGGTAATGTCTGGACCCGGGCCCCGAGGTCGCCGGTTCGATTCGCCATAGGGGCCGAAAAAGGACAGGGTCGGGTCGGGTCCCCGGGTGGCACCACAGGGTAATGTCGGAACCCCGGCCCTCGAGGTCGCAGGTTCGATTCCCCATAGGGGCCGAAAACACCCCATGTCGGGTCGGGTTTCCAGGTGGCGCCACAGGGTAATGTCGGGGCCCCGGCCCACGAGGTCGCCGGTTTGATTCGCCATAGGGGCCGAAAAAGGACAGGGTCGGGTCGGGTCCCTGGGTGGTGCCACAGGGTAGGCTCGTGCCCCCGGCCCCCGAGGTTCCAGGTTCGATTCCCCATAGGGGCCGAAAACACCCCTGGTCGGGTCGGGTCATCAGGTGGTGCCACAGGGTAGGCTCGTGCCCCCGGCCCCCGAGGTCGCCGGTTCGATTCTCCATAGGGGCCGAAAACACCGCAGGTCGGGTCGGGTCCCCGGGTGGCGCCACAGGGTAATGTCGGGACCCCGGCCCCCGAGGTCGCCGGTTCGATTCCCCATAGGGGCCGAAAACACCCCGGGTCGGGTCGGGTCCCCAGGTGGCGCCACAGGGTAATGTCGGGACCCCGGCCCCCGAGGTCGCCCGTTCGATTCCCCATAGGGGCCGAAAACACCCCGGGTCGGGTCTGGTCTCCATGTGGCGCCACAGGGTAATGTCGGGACCCCGGCCCCCGAGGTCGCCGGTTCGATTCCCCATAGGGGCCGAAAAAGGACAGGGTCGGGTCGGGTCCCTGGGTGGCGCCACAGGGTACTGTCGGGACCCCGGCCCCCGAGGTCGCAGGTTCGATTCCCTATAGGGGCCGAAAAAGGCCAGGGTCGGGTCGGGTCTCCGGGTGGCGCCACAGGGTAATGTCGGGACCCCCGGTCCCCGAGGTCGCCGGTTCGATTCCCCATAGGGGCCGAAAACACCCCGGGTCGGGTCGGGTCCCCGGGTGGCGCCACAGGGTAATGTCGGGACCCCCGTCCCCGAGGTCGCCAGTTCGATTCCCCATAGGGGCCGAAAACACCCCGGGTCGGGTCGGGTCCCCGGGTGGCGCCACAGGGTAATGTCGGGACCCCGGCCCTCGAGGTCGCAGGTTCGATTCCCCATAGGGGCCGAAAACACCCCGGGTGGGGTCTCGTCCCCGGGTGGCGCCACAGGGTGCCCCCGACCCCAAGGTCGCCGGATCTATTCCCCATAGGGGCCGAAAACACCCCGGGTCGGGTCGGGTCCCCGGGTGGCGCCACAGGGTAGGCTTGTGCCCCCGGCCCCCGAGGTCGCCGGTTCGATTCCCCATAGGGGCCGAAAACACCCCAGGTCTGGTCGGGTTCCCAGGTGGCGCCACAGGGTAATGTCGGAACCCCGGTCCCCGAGATCGCCGGTTTGATTCCGTATAGGGACCGAAAACACCGCGGGTCGGGTTGGGTCCCCGGGTACGCCACAGGGTAATGTCGGGACTCCGGTCCCCGAGGTCGCCGGTTCGATTCCTAATAGGGGCCAAAAACATCCCGGGTCGGTTTGGGTTGGGTCCCCGGGTGGAGCCACAGGAAAATGTCGTGACCCCGGCCCCCGAGGTCGCCCGTTCGATTCTCCATAGGGGCCTGAAAAAGGCCCTTGTCCGGGTCGGGTCCACGGGTAGCGCCACAGGGTACTGTCGGGACCCCGGCACCTGAGGTCGCCAATTTGATTCCCAAAGGGGCCGAAAACACCCCATGTGGGGTCGGAACCCCAGGTGGCGCCACAGGGTAGGCTCGTGCCCCCGGCAAGCAAGGTCGCCGGTTCAATTCCCCATAGGGGCCGAAAACACCCCTGGTCGGGTCGGGTCGGGTCCACGGGAGGCGCCACAGGGTAATGTTGGGACCCCGACCCCGAGGTTGTCGGTTTGATTTCCCATAGGGGCCGAAAACACCCCGGGTCGGGTCAGGTCCCCGGGTGGCGCCACAAGGTAATGTCGGGACCCCGGGCCAGGAGGTCGCCCGTTCGATTCCCCATAGGGGCCGAAAACACCCCGGGTCGGGTCGGGTCCCCGGGTGGCGCCACAGGGTAATGTCGGTACCCCGGCCCCCGAGGTCGCCCGTTCGATTCCCCATAGGGGCCGAAAAAACCCCGGGTCAGGTTCCCGGTTGGCGCCACAGGGTAGGCTTGTGCCCCCTGCCCCCAAGGTTGCCGGTTCGATTCCCCATAGGGGCCGAAAACACCCCGGGTCTGGTCGGGTCCCCGGGTGGCACCACAGGGTAGGCTCGTGCCCCCGGCCCCCGAGGTCGCCGGTTTGATTCCCCATAGGGGCCGAAAACACCCCGGGTCGGGTCTCGTGCCCGGGTGGCGCCACAGGGTAATGTCAGGATCCCGGCCCCCGAAGGCGCCGGTTCGATTCGCCATAGGGTCCGAAAACACCCTGGGTCGGGTCGGGTCCCCGGGTGGTGCCACAGGGTACTGTCGGGACCCCGGCCCCCGAGGTCGCTGGTTCGATTCCCCAGAGGGGCCGAAAACACCCCGGGTCGGGTCGGGTCCCCAGGTGGCGCCACAGGGTAATGTTGGGACCCCGGCCCTCGAGGTTGCAGGTTCGATTCCCCATAGGGGCCGAAAACACCCCGGGTCGGGTCAGGTCCCCGGGTGGCGCCACAGGGTAATGTCTGGACCCGGGCCCCGAGGTCGCCGGATCTATTCCCCATAGGGGCCGAAAACACCCCGGGTCGGGTCGGGTCCCCGGGTGGCGCCACAGGGTAGGCTTGTGCCCCCGGCCCCCGAGGTCGCTGGTTCGATTCCCCATAGGGGCCAAAAACACCCCGGGTCGGGTCTGGTCCCCGGGTGGCGCCACAGGGTACTCTCGGGACCCCGGCCCCCGAGGTTACCGGTTCGATTCCCCATAGGGGCCTAAACACCCCGGGTCGGGTCTCGTACCCGGGTGGCGCCACAGGGTAGGCTCGTGCCCCCGGCCCTCGAGGTCGCAGGTTCGATTCCCCAGAGGGGCCAAAAACACCCCGGGTCGGGTCAGGTCCCCGGGTGGCGCCACAGGGTAATGTCGGGACCCCGGGCCAGGAGGTCGCCCGTTCGATTCCCCATAGGGGCCGAAAACACCCCGGGTCGGGTCGGGTCCCCGGGTGGCGCCACAGGGTAATGTCGGTACCCCGGCCCCCGAGGTCGCCCGTTCGATTCCCCATAGGGGCCGAAAAAACCCCGGGTCAGGTTCCCGGTTGGCGCCACAGGGTAGGCTTGTGCCCCCTGCCCCCAAGGTTGCCGGTTCGATTCCCCATAGGGGCCGAAAACACCCCGGGTCTGGTCGGGTCCCCGGGTGGCACCACAGGGTAGGCTCGTGCCCCCGGCCCCCGAGGTCGCCGGTTTGATTCCCCATAGGGGCCGAAAACACCCCGGGTCGGGTCTCGTGCCCGGGTGGCGCCACAGGGTAATGTCAGGATCCCGGCCCCCGAGGGCGCCGGTTCGATTCGCCATAGGGGCCGAAAACACCCTGGGTCGGGTCGGGTCCCCGGGTGGTGCCACAGGGTACTGTCGGGACCCCGGCCCCCGAGGTCGCTGGTTCGATTCCCCAGAGGGGCCGAAAACACCCCGGGTCGGGTCGGGTCCCCAGGTGGCGCCACAGGGTAATGTTGGGACCCCGGCCCTCGAGGTTGCAGGTTCGATTCCCCATAGGGGCCGAAAACACCCCGGGTCGGGTCAGGTCCCCGGGTGGCGCCACAGGGTAATGTCTGGACCCGGGCCCCGAGGTCGCCGGATCTATTCCCCATAGGGGCCGAAAACACCCCGGGTCGGGTCGGGTCCCCGGGTGGCGCCACAGGGTAGGCTTGTGCCCCCGGCCCCCGAGGTCGCCGGTTCGATTCCCCATAGGGGCCAAAAACACCCCGGGTCAGGTCTGGTCCCCGGGTGGCGCCACAGGGTACTCTCGGGACCCCGGCCCCCGAGGTTACCGGTTCGATTCCCCATAGGGGCCTAAAACACCCCGGGTCGGGTCTCGTACCCGGGTGGCGCCACAGGGTAGGCTCGTGCCCCCGGCCCTCGAGGTCGCAGGTTCGATTCCCCAGAGGGGCCAAAAACACCCCGGGTCGGGTCAGGTCCCCGGGTGGCGCCACAGGGTAATGTCTGGACCCGGGCCCCGAGGTCGCCGGTTCGATTCGCCATTAGGGGGCCGAAAAAGGACAGGGTCGGGTCGGGTCCCCGGGTGGCACCACAGGGTAATGTCGGAACCCCGGCCCTCGAGGTCGCAGGTTCGATTCCCCATAGGGGCCGAAAACACCCCATGTCGGGTCGGGTTTCCAGGTGGCGCCACAGGGTAATGTCGGGCCCCCGGCCCACGAGGTCGCCGGTTTGATTCGCCATAGGGGCCGAAAAAGGACAGGGTCGGGTCGGGTCCCTGGGTGGTGCCACAGGGTAGGCTCGTGCCCCCGGCCCCTGAGGTCGCCGGTTCGATTCCCCATAGGGGCCGAAAACACCGCAGGTCGGGTCGGGTCCCCGGGTGGCGCCACAGGGTAATGTCGGGCCCCCGGCCCCCTAGGTCGCAGGTTCGATTCCCCATAGGGGCCGAAAACACCCCGGGTCGGGTCGGGTCCCCGGGTGGCGCCACAGGGTAATGTCGGAACCCCGGCCCCCGAGGTCGCCGGTTCGATTCCCCATAGGGGCCGAAAACACCCCGGGTCGGGTCTGGTCCCCGGGATGCGCCACAGGGTAATGTCGGAACCCCGGCCCCCGAGGTCGCCCGTTCGATTCCCCAGAGGAGCCGAAAACAACCCGGGTCGGGTCGGGTCCCCGGGTGGCGCCACAGGGTACGCTCGTGCCCCCGGCCCTCGAGGTCGCAGGATCGATTCCCCATAGGGGCCGAAAACACCCCGGGTCAGGTCGGGTCCCCGGGTGGCGCCACAGGGTAATGTCGGGACCCCGGCCCCCGAGGTCGCCGGTTCGATTCCCCATAGGGGCCGAAAACACCCCGGGTCGGGTCGGGTCCCCGGGTGGCGCCACAGGGTAATGTCGGGACCCCGGCCCTCGAGGTCGCAGGTTCGATTCACCATAGGGGCCTAAAACACCCCGGGTGGGGTCTCGTACCCGGGTGGCGCCACAGGGTAGGCTCGTGCCCCCGGCCCTCGAGGTCGCAGGTTCGATTCCCCAGAGGGGCCAAAAACACCCCGGGTCGGGTCAGGTCCCCGGGTGGCGCCACAGGGTAATGTCTGGACCCGGGCCCCGAGGTCGCCGGTTCGATTCGCCATAGGGGCCGAAAAAGGACAGGGTCGGGTCGGGTCCCCGGGTGGCGCCACAGGTTAATGTCGGAACCCCGGCCCTCGAGGTCGCAGGTTCGATTCCCCATAGGGGCCGAAAACACCCCGGGTCGGGTCGGGTTTCCAGGTGGCGCCACAGGGTAATGTCGGGCCCCCGGCCCACGAGGTCGCCGGTTTGATTCGCCATAGGGGCCGAAAAAGGACAGGGTCGGGTCGGGTCCCTGGGTGGTGCCACGGGGTAGGCTCGTGCCCCCGGCCCCCGAGGTTCCAGGTTCGATTCCCCATAGGGGCCGAAAACACCCCTGGTCGGGTCGGGTCATCAGGTGGCGCCACAGGGTAGGCTCGTGCCCCCGGCCCCCGAGGTCGCCGGTTCGATTCTCCATAGGGGCCGAAAACACCGCAGGTCGGGTCGGGTCCCCGGGTGGCGCCACAGGGTACTGTCGGGACCCCGGCCCCCGAGGTCGCCGGTTCGATTCCCCATAGGGGCCGAAAACACCCCGGGTCGGGTCGGGTCCGCAGGTGGCGCCACAGGGTACTGTCGGGACCCCGGCCCTCGAGGTCGCAGGTTTGATTCCCCAGAGGGGCCAAAAACACCCCGGGTCGGGTCGGGTCCCCGGGTGGCGCCACAGCGTAATGTCGGAACTCCGGCCCCCGAGGTCGCTGGTTCGATTCCCCATAGGGGCCGAAAAAACCCCGGGTCGGGTCGGGTTCCAAGGTGGCGCCACAGGGTAATGTCGGGACCCAGGCCCCCGAGGTCGCCGGTTCGATTCGCCATATGGGCCGAAAAAGGACAGGGTCGGGTCGGGTCCCCGGGTCGCGCCACAGGGTAATGTCGGGACCCCGGCCCCCGAGGTCGCCCGTTCGATTCCCCATAGGGGCCGAAAACACCCCGGGTCGGGTCTGGACTCCATGTGGCGCCACAGGGTAATGTCGGGACCCCCGTCCCCGAGGTCGCCAGTTCGATTCCCCATAGGGGCCGAAAACACCCCGGGTCGGGTCGGGTCCCCGGGTGGCGCCACAGGGTAATGTCGGGACCCCGGCCCTCGAGGTCGCAGGTTCGATTCCCCATAGGGGCCGAAAACACCCCGGGTGGGGTCTCGTCCCCGGGTGGCGCCACAGGGTGCCCCCGACCCCGAGGTCGCCGGATCTATTCCCCATAGGGGCCGAAAACACCCCGGGTCGGGTCGGGTCCCCGGGTGGCGCCACAGGGTAGGCTTGTGCCCCCGGCCCCCGAGGTCGCCGGTTCGATTCCCCATAGGGGCCGAAAACACCCCAGGTCTGGTCGGGTTCCCAGGTGGCGCCACAGGGTAATGTCGGAACCCCGGTCCCCGAGATCGCCGGTTTGATTCCGTATAGGGACCGAAAACACCGCGGGTCGGGTTGGGTCCCCGGGTACGCCACAGGGTAATGTCGGGACTCCGGTCCCCGAGGTCGCCGGTTCGATTCCTAATAGGGGCCAAAAACATCCCGGGTCGGTTTGGGTTGGGTCCCCGGGTGGAGCCACAGGAAAATGTCGTGACCCCGGCCCCCGAGGTCGCCCGTTCGATTCTCCATAGGGGCCTGAAAAAGGCCCTTGTCCGGGTCGGGTCCACGGGTAGCGCCACAGGGTACTGTCGGGACCCCGGCACCTGAGGTCGCCAATTTGATTCCCAAAGGGGCCGAAAACACCCCATGTGGGGTCGGAACCCCAGGTGGCGCCACAGGGTAGGCTCGTGCCCCCGGCAAGCAAGGTCGCCGGTTCAATTCCCCATAGGGGCCGAAAACACCCCTGGTCGGGTCGGGTCGGGTCCATGGGAGGCGCCACAGGGTAATGTTGGGACCCCGACCCCGAGGTTGTCGGTTTGATTTCCCATAGGGGCCGAAAACACCCCGGGTCGGGTCAGGTCCCCGGGTGGCGCCACAAGGTAATGTCGGGACCCCGGGCCAGGAGGTCGCCCGTTCGATTCCCCATAGGGGCCGAAAACACCCCGGGTCGGGTCGGGTCCCCGGGTGGCGCCACAGGGTAATGTCGGTACCCCGGCCCCCGAGGTCGCCCGTTCGATTCCCCATAGGGGCCGAAAAAACCCCGGGTCAGGTTCCCGGTTGGCGCCACAGGGTAGGCTTGTGCCCCCTGCCCCCAAGGTTGCCGGTTCGATTCCCCATAGGGGCCGAAAACACCCCGGGTCTGGTCGGGTCCCCGGGTGGCACCACAGGGTAGGCTCGTGCCCCCGGCCCCCGAGGTCGCCGGTTTGATTCCCCATAGGGGCCGAAAACACCCCGGGTCGGGTCTCGTGCCCGGGTGGCGCCACAGGGTAATGTCAGGATCCCGGCCCCCGAAGGCGCCGGTTCGATTCGCCATAGGGTCCGAAAACACCCTGGGTCGGGTCGGGTCCCCGGGTGGTGCCACAGGGTACTGTCGGGACCCCGGCCCCCGAGGTCGCTGGTTCGATTCCCCAGAGGGGCCGAAAACACCCCGGGTCGGGTCGGGTCCCCAGGTGGCGCCACAGGGTAATGTTGGGACCCCGGCCCTCGAGGTTGCAGGTTCGATTCCCCATAGGGGCCGAAAACACCCCGGGTCGGGTCAGGTCCCCGGGTGGCGCCACAGGGTAATGTCTGGACCCGGGCCCCGAGGTCGCCAGATCTATTCCCCATAGGGGCCGAAAACACCCCGGGTCGGGTCGGGTCCCCGGGTGGCGCCACAGGGTAGGCTTGTGCCCCCGGCCCCCGAGGTCGCCGGTTCGATTCCCCATAGGGGCCAAAAACACCCCGGGTCGGGTCTGGTCCCCGGGTGGCGCCACAGGGTACTCTCGGGACCCCGGCCCCCGAGGTTACCGGTTCGATTCCCCATAGGGGCCTAAAACACCCCGGGTCGGGTCTCGTACCCGGGTGGCGCCACAGGGTAGGCTCGTGCCCCCGGCCCTCGAGGTCGCAGGTTCGATTCCCCAGAGGGGCCAAAAACACCCCGGGTCGGGTCAGGTCCCCGGGTGGCGCCACAGGGTAATGTCTGGACCCGGGCCCCGAGGTCGCCGGTTCGATTCGCCATAGGGGCCGAAAAAGGACAGGGTCGGGTCGGGTCCCCGGGTGGCACCACAGGGTAATGTCGGAACCCCGGCCCTCGAGGTCGCAGGTTCGATTCCCCATAGGGGCCGAAAACACCCCATGTCGGGTCGGGTTTCCAGGTGGCGCCACAGGGTAATGTCGGGCCCCCGGCCCACGAGGTCGCCGGTTTGATTCGCCATAGGGGCCGAAAAAGGACAGGGTCGGGTCGGGTCCCTGGGTGGTGCCACAGGGTAGGCTCGTGCCCCCGGCCCCTGAGGTCGCCGGTTCGATTCCCCATAGGGGCCGAAAACACCGCAGGTCGGGTCGGGTCCCCGGGTGGCGCCACAGGGTAATGTCGGGCCCCCGGCCCCCTAGGTCGCAGGTTCGATTCCCCATAGGGGCCGAAAACACCCCGGGTCGGGTCGGGTCCCCGGGTGGCGCCACAGGGTAATGTCGGAACCCCGGCCCCCGAGGTCGCCGGTTCGATTCCCCATAGGGGCCGAAAACACCCCGGGTCGGGTCTGGTCCCCGGGATGCGCCACAGGGTAATGTCGGAACCCCGGCCCCCGAGGTCGCCCGTTCGATTCCCCAGAGGAGCCGAAAACAACCCGGGTCGGGTCGGGTCCCCGGGTGGCGCCACAGGGTACGCTCGTGCCCCCGGCCCCCGAGGTCGCCGGATCGATTCCCCATAGGGGCCGAAAACACCCCGGGTCAGGTCGGGTCCCCGGGTGGCGCCACAGGGTAATGTCGGGACCCCGGCCCCCGAGGTCGCCGGTTCGATTCCCCATAGGGGCCGAAAACACCCCGGGTCGGGTCGGGTCCCCGGGTGGCGCCACAGGGTAATGTCGGGACCCCGGCCCTCGAGGTCGCAGGTTCGATTCCCCATAGGGGCCTAAAACACCCCGGGTGGGGTCTCGTACCCGGGTGGCGCCACAGGGTAGGCTCGTGCCCCCGGCCCTCGAGGTCGCAGGTTCGATTCCCCAGAGGGGCCAAAAACACCCCGGGTCGGGTCAGGTCCCCGGGTGGCGCCACAGGGTAATGTCTGGACCCGGGCCCCGAGGTCGCCGGTTCGATTCGCCATAGGGGCCGAAAAAGGACAGGGTCGGGTCGGGTCCCCGGGTGGCACCACAGGTTAATGTCGGAACCCCGGCCCTCGAGGTCGCAGGTTCGATTCCCCATAGGGGCCGAAAACACCCCGGGTCGGGTCGGGTTTCCAGGTGGCGCCACAGGGTAATGTCGGGCCCCCGGCCCACGAGGTCGCCGGTTTGATTCGCCATAGGGGCCGAAAAAGGACAGGGTCGGGTCGGGTCCCTGGGTGGTGCCACGGGGTAGGCTCGTGCCCCCGGCCCCCGAGGTTCCAGGTTCGATTCCCCATAGGGGCCGAAAACACCCCTGGTCGGGTCGGGTCATCAGGTGGCGCCACAGGGTAGGCTCGTGCCCCCGGCCCCCGAGGTCGCCGGTTCGATTCTCCATAGGGGCCGAAAACACCGCAGGTCGGGTCGGGTCCCCGGGTGGCGCCACAGGGTACTGTCGGGACCCCGGCCCCCGAGGTCGCCGGTTCGATTCCCTATAGGGGCCGAAAACACCCCGGGTCGGGTCGGGTCCGCAGGTGGCGCCACAGGGTACTGTCGGGACCCCGGCCCTCGAGGTCGCAGGTTTGATTCCCCAGAGGGGCCAAAAACACCCCGGGTCGGGTCGGGTCCCCGGGTGGCGCCACAGCGTAATGTCGGAACTCCGGCCCCCGAGGTCGCTGGTTCGATTCCCCATAGGGGCCGAAAACACCCCGGGTCGGGTCGGGTTCCAAGGTGGCGCCACAGGGTAATGTCGGGACCCAGGCCCCCGAGGTCGCCGGTTCGATTCGCCATAGGGGCCGAAAAAGGACAGGGTCGGGTCGGGTCCCTGGGTGGCGCCACAGGGTACTGTCGGGACCCCGGCCCCCGAGGTCGCAGGTTCGATTCCCCATAGGGGCCGAAAAAGGCCAGGGTCGGGTCGGGTCCCCGGGTCGCGCCACAGGGTAATGTCGGGACCCCGGCCCCCGAGGTCGCCCGTTCGATTCCCCATAGGGGCCGAAAACACCCCGGGTCGGGTCTGGTCTCCATGTGGCGCCACAGGGTAATGTCGGGACCCCGGCCCCCGAGGTCGCAGGTTCGATTCCCTATAGGGGCCGAAAAAGGACAGGGTCGGGTCGGGTCCCTGGGTGGCGCCACAGGGTACTGTCGGGACCCCGGCCCCCGAGGTCGCAGGTTCGATTCCCTATAGGGGCCGAAAAAGGCCAGGGTCGGGTCGGGTCTCCGGGTGGCGCCACAGGGTAATGTCGGGACCCCGGCCCCCGAGGTCGCCCGTTCGATTCCCCATAGGGGCCGAAAACACCCCGGGTCGAGTCTGGTCTCCACGTGGCGCCACAGGGTAATGTCGGGACCCCGGCCCCCGAGGTCGCCGGTTCGATTCCCCATAGGAGCCGAAAACACCCCGGGTCGGGTCGGGTCCCTGGGTGGTGCCACAGGGTACTGTCGGGACCCCGGCCCCCGAGGTCGCCGGTTCGATTCCCCAGAGGGGCCTGAAAAAGGCCTTTTTCCGGGTCGGATCCCCAGGTGGCGCCACAGGGTAATGTCGGGACCCAGGTCCCCGAGGTCGCCCGTGCGATTCCCCATAGTGGCCGAAAACACCCCAGGTCGGGTCGGGTCCCCGGGTGGCGCCACAGGGTAGGCTTGTGCCCCCGGCCCCCGAGGTCGCCGGTTCGATTCCCCATAGGGGCCGAAAACACCCCAGGTCTGGTCGGGTTCCCAGGTGGCGCCACAGGGTAATGTCGGGACCCCGGCCCCTGAGGTCGCCGGTTCGATTCCCCATATGGGCCGAAAAAACCCCGGGTCGGGTCTTGTCCCTGGGTGGCGCCACAGGGTTGGCTCGTTCCCTTGGCCCCCGAGGTTCCCGGTTCGATTCCCCATAGGGGCCGAAAACACCCCGGGTCGGGTCGGGTCCCCGGGTGGCGCCACAGGGTAATGTCGGGCCCCCGGCCCCCGAGGTCGCCGGTTCGATTCCTTATAGGGACCGAAAACACCGCGGGTCGGGTTGGGTCCCCGGGTGGTGCCACAGGGTAATGTCGGGACCCCGGTCCCCGAGGTCGCCGGTTCGATTCCCCAGAGGGGCCGAAAACACCCCATTTCTGGTCGTGTCCCCGTTTGGCGCCACAGGGTAGGCGCGTGCCCCCGGACCCCAAGGTCGCCGGTTCGATTCCCCAGAGGGGCCGAAAACACCCCAGGTCGGGTCGGGTCCCCGGGTGGCGCCACAGGGTACTGTCGGGACCCCGGCCCCCAAGATCACCGGTTCGATTCCCAATAGGGGCCTGAAAAAGGCCCTTGTACGGGTCAGGTCCTCAGGTGGCGCCACAGGGTAATGTCAGGACCCCGGCCCCCGAGGTCGCCGGTTCGATTCCCCATAGGGTCCGAAAACACCCCAGGTCGGGTCGGGTCCCCGCGTGGCGCCACAGGGTAATGTCGGGATCCCGGGCCCCGAGGTTGCCGGTTCGATTCCCCAGAGGGGCCTGAAAAAGGTCTTTGTCCGGGTCGGGTCCCCAGGAGGAGCCCCACGGTAATGTCGGGACCCCGGTCACCAAGGTCGCAGGTTCGATTCCCCATAGACGCCGAAAAAAGGCCAGGGTCGGGTCGGGTCCCCGGGTGACGCCACAGGTTAATTTCGGGACCTCGGTCCCCGAGGTCGCCATTTCGATTCCCCATAGGGGCTGAAAACACCCCGGGTCGGGTCTTGTCCCTGGGTGGCGCCACAGGGTTGGCTCGTTCCCTTGGCCCCCAAGGTCGCCGGTTCGATTCCCCATAGGGGCCGAAAACACCCCAAGGTCGGGTCGGGTTCCCAGGTGGCGCCACAGGGTAATGTCGGGACCCGGGCCCCTGAGGTCGCCGGTTCGATTCCCCAGAGGGGCCGAAAAAACCCCGGGTCGGGTCTTGTCCCTGGGTGGCGCCACAGTGTTGGCTCGTTCCCTTGGCCCCCGAGGTCCCCGGTTCGATTCCCCATAGGGGCCGAAAATACCCCGGGTCGGGTCGGGTCCCCGGGTGGCGCCACAGGGTAATGTCTGGACCCCGGCCCCCGAGGTCGCCGGTTCGATACCCCATAGGGGCCGAAAACACCCCATGTCGGGTCGGGTCCCTGGGTGGCGCCACAGGGTAATGTCGGGACCCCGGCCCCAGAGGTCGCCGGTTCGATTCCCCATAGGCGCCGAAAACACCCCGGGTCGGGTCGTGTCCCGGGTGGCGCCAGAGGGTAGGCTTGTGCCCCCGGCACCCAAGGTTGCCGGTTCGATTCCCCATAGGGGCCGAAAATACCACCGGTCGGGTCGGGGCCCGCGTGGCGCCACAGGGTAATGTCGGAACCCCGGTCCCCGAGATCGCCAGTTTGATTCCGTATAGGGACCGAAAACACCGCGGGTCGGGTTGGGTCCCCGGGTGGCGCCACAGGGTAATGTCGGGACTCCGGTCCCCGAGGTCGCCGGTTCGATTCCTAATAGGGGCCAAAAACATCCCGGGTCGGTTTGGGTTGGGTCCCCGGGTGGAGCCACAGGAAAATGTCGTGACCCCGGCCCCCGAGGTCGCCCGTTCGATTCTCCTTAGGGGCCTGAAAAAGGCCCTTGTCCGGGTCGGGTCCACGGGTAGCGCCACAGGGTACTGTCGGGACCCCGGCACCTGAGGTCGCCAATTTGATTCCCAAAGGGGCCGAAAACACCCCATGTGGGGTCGGAACCCCAGGTGGCGCCACAGGGTAGGCTCGTGCCCCCGGCAAGCAAGGTCGCCGGTTCAATTCCCCATAGGGGCCGAAAACACCCCAGGTCGGGTCGGGTCGGGTCCACGGGAGGCGCCACAGGGTAATGTTGGGACCCCGACCCCGAGGTTGTCGGTTTGATTTCCCATAGGGGCCGAAAACACCCCGGGTCGGGTCAGGTCCCCGGGTGGCGCCACAGGGTAATGTCGGGACCCCGGGCCAGGAGGTCGCCCGTTCGATTCCCCATAGGGGCCGAAAACACCCCGGGTCGGGTCGGGTCCCCGGGTGGCGCCACAGGGTAATGTCGGTACCCCGGCCCCCGAGGTCGCCCGTTCGATTCCCCATAGGGGCCGAAAAAACCCCGGGTCAGGTTCCCGGTTGGCGCCACAGGGTAGGCTTGTGCCCCCTGCCCCCAAGGTTGCCGGTTCGATTCCCCATAGTGGCCGAAAACACCCCGGGTCTGGTCGGGTCCCCGGGTGGCACCACAGGGTAAGCTCGTGCCCCCGGCCCCCGAGGTCGCCGGTTTGATTCCCCATAGGGGCCGAAAACACCCCGGTTCGGGTCTCGTGCCCGGGTGGCGCCACAGGGTAATGTCAGGATCCCGGCCCCCGAGGTCGCCGGTTCGATTCGCCATAGGGGCCGAAAACACCCTGGGTCGGGTCGGGTCCCCGGGTGGTGCCACAGGGTACTGTCGGGACCCCGGCCCCCGAGGTCGCCCGTTCGATTCCTTATAGGGGCCGAAAACACCCCGGGTCGGGTCTGGTCCCCGGGATGCGCCACAGGGTAATGTCGGAACCCCGGCCCCCGAGGTCGCCCGTTCGATTCCCCAGAGGAGCCGAAAACAACCCGGGTCGGGTCGGGTCCCCGGGTGGCGCCACAGGGTACGCTCGTGCCCCCGGCCCCCGAGGTCGCCGGATCGATTCACCATAGGGGCCGAAAACACCCCGGGTCGGGTCGGGTCCCCGGGTGGCGCCACAGGTTACGCTCGTGCCCCCGGCCCCTGAGGTCGCCGGTTTGATTCCCCATAGGGGCCGAAAACAACCCGGGTCGGGTAGGATCCTTGGGTGGCACCACAGGGTAATGTTGGGACCCTTACCACCGAGGTTGCCGGTTCGATTGCCCAGATGGGCCTGAAAAAGGCCTTTGTCTGGGTTGGGTCCCCGGGTGGCGCCACAGGGTAATGTCGGGACCCCGGCCCCCAAGGTCGCCTGTTCGAATCCTCAGAGGGGCCGAAAACACCCCGGATCGGGTTGGGTCCCCGGGTGGCGCCACAGGGTAATGTTGGGACCCCGGCCCCCGAGGTCGACGGTTCGATTCCCCATAGGGGCCGAAAATACCCAGGGTCGGGTCGGTGTTTCGGGTGGCTCCACAGGCTAATGTCGGGCCCCTGGCCACCGAGGTCGCTGGTTCGATTCCCCATAGGGGCCGTAAACACCACGGGTCGGGTCGGGTTCCCGGTTGGCGCCACAGGATAATGTCGGGACCCCGGCCCCCGAGGTCGCTGGTTCGATTCCCCATAGGGGCCGAAAACACCCCGGGTCGGGTCAGGTCCCAGGGTGGCGCCACAGTGTAGGCTCGTGCACCCGGCCTTCAAGGTCGCCGGTTCGATTCCCCATAGGGGCCGAAAACACCCCGGGTCGTGTCGGGTCACAGGGTGGCGCCACAGCGTAGGCTCGTGCACCCGGCCTCCAAGGTCTCCGGTAAATTCCGCATAGGGGTCCAAAACACCCCGTGTCTGGTCGGGTCTCCGGGTGGCGCCACAGGGTAATGTAGGGCACCCGGCCACCGAGGTCGCCGGTTTGATTCCCCAGAGGGGCCGAAAACACCCCAGGTCGGGTCGGATGCCCGGGTGGCGCCACTGGGTAATGTCGGGACCCCGGCCCCCGAGGTCGCCGCTTCGATTCCCAATAGGGGCCAAAAATACCCCGGGTCGGGTCGGGTCCCTCGGTGGCGCCACAGGGTAGGCTCGTGTCCCCGGCCCCCAAAGTCGGCGGTTCTATTCCCCATAGGGGCCTGAAAAAGTCCCTTGTACGGGTCGGGTCCCCGGGTGGCGCCACAGGGTAATGTCGGGACCCCGGCCCCCGAGGTCGCCGGTTCGATTCCCCATAGGGGCCAAAAAGACCCCAGGTCGGGTCGGGTCCCCGGGTCGCGCCACAGGGTAATGTCGGGACCCTGGCCCCCGAGGTCGCCGGTTCAATTCCCCATAGGGGCCGAAAACACCCCGGGTCGGGTCGGGTCCCCGGGTGGCGCCACAGGGTAATGTCGGGACCCCGGCCCCCGAGGTCGCCGGTTCGATTCCCCATAGGGGCCGAAAATACCCCGGGTCGGGTCGGGTCCCTGGGTGGCGCCACAGGGTAATGTCGGGACCCCGGCCCCCGAGGTCGCCGGTTCGATTCCTTATAGGGGCCGAAAACACCCCGGGTCGGGTCAGGTCCCCGGGTGGCACCACAGGGTAGGCTCCTGCCCCCGGCCCCCAAGGTTGCCGGTTCGATTCCCCATAGGGGCCTGAAAAAGTCTCTTGTACGGTTCGGGTCCACGGGTGGCGCCACAGGGTAATGTCGTGCCCCCGGCCCCTGCGGTCGCCGGTTCGATTCCCCATAGGGGCTGAAAACACCCCGGGTCGGGTCGGGTCCCTGGGTGGCGCCAAAGGATAATGTCGGGTCCCCGGCCCCCGAGGTCGCCGGTGTCGAGTCCGCATAGGGGCCGAAAATACCCCGGGTCGGGTCAGGTCCCTGCGTGGCGCCACAGGGTAATGTCGGGACCCCGGCCCCCGAGGTCGCCGGTTCGATTCCCCACAGGAGACGAAAGCACCCCGGGTCGGGTCAAGTCCCCTGGTGGCGTCACAGGGTAGGCTCGTGCCCCCGGCCCCCGAGGTCTCCGGTTCGATTCCCCATAAGGGCCAAAAAGACCCCAGGTCGGGTCGGGTCCCCGGGTGGCGCCACAGGGTACGCTCGTGTCTTCGGCCCCCGAGGTCGCCGGTTCGATTCCCCATAGGGGCCTGAAAAAGTCCCTTGTATGTGTCGTGTCCACGGGTGGCGCCACAGGGTAATGTCGGGACCCCGGCCCCCGAGGTCGCCGGTTCGATTCCCCAGAGGGGCTGAAAACTCCCCGGGTCGGGTCGTGTCCACGGGTGGTGCCACAGGGTAATGTCGGGACCCCGGCCCCCGTTGTCGCCGGTTCCATTCCCCATAGGGGCCTGAAAAAGTCTCTTGTACAGTTCGGTTCCACGGGTGGCGCCACAGGGTAATGTCGGGACCCCGGCCCCCGAGGTCGCCGGTTCGATTCCCCACAGGAGACGAAAACACCCCGGGTCGGGTCAAGTCCCCGGGTGGCGCCACAGGGTAGGCTCGTGCCCCCGGCCCCCAAGGTCGCCGGTTCGATTCCCCAGAGGGGCCGAAAACACCCCGGGTCGGGTCGGGTCCTTGGGTGGCGCCACAGGGTAATGTCGGGACCCCGGCCCCCGAGGTCGACGGTTCGATTCCCCATAGGGGCCAAAAACACCCTGGGTCGGGTTGGGTGCCCGAGTGGCGCCACAGGGTAATGTCGGGACCCCGGCCCCCGAGGTCGCTGGTTCAATTCCCCATTGGGGCCGAAAACACCCCGGGTCGGGTCGGGTCCCCGGGTGGCGCCACAGGGTAATGTCGGGCCCCCGGCCCCTGAGATCGCCGGTTCGACTCCCCATAGGGGTCGAAAATACCCCGGGTCGGGCAGGGTCGCCGGGTGGCGCCACAGGGTAATGTCGGGACCCCGGGCCCCGAGGTCGCCGGTTCGATTCCCCAGAGGGGCCGAAAACACCCCGGGTCGTTTCGGGGTCTCGGGTGGCGCCACAGGGTAATGTCGGGACCCCGGCCCCCGAGGTCGCCGGTGTCGAGTCCCCAGAGGGGCCGAAAATACCCCGGGTCGGGTCGGGTCCCTGGGTGGCGCCACAGGGTAATGTCGGGACCCCGGCCCCCGAGGTCACCGGTTTGATTCCCCATAGGGTCCGAAAACACCCCAGGTCGGGTCGGGTCCCCCGGTGGCGCCACAGGGTAGGCTCGTGCCCCCGGCCCCCAAGGTCGCCGGTTCGATTCCCCATAGGGGCCAAAAAGACCCCAGGTCGGGTCGGGTCCCCCGGTGGTGCCACAGGGTTGGCTCGTGTCTTCGGCCCCCAAAGTCGCCGGTTCGATTCCCCATAGGGGCCTGAAAAAGTCCCTTGTACGGGTCGTGTCCCCGGGTGGCGCCACAGGGTAATGTCGGGACCCCGGCCCCCGAGGTCGACGGTTCGATTCCCCATAGGGGCAGAAAACACCCCGGGTCGGGTCGGGTCCTTGGGTGGCGCCACAGGGTAATGTCAGGACCCCAGCCCCCGAGGTCTCTGGTTCGATTCCCCATAGGGGCCAAAAATACCCCTGGTCAGGTCGGGTTCCCGTGTGGAGCCACAGGGTAATGTCGGGACCCTGGCCCCCGAGGTCGCCGGTTCGATTCCCCATAGGGGCCTGAAAAAGTCTCTTGTACGGTTCGGGTCCACGGGTGGCGCCACAGGGTAATGTTGGGACCCCGGCCCCCGAGGTCGCCCGTTCGATTCCCCAGAGGGGAGGAAAACACCCCGGGTCGGGTCAGGTCCCCGGGTGGCGCCACAGGGTAATGTCGGGTCCCCGGCCCCTGAGGTCGCCGGTTCGACTCCCCATATGGGTCGAAAATACCCCGGGTCGGGCAGGGTCGCTGGGTGGCGCCACAGGGTAATGTCGGGACCCCGGCCCCCGAGGTCGCCGGTTCGATTCCCCATAGGGGCCGAAAACACCCCGGGTCGTTTCGGGGTCTCGGGTGGCGCCACAGGGTAATGTCGGGACCCCGGCCCCCTAGGTCGCCGGTTCAATTCCCCATAGGGTCCTAAAACACCCCGGGTCGGGTCGGGTCCCCGGGTGGCGCCACAGAGTAATGTTGGGACCCCAGCCCCCAAGGTCGCCGGTTCGATTCCCCATAGGGTCCTAAAACACCCCGGGTCGGGTCGGGTCACCGGGTGGCGCCACAGGGTAATATTGGGACCCCGGCCCCAAAGGTCGCCTGTTTGATTCCCCATATAGGCCAAAAAAGTCCCTTGTACGGGTCGGGTCCCCGGGTGGCACCACAGGGTAATGTCGGGACCCTGGCCCCTGAGGTCGCCGGTTCGATTCCCCAGAGGGGCCGAAAACACCCCGCGTCGGGTCGCGTCCCCGGGTGGCGCCACAGGGTAATGTCGGGACCCCGGCCCTCGAGGTCGCCCGTTCGATTCCCCAGAGGGGCCTGAAAAATTCTCTTGTACGGTTCGGGTCCACGGGAGGCGCCACAGGGTAATGTCGTGCCCCCGGCCCCCAAGGTCGCCGGTTCGATTCCCCATAGGGGCCGAAAACACCCCGGGTCGGGTCGGGTCCCTGGGTGGCGCCAAAGGGTAATGTCGGGTCCCCGGCCCCCGAGGTCGCCGGTGTCCAGTCCCCATAGGGGCCGAAAATACCCCGGGTCGGGTCAGGTCCCTGCGTGGCGCCACAGGGTAATGTCGGGACCCCGGCCCCCGAGGTCGCCGGTTCGATTCCCCACAGGAGACGAAAGCACCCCGGGTCGGGTCAAGTCCCCTGGTGGCGCCACAGGGTAGGCTCGTGCCCCCGGCCCCCGAGGTCTCCGGTTCGATTCCCCATAAGGGCCAAAAAGACACCAGGTCGGGTCGGGTCCCCGGGTGGCGCCACAGGGTACGCTCGTGTCTTCGGCCCCCGAGGTCGCCGGTTCGATTCCCCATAGGGGCCTGAAAAAGTCCCTTGTATGTGTCGTGTCCACGGGTGGCGCCACAGGGTAATATCGGGACCCCGGCCCCCGAGGTCGCCGGTTCGATTCCACAGAGAGGCCGAAAACACCCCAGGTTGGGTCGGGTTCCCGGGTCGGGCCACAGGGTAATGTCGGGACCCTGGCCCACGAGGTCGTTGGTTCGATTCCCGATAAAGGCCGAAAACACCCCATGTCGGGTCGGGTCCCCGGGTGGCGCCACAGGGTAGGTTCGTGACCCCGGCCCCCAAGGTCACCGATTCGATTCCCCATATAGGCCTGAAAAATTCCCTTGTACGTGTCGGGTCCCCGGGTGGCACCACAGGGTACTGTCGGGACCCCGGCCCCTGAGGTCGCCCGTTCGATTCCCCATAGGGGCCTGAAAAAGTCTCTTGTACGGTTCGGGTCCACGGGTGGCGCCACAGGGTAATGTCGGGACCCCGGCCCCAGAGGTCGCCGGTTCGATTCCCCAGAGGGGCCGAAAACACCCCGGGTCGGGTCGGGTCCCCGGGTGGCGCCACAGGGTAATGTCGGGACCCCGGCCCCCGAGGTCGCCGGTTCGATTCCCCATAGGGGCCAAAAACACCCCGGGTCGGGTCGGGGTCTCGGGTGGCGCCACAGGGTAATGTCGGGACCCCGGCCCCCGAGGTCGCCGGTTCAATTCCCCATAGGGGCCGAAAACACCCCGGGTCGGGTCGGGTCCCCGGGTGGCGTCACAGCGTAATGTCGGGCCCCCGGCCCCTGAGGTCGCCCGTTCGATTCCCCATAGGAGACGAAAACACCCCGGGTCGGGTCGGGTCCCTGGGTGGCGCCACAGGGTAATGTCGGGACCCCGGCCCCCGAGGTCGCCGGTTCGATTCCCCAGAGGAGCCGAAAGCACCCTGGGTCGGGTCGGGTCCCCCGGTGGTGCCACAGGGTAGGCTCGTGCCCCCGGCCCCCAAGGTCGCCGGTTCGATTCCCCATAGGGGCCGAAAACACCCCGGGTCGGTTCGGGTCCCTGGGTGGCGCCAAAGGGTAATGTCGGGACCCCGGCCGCCGAGGTCACCGGTTCGATTCCCCAGAGGAGCCGAAAACACCCCGGGTCGGGTCAGGACCCCAGGTGGCGCTACAGGGTAGGATCGTGCCCCCGGCCCCCGAGGTCGCCGGTTCGATTTCCCATAGGAGCCAAAAAGACGCCAGGTCGGGTCGGATGCCCAGGTGGCGCCACAGGGTAATGTCGGGACCTCGGCCCCCAAGGTCGCCGGTTCGATTCCCCAGAGGGTCCGAAAACACCCCGGATCGGGTCGTTTCCCCGGGTGGCGCCACAGGGTAATGTCGGGACCCCGGCCCCCGAGGTCGCCGGTTCTAGTCCCCATAGGGGCCGAAAATACCCCGGGTGGGGTCGTTTCCCCGGGTGGCGCCACAGGGTAATGTCGGGACCCCGGCCCCCGAGGTCGTAGGTTCGATTCCCCAGAGGGGCCAAAAACACCCCAGGTCGGGTCGGGTCCCCGGTTGGCGCCACAGGGTAGGCTCTTGTCCCTGGCCCCCAAGGTCGCCGGTTCGATTCCCCATAGGGGCCGAAAACACCCCGGATCGGGTTGGGTCCCCGGGTGGATCCACAGGGTAATGTCAAGACCCCGGTCCCCGAGGTCGCCGGTTCGATTCCCCATAGGTGCCGAAAATATTCCAGGTCGGGTCGGGTTCCCGGGTGGCGCCACAGGGTACTGTCGGGACCCCGGTCCCCGAGGTCGCTGGTTCAATTCCCCATAGGGGCCAAAAACACCCCGGGTCTGGTCGGGTCCCCGGGTGGCGCCACAGGGTAATGTCGGGCCCCCGGCCCTTGAGGTAACCGGTTCGATTCCCCATAGGGGCCGAAAACACCCCTGGTCGGGTCGGGTCCCCGGGTGGCGCCACAGGGTAATGTCGGGACCCCGGTCCCCGAGGTTGCCGGTTCGATTCCCCATAGGGGTCGAAAATACCCCGGGTCGGGTCGGGTCACAGGGTTGCGCCACAGGGTAATGTCGGGACCCCGGCCCCCGAGGTCGCCGCTTCGATTCCCCATAGGGGCCGAAAACACCCCGGGTCGGGTCGGGTCCCCGGGTGGCGCCACAGGGTAATGTCGGGACCCCGGCCTCCGAGGTCGCCGGTTCGATTCCCCATAGGGGCCGAAAACACCCGGGTTGGGTCTGGTCCCCGGGTGGCGCCACAGGGTAATGTCGGGACCCCGGCCCCCGAGGTCGCTGGTTTGATTCCCCATAGGGGCCGGAAAAAGGCCTTTGTCCGGGTCGGGTCCCCGAGTGGCGCCACAGGGTAATGTTGGGACCCCAGCCCCCGAGGTCGCCGGTTCGATTCCCCATAGGGTCCGAAAACACCCCGGGTCGGGTCGGGTCCCCGGGTGACGCCACAGGGTAATGTCGGGACCCCGGCCCCCAAGGTCGCCGGTTCGATTCCCCATAGGGTCCGAAAACACCCCGGGTCGGGTCGGTTTCTTGGGTGGCGCCACAGGGTAATGTAGGGACCCCGGCCCCCGAGGTCGCCGGTTCGATTCCCCATAGGGGCCGAAAACACCCCGGGTCGGGTCGGGTCCCTTGGTGGCGCCACAGGGTACTGTCGGGACCCCGGCCCCCAAGGTCGCCGGTTCGATTCCCCATAAAGGCTGAAAACACCCCGGGTCGGGTCGGGTACCCAGGTCGCGCCACAGGGTAGGCTCGTGACCCCGGCACACGAGGTCGCCCGTTCGATTCCCCATAGGGGCCTGAAAAAGTCCCTTATATGTGTCGTGTCCCCGGGTGGCGCCACAGGGTAATGTAGGGACCCCGGCCCCCGAGGTCGCCAGTTCGATTCCCCAGAGGTGCCGAAAACACCCCGGGTCGGGTCGGGTCGCCGGGTGGCGCCACAGGGTAATGTCGGGACCCCGGCCCTGAGGTCTCCGGTTCGATTCCCCATAGGGGCCGAAAACACCCCAGGTCGGGTCGGGGTCTTGGGTGGCGCCACAGGGTAATGTCGTGCCCCCGGCCCCAAAGGTCGCCGGTTTGATTCCCCAGAGGAGCCGAAAACACCCCGGGTCGGGTCGGGTCCCCGGGTGGCGCCACAAGGTAGGCTCATGCCCCCGGCCCCCAAGGTCGCCGGTTCGAATCCCCAGAAGGGCCAAAAAGACGCCAGGTCGGGTCGGGTTCCCGGGTGGCGCCACAGGGTAATGTCGGGACCCCGGCCCCTGAGGTCAACGGTTCAATTCCCCAGAGGGGCCGAAAACACCCCGGGTTGGGTGGGGGTCTCGGATGGCGCCACAGGGTAATGTCGGGACCCCAGCCCCCGAGGTCGCCGGTTCGATTCCCCATATGGCCGAAAATACCCCTGGTCGGGTCGGGTCCCTGGGTGGCGCCAAAGGGTAATGTCGGGTTCCCGGCTCCCAAGGTCACCGGTTCGATTCCCCATAGGGGCCGAAAACACCCAGGGTCGGGTCGGGTCCCTGGGTGGCGCCAGAGGGTACTGTCGGGACCCCGGCCCCCGAGGTCGCCGGTTCGATTCCCCCTAGGGGCCTGAAAAACTCTCTTGTACGATTCGGGTCCCCGGGTGGCGCCACAGGGTAATGTCGGGACCCCGGCCCCCGAGGTCACCGGTTCGATTCCCCATAAGGTCCGAAAACACCCCAGGTCGGGTCGGGTCCCCGGTTGGCGCCACAGGGTAGGCTCTTGTCCCTGGCCCCCAAGGTCGCCGGTTCGATTCCCCATAGGGGCCGAAAACACCCCGGATCGGGTCGGGTCCCCGGGTGGATCCACAGGGTAATGTCAAGACCCCGGTCCCCGAGGTCGCCGGTTCGATTCCCCATAGGTGCCGAAAATATTCCAGGTCGGGTCGGGTTCCCGGGTGGCGCCACAGGGTACTGTCGGGACCCCGGTCCCCGAGGTCGCTGGTTCAATTCCCCATAGGGGCCAAAAACACCCCGGGTCTGGTCGGGTCCCCGGGTGGCGCCACAGGGTAATGTCGGGCCCCCGGCCCTTGAGGTCACCGGTTCGATTCCCCATAGGGGCCGAAAACACCCCGGGTCGGGTCGGGTCCCCGGGTGGCGCCACAGGGTAATGTCGGGACCCCGGTCCCCGAGGTTGCCGGTTCGATTCCCCATAGGGGTCGAAAATACCCCGGGTCGGGTCGGGTCACAGGGTTGCGCCACAGGGTAATGTCGGGACCCCGGCCCCCGAGGTCGCCGCTTCGATTCCCCATAGGGGCCGAAAACACCCCGGGTCGGGTCGGGTCCCCGGGTGGCGCCAAAGGGTAATGTCGGGTTCCCGGCTCCCAAGGTCACCGGTTCGATGCCCCATAGGGGCCAAAAACACCCCGGGTTGGGTCTGGTCCCCGGGTGGCGCCACAGGGTAATGTCGGGACCCTGGCCCCCGAGGTCGCCGGTTCGATTCCCCGTAGGGGCCTGAAAAGCTCTCTTGTACGATTCGGGTCCCCGGGTGGCGCCACAGGGTAATGTCGGGACCCTGGCCCCCGAGGTCGCCGGTTCGATTCCCCGTAGGGGCCTGAAAAGCTCTCTTGTACGATTCGGGTCCCCGGGTGGCGCCACAGGGTAATGTCGGGACCCCGGCCCCCGAGGTCACCGGTTCGATTCCCCATAAGGTCCGAAAACACCCCAGGTCGGGTCGGGTCCCCGGGTGGCGCCACAGGGTAGGCTCGTACCCCCGGCCCCCAAGGTCGCCGGTTCGATTCCCCAGAGGAGCCAAAAACACCCCGGGTCGGGTCGGGTCCTTGGGTTGCGCCACAGGGTAATGTCAGGACCCCGGCCCCCGAGGTCGCCGGTTCGATTCCCCATACGGGCCTGAAAAAGTCTCTTGTACGGTTCGGGTCCACGGGTGGCGCCACAGGGTAATGTCGGGACCCCGGCCCCCGAGGTCGCCGGTTTGATTCCCCATACGGGCCTGAAAAAGTCTCTTGTACGGTTCGGTTCCACGGGTGGCGCCAGAGGGTAATGTCGGGACCCCGGAACCCCGAGGTCGCCGGTTCGATTCCCCATAGGGGCCGAAAGCACCCCGGGTCGGGTAAGGTCGCCGGGTGGCGCCACATGGTAATGTCGGGATCCCGGCCCCCGAGGTCGCCGGTTCGATTCCCCATAGGGTCCGAAAACACCCCGGGTCGGGTCGGGGTCTCGGGTGGCGCCACAGGGTAATGTCGGGACCCCGGCCCCCGAGGTCGCCATTTCAATTCCCCATAGGGGCCGAAAACACCCCGGGTAGGTTCGGGTCCCCGGGTGGCGCCACAGGGTACTGTCGGGACCCCGGACCCCGAGGTCGCCGGTTCGATTCCCCATAGGGTCCTAAAAAACCCCGGGTCGGGTCGGGTCACCGGGTGGCGCCACAGGGTAATATCGGGACCCCGGCCCCCGAGGTCGCCGGTTCGATTCCACAGAGAGGCCGAAAACACCCCAGGTTGGGTCGGGTTCCCGGGTCGGGCCACAGGGTAATGTCGGGACCCTGGCCCACGTGGTCGTTGGTTCGATTCCCGATAAAGGCCGAAAACACCCCATGTCGGGTCGGGTCCCCGGGTGGCGCCACAGGGTAGGTTCGTGACACCGGCCCCCAAGGTCACCGATTCGATTCCCCATATAGGCCTGAAAAAGTCTCTTGTACGGTTCGGGTCCACGGGTGGCGCCACAGGGTAATGTCGGGACCCCGGCCCCCGAGGTCGCCGGTCCGATTCCCCAGAGGGGCCGAAAACACCCAGGTCGGGTAGGGTCGCCGGGTGGCGCCACAGGGTAATGTCAGGACCCCGGCCCCCGAGGTCGACCTTTCGATTCCCCATAGGGTCCAAAAACACCCCGGGTGGGGTTGGGTCCCCAGGTGGCGCCACAGGGTAGGCTTGTGCCCCCGGGCCCCAAGATCACCGGTTCGATTCCCCATAGGGGCCAAAAAGACCCCAGGTCGGGTCGGGTCCCCGGGTGGCGCCACAGGGTAATGTCAGGACCCTGGCCCCCAAGGTCGCCGGTTCGATTCCCCATAGGGGCCTGAAAAAGTCTCTTGTACGGTTCGGGTCCCCGGGTGGCGCCACAGGGTAATATCGGGACCCCGGTCCCCGAGGTCTCCGGTTCGATTCCCCATAGGGTCCGAAAACACCCTGGGTCGGGTCGGGTCCCCGGGTGACGCCACAGGGTAATGTCGGGACCCCGGCCCCCGAGGTCGCCGGTTCGATTCCCCATAGGGTCCGAAAACACCCCGGGTCGGGTCGGGTTCTTGGGTGGCGCCACAGGGTAATGTCGGGACCCCGGCCCCCGAGGTCGCCGGTTCGATTCCCCATAGGGGCCGAAAACACCCCGGGTCGGGTCGGGTCCCCGGGTGGCGCCACAGGGTAGGCTCGTGACCCCGGCACACGAGGTCGCCCGTTCGATTCCCCATAGGGGCCTGAAAAAGTCCCGTATATGGGTCGTGTCCCCGGGTGGCGCCACAGGGTAATGTAGGGACCCCGGCCCCCGAGGTCGCCAGTTCGATTCCCCAGAGGTGCCGAAAACACCCCGGGTCGGGTCGGGTCGCCGGGTGGCGCCACAGGGTAATGTCGGGACCCCGGCCCCGAGGTCTCCGGTTCGATTTCCCATAGGGGCCGAAAACACCCCAGGTCGGGTCGGCGTCTTGGGTGGCGCCACAGGGTAATGTCGGGACCCCGGCCCCTGAGGTCAACGGTTCAATTCCCCAGAGGGGCCGAAAACACCCCGGGTTGGGTGGGGGTCTCGGATGGCGCCACAGGGTAATGTCGGGACCCTAGCCCCCGAGGTCGCCGGTTCGATTTCCCATATGGCCGAAAATACCCCTGGTCGGGTCGGGTCCCTGGGTGGCGCCAAAGGGTAATGTCGGGTTCCCGGCTCCCAAGGTGTCCGGTTCGATTCCCCATAGGGGCCGAAAACACCCAGGGTCGGGTCGGGTCCCTGGGTGGCGCCACAGGGTACTGTCGGGACCCCGGCCCCAAAGGTCGCCGGTTCGATTCCCCATAAAGGCTGAAAACACCCCGGGTCGGGTCGGGTCCCCGGGTGGCGCCACAGGGTAGGCTCGTGACCCCGGCACACGAGGTCGCCCGTTCGATTCCCCATAGGGGCCTGAAAAAGTCCCTTATATGGGTCGTGTCCCCGGGTGGCGCCACAGGGTAATGTAGGGACCCCGGCCCCCGAGGTCGCCGGTTCGATTCCCCATAGGGGCCGAAAACACCCCAGGTCGGGTCGGGGTCTTGGGTGGCGCCACAGGGTAATGTCGGGACCCCGGCCCCAAAGGTCGCCAGTTCGATTCCCCAGAGGTGCCGAAAACACCCCGGGTCGGGTCGGGTCGCCGGGTGGCGCCACAGGGTAATGTCAGGACCCCGGCCCCCGAGGTCCCCGGTTCGATTCCCCATAGGGGCCGAAAACACCCCAGGTCGGGTCGGGGTCTTGGGTGGCGCCACAGGGTAATGTCGGGACCCCGGCCCCAAAGGTCGCCGGTTCGATTCCCCAGAGGGGCCGAAAACACCCCGGGTCGGGTCGGGTCCCCGGGTGGCGCCACAGGGTAGGCTCATGCCCCCGGCCCCCAAGGTCGCCGGTTCGAATCCCCAGAAGTGCCAAAAAGACGGCAGGTCGGGTCGGGTTCCTGGGTGGCGCCACAGGGTAATGTCGGGACCCCGGCCCCTGAGGTCAACGGTTCAATTCCCCAGAGGGGCCGAAAACACCCCGGGTTGGGTGGGGGTCTCGGATGGCGCCACAGGGTAATGTCGGGACCCCAGCCCCCGAGGTCGCCGGTTCGATTCCCCATATGGCCGAAAATACCCCTGGTCGGGTCGGGTCCCTGGGTGGCGCCAAAGGGTAATGTCGGGTTCCCGGCTCCCAAGGTCACCGGTTCGATGCCCCATAGGGGCCAAAAACACCCCGGGTCGGGTCGGGTCCCCGGGTGGCGCCACAGGGTAATGTCGGGACCCTGGCCCCCGAGGTCGCCGGTTCGATTCCCCGTAGGGGCCTGAAAAGCTCTCTTGTACGATTCGGGTCCCCGGGTGGCGCCACAGGGTAATGTCGGGACCCCGGCCCCCGAGGTCACCGGTTCGATTCCCCATAAGGTCCGAAAACACCCCAGGTCGGGTCGGGTCCCCGGGTGGCGCCACAGGGTAGGCTCGTACCCCCGGCCCCCAAGGTCGCCGGTTCGATTCCCCAGAGGAGCCAAAAACACCCCGGGTCGGTTCGGGTCCTTGGGTTGCGCCAAAGGGTAATGTCAGGACCCCGGCCCCCGAGGTCGCCGGTTCGATTCCCCATACGGGCCTGAAAAAGTCTCTTGTACGGTTCAGGTCCACGGGTGGCGCCACAGGGTAATGTCGGGACCCCGGCCCCCGAGGTCGCCGGTTCGATTCCCCAGAGGGGCCGAAAACACCCCGGGTCGGGTCGGGTCCCCGGGTGGCGCCACAGGGTAATGTCGGGACCCCGGACCCCGAGGTCGCCGGTTCGATTCCCCATAGGGACTGAAAACACCCCGGGTCGGGTCGGGTCCTTGGGTTGCGCCAAAGGGTAATGTCAGGACCCCGGCCCCCGAGGTCGCCGGTTCGATTCCCCATACGGGCCTGAAAAAGTCTCTTGTACGGTTCAGGTCCACGGGTGGCGCCACAGGGTAATGTCGGGACCCCAACCCCCGAGGTCGCCGGTTTGATTCCCCATACGGGCCTGAAAAAGTCTCTTGTACGGTTCGGTTCCACGGGTGGCGCCACAGGGTAATGTCGGGACCCCGGAACCCCGAGGTCGCCTGTTCGATTCCCCATAGGGGCCGAAAGCACCCCGGGTCGGGTAAGGTCGCCGGGTGGCGCCACATGGTAATGTCGGGATCCCGGCCCCCGAGGTCGCCGGTTCGATTCCCCAGAGGGTCCGAAAACACCCCGGGTAGGTTCGGGTCCCCGGGTGGCGCCACAGGGTACTGTCGGGACCCCGGACCCCGAGGTCGCCGGTTCGATTCCCCATAGGGTCCTAAAAAACCCCGGGTCGGGTCAGGTCACCGGGTGGCGCCACAGGGTAATATCGGGACCCCGGCCCCCGAGGTCGCCGGTTCGATTCCACAGAGAGGCCGAAAACACCCCAGGTTGGGTCGGGTTCCCGGGTCGGGCCACAGGGTAATGTCGGGACCCTGGCCCACGAGGTCGTTGGTTCGATTCCCGATAAAGGCCGAAAACACCCCATGTCGGGTCGGGTCCCCGGGTGGCGCCACAGGGTAGGTTCGTGACCCCGGCCCCCAAGGTCACCGATTCGATTCTCCATATAGGCCTGAAAAATTCCCTTGTACGTGTCGGGTCCCCGGGTGGCACCACAGGGTACTGTCGGGACCCCGGCCCCTGAGGTCGCCCGTTCGATTCCCCATAGGGGCCTGAAAAAGTCTCTTGTACGGTTCGGGTCCACGGGTGGCGCCACAGGGTAATGTCGGGACCCCGGCCCCAGAGGTCGCCGGTTCGATTCCCCAGAGGGGCCGAAAACACCCCGGGTCGGGTCGGGTCCCCGGGTGGCGCCACAGGGTAATGTCGGGACCCCGGCCCCCGAGGTCGCTGGTTCGATTCCCCATAGGGGCCAAAAACACCCCGGGTCGGGTCGGGGTCTCGGGTGGCGCCACAGGGTAATGTCGGGACCCCGGCCCCCGAGGTCGCCGGTTCAATTCCCCATAGGGGCCGAAAACACCCCGGGTCGGGTCGGGTCCCCGGGTGGCGTCACAGCGTAATGTCGGGCCCCCGGCCCCTGAGGTCGCCCGTTCGATTCCCCATAGGAGACGAAAACACCCCGGGTCGGGTCGGGTCCCTGGGTGGCGCCACAGGGTAATGTCGGGACCCCGGCCCCCGAGGTCGCCGGTTTGATTCCCCAGAGGAGCCGAAAGCACCCTGGGTCGGGTCGGGTCCCCCGGTGGTGCCACAGGGTAGGCTCGTGCCCCCGGCCCCCAAGGTCGCCGGTTCGATTCCCCATAGGGGCCGAAAACACCCCGGGTCGGTTCGGGTCCTTGGGTTGCGCCAAAGGGTAATGTCGGGACCCCGGCCGCCGAGGTCACCGGTTCGATTCCCCAGAGGAGCCGAAAACACCCCGGGTCGGGTCAGGACCCCAGGTGGCGCTACAGGGTAGGATCGTGCCCCCGGCCCCCGAGGTCGCCGGTTCGATTTCCCATAGGAGCCAAAAAGACGCCAGGTCGGGTCGGATGCCCAGGTGGCGCCACAGGGTAATGTCGGGACCTCGGCCCCCAAGGTCGCCGGTTCGATTCCCCAGAGGGTCCGAAAACACCCCGGATCGGGTCGTTTCCCCGGGTGGCGCCACAGGGTAATGTCGGGACCCCGGCCCCCGAGGTCGCCGGTTCTAGTCCCCATAGGGGCCGAAAATACCCCGGGTGGGGTCGTTTCCCCGGGTGGCGCCACAGGGTAATGTCGGGACCCCGGCCCCCGAGGTCGTAGGTTCGATTCCCCAGAGGGGCCAAAAACACCCCAGGTCGGGTCGGGTCCCCGGTTGGCGCCACAGGGTAGGCTCTTGTCCCTGGCCCCCAAGGTCGCCGGTTCGATTCCCCATAGGGGCCGAAAACACCCCGGATCGGGTTGGGTCCCCGGGTGGATCCACAGGGTAATGTCAAGACCCCGGTCCCCGAGGTCGCCGGTTCGATTCCCCATAGGTGCCGAAAATATTCCAGGTCGGGTCGGGTTCCCGGGTGGCGCCACAGGGTACTGTCGGGACCCCGGTCCCCGAGGTCGCTGGTTCAATTCCCCATAGGGGCCAAAAACACCCCGGGTCTGGTCGGGTCCCCGGGTGGCGCCACAGGGTAATGTCGGGCCCCCGGCCCTTGAGGTCACCGGTTCGATTCCCCATAGGGGCCGAAAACACCCCTGGTCGGGTCGGGTCCCCGGGTGGCGCCACAGGGTAATGTCGGGACCCCGGTCGACGAGGTTGCCGGTTCGATTCCCCATAGGGGTCGAAAATACCCCGGGTCGGGTCGGGTCACAGGGTTGCGCCACAGGGTAATGTCGGGACCCCGGCCCCCGAGGTCGCCGCTTCGATTCCCCATAGGGGCCGAAAACACCCCGGGTCGGGTCGGGTCCCCGGGTGGCGCCACAGGGTAATGTCGGGACCCCGGCCTCCGAGGTCGCCGGTTCGATTCCCCATAGGGGCCGAAAACACCCGGGTTGGGTCTGGTCCCCGGGTGGCGCCACAGGGTAATGTCGGGACCCCGGCCCCCGAGGTCGCTGGTTTGATTCCCCATAGGGGCCGGAAAAAGGCCTTTGTCCGGGTCGGGTCCCCGAGTGGCGCCACAGGGTAATGTTGGGACCCCAGCCCCCGAGGTCGCCGGTTCGATTCCCCATAGGGTCCGAAAACACCCCGGGTCGGGTCGGGTCCCCGGGTGACGCCACAGGGTAATGTCGGGACCCCGGCCCCCAAGGTCGCCGGTTCGATTCCCCATAGGGTCCGAAAACACCCCGGGTCGGGTCGGGTTCTTGGGTGGCGCCACAGGGTAATGTAGGGACCCCGGCCCCCGAGGTCGCCGGTTCGATTCCCCATAGGGGCCGAAAACACCCCGGGTCGGGTCGGGTCCCTTGGTGGCGCCACAGGGTACTGTCGGGACCCCGGCCCCCAAGGTCGCCGGTTCGATTCCCCATAAAGGCTGAAAACACCCCGGGTCGGGTCGTGTCCCCGGGTGGCGCCACAGGGTAATGTAGGGACCCCGGCCCCCGAGGTCGCCAGTTCGATTCCCCAGAGGTGCCGAAAACACCCCGGGTCGGGTCGGGTCGCCGGGTGGCGCCACAGGGTAATGTCGGGACCCCGGCCCTGAGGTCTCCGGTTCGATTCCCCATAGGGGCCGAAAACACCCCAGGTCGGGTCGGGGTCTTGGGTGGCGCCACAGGGTAATGTCGTGCCCCCGGCCCCAAAGGTCGCCGGTTTGATTCCCCAGAGGAGCCGAAAACACCCCGGGTCGGGTCGGGTCCCCGGGTGGCGCCACAAGGTAGGCTCATGCCCCCGGCCCCCAAGGTCGCCGGTTCGAATCCCCAGAAGGGCCAAAAAGACGCCAGGTCGGGTCGGGTTCCCGGGTGGCGCCACAGGGTAATGTCGGGACCCCGGCCCCTGAGGTCAACGGTTCAATTCCCCAGAGGGGCCGAAAACACCCCGGGTTGGGTGGGGGTCTCGGATGGCGCCACAGGGTAATGTCGGGACCCCAGCCCCCGAGGTCGCCGGTTCGATTCCCCATATGGCCGAAAATACCCCTGGTCGGGTCGGGTCCCTGGGTGGCGCCAAAGGGTAATGTCGGGTTCCCGGCTCCCAAGGTCACCGGTTCGATTCCCCATAGGGGCCGAAAACACCCAGGGTCGGGTCGGGTCCCTGGGTGGCGCCAGAGGGTACTGTCGGGACCCCAGCCCCCGAGGTCGCCGGTTCGATTCCCCCTAGGGGCCTGAAAAACTCTCTTGTACGATTCGGGTCCCCGGGTGGCGCCACAGGGTAATGTCGGGACCCCGGCCCCCGAGGTCACCGGTTCGATTCCCCATAAGGTCCGAAAACACCCCAGGTCGGGTCGGGTCCCCGGTTGGCGCCACAGGGTAGGCTCTTGTCCCTGGCCCCCAAGGTCGCCGGTTCGATTCCCCATAGGGGCCGAAAGCACCCCGGATCGGGTTGGGTCCCCGGGTGGATCCACAGGGTAATGTCAAGACCCCGGTCCCCGAGGTCGCCGGTTCGATTCCCCATAGGTGCCGAAAATATTCCAGGTCGGGTCGGGTTCCCGGGTGGCGCCACAGGGTACTGTCGGGACCCCGGTCCCCGAGGTCGCTGGTTCAATTCCCCATAGGGGCCAAAAAACACCCCGGGTCTGGTCGGGTCCCCGGGTGCCGCCACAGGGTAATCTCGGGCCCCCGGCCCTTGAGGTCACCGGTTCGATTCCCCATAGGGGCCGAAAACACCCCTGGTCGGGTCGGGTCCCCGGGTGGCGCCACAGGGTAATGTCGGGACCCCGGTCCCCGAGGTTGCCGGTTCGATTCCCCATAGGGGTCGAAAATACCCCGGGTCGGGTCGGGTCACAGGGTTGCGCCACAGGGTAATGTCGGGACCCCGGCCCCCGAGGTCGCCGCTTCGATTCCCCATAGGGGCCGAAAACACCCCGGGTCGGGTCGGGTCCCCGGGTGGCGCCACAGGGTAATGTCGGGACCCCGGCCTCCGAGGTCGCCGGTTCGATTCCCCATAGGGGCCGAAAACACCCGGGTTGGGTCTGGTCCCCGGGTGGCGCCACAGGGTAATGTCGGGACCCCGGCCCCCGAGGTCGCTGGTTTGATTCCCCATAGGGGCCGGAAAAAGGCCTTTGTCCGGGTCGGGTCCCCGAGTGGCGCCACAGGGTAATGTTGGGACCCCAGCCCCCGAGGTCGCCGGTTCGATTCCCCATAGGGTCCGAAAACACCCCGGGTCGGGTCGGGTCCCCGGGTGACGCCACAGGGTAATGTCGGGACCCCGGCCCCCAAGGTCGCCGGTTCGATTCCCCATAGGGTCCGAAAACACCCCGGGTCGGGTCGGGTTCTTGGGTGGCGCCACAGGGTAATGTAGGGACCCCGGCCCCCGAGGTCGCCGGTTCGATTCCCCATAGGGGCCGAAAACACCCCGGGTCGGGTCGGGTCCCTTGGTGGCGCCACAGGGTACTGTCGGGACCCCGGCCCCCAAGGTCGCCGGTTCGATTCCCCATAAAGGCTGAAAACACCCCGGGTCGGGTCGGGTACCCAGGTGGCGCCACAGGGTAGGCTCGTGACCCCGGCACACGAGGTCGCCCGTTCGATTCCCCATAGGGGCCTGAAAAAGTCCCTTATATGTGTCGTGTCCCCGGGTGGCGCCACAGGGTAATGTAGGGACCCCGGCCCCCGAGGTCGCCAGTTCGATTCCCCAGAGGTGCCGAAAACACCCCGGGTCGGGTCGGGTCGCCGGGTGGCGCCACAGGGTAATGTCGGGACCCCGGCCCCGAGGTCTCCGGTTCGATTCCCCATAGGGGCCGAAAACACCCCAGGTCGGGTCGGGGTCTTGGGTGGCGCCACAGGGTAATGTCGTGCCCCCGGCCCCAAAGGTCGCCGGTTTGATTCCCCAGAGGAGCCGAAAACACCCCGGGTCGGGTCGGGTCCCCGGGTGGCGCCACAAGGTAGGCTCATGCCCCCGGCCCCCAAGGTCGCCGGTTCGAATCCCCAGAAGGGCCAAAAAGACGCCAGGTCGGGTCGGGTTCCCGGGTGGCGCCACAGGGTAATGTCGGGACCCCGGCCCCTGAGGTCAACGGTTCAATTCCCCAGAGGGGCCGAAAACACCCCGGGTTGGGTGGGGGTCTCGGATGGCGCCACAGGGTAATGTCGGGACCCCAGCCCCCGAGGTCGCCGGTTCGATTCCCCATATGGCCGAAAATACCCCTGGTCGGGTCGGGTCCCTGGGTGGCGCCAAAGGGTAATGTCGGGTTCCCGGCTCCCAAGGTCACCGGTTCGATTCCCCATAGGGGCCGAAAACACCCAGGGTCGGGTCGGGTCCCCGGGTGGCGCCAGAGGGTACTGTCGGGACCCCGGCCCCCGAGGTCGCCGGTTCGATTCCCCCTAGGGGCCTGAAAAACTCTCTTGTACGATTCGGGTCCCCGGGTGGCGCCACAGGGTAATGTCGGGACCCCGGCCCCCGAGGTCACCGGTTCGATTCCCCATAGGGTCCGAAAACACCCCAGGTCGGGTCGGGTCCCCGGGTGGCGCCACAGGGTAGGCTCGTACCCCCGGCCCCCAAGGTCGCCGGTTCGATTCCCCATAGGGGCCAAAAAGACCCCAGGTCGGGTCGGGTTCCCGGGTGGTGCCACAGGATAGGCTCGTGTCTTCGGCCCCCAAAGTCGCCGGTTCGATTCCCCAGAGGAGCCAAAAACACCCCGGGTCGGGTCGGGTCCTTGGGTTGCGCCAAAGGGTAATGTCAGGACCCCGGCCCCCGAGGTCGCCGGTTCGATTCCCCATACGGGCCTGAAAAAGTCTCTTGTACGGTTCGGTTCCACGGGTGGCGCCACAGGGTAATGTCGGGACCCCGGAACCCCGAGGTCGCCGGTTCGATTCCCCATAGGGGCCGAAAGCACCCCGGGTCGGGTAAGGTCGCCGGGTGGCGCCACATGGTAATGTCGGGATCCCGGCCCCCGAGGTCGCCGGTTCGATTCCCCAGAGGGTCCGAAAACACCCCGGGTCGGGTCGGGGTCTCGGGTGGCGCCACAGGGTAATGTCGGGACCCCGGCCCCCGAGGTCGCCGGTTCAATTCCCCATAGGGGCCGAAAACACCCCGGGTAGGTTCGGGTCCCCGGGTGGCGCCACAGGGTAATGTCGGGACCCCGGACCCCGAGGTCGCCGGTTCGATTCCCCATAGGGTCCTAAAAAACCCCGGGTCGGGTCGGGTCACCGGGTGGCGCCACAGGGTAATATCGGGACCCCGGCCCCCGAGGTCGCCGGTTCGATTCCACAGAGAGGCCGAAAACACCCCAGGTTGGGTCAGGTTCCCGGGTCGGGCCACAGGGTAATGTCGGGACCCTGGCCCACGAGGTCGTTGGTTCGATTCCCGATAAAGGCCGAAAACACCCCATGTCGGGTCGGGTCCCCGGGTGGCGCCACAGGGTAGGTTCGTGACCCCGGCCCCCAAGGTCACTGATTCGATTCCCCATATAGGCCTGAAAAATTCCCTTGTACGTGTCGGGTCCCCGGGTGGCGCCACAGGGTAATGTCAGGACCCCGGCCCCTGACGTCGCCGGTTCGATTCCCCAGAGGGGCCGAAAACACCCCGGGTCGGGTCAGGTCCCCGGGTGGCGCCACAGGGTACTGTCGGGACCCCGGCCCCTGAGGTCGCCCGTTCGATTCCCCATAGGGGCCTGAAAAAGTCTCTTGTATGGTTCGGGTCCACAGGTGGCGCCACAGGGTAATGTCGGGACCCCGGCCCCAGAGGTCGCCGGTTCGATTCCCCAGAGGGGCCGAAAACACCCCGGGTCGGGTCGGGTCCCCGGGTGGCGCCACAGGGTAATGTCGGGACCCCGGCCCCCGAGGTCGCCGGTTCGATTCCCCATAGGGGCCAAAAACACCCCGGGTCGGGTCGGGGTCTCGGGTGGCGCCACAGGGTAATGTCGGGACCCCGGCCCCCGAGGTCGCCGGTTCAATTCCCCATAGGGGCCGAAAACACCCAGGGTCGGGTCGGGTCCCCGGGTGGCGCCACAGGGTAATGTCGGGACCCCGGCCCCTGAGGTCGCCCGTTCGATTCCCCATAGGAGACGAAAATACCCCGGGTCGGGTCGGGTCCCTGGGTGGCGCCACAGGGTAATGTCGGGACCCTGGCTCCCGAGGTCGCCGGTTCGATTCCCCAGAGGAGCCGAAAGCACCCTGGGTCGGGTCGGGTCCCCCGGTGGTGCCACAGTGTAGGCTCGTGCCAACGGCCCCCAAGGTCATATGTTCGATTCCCCATAGGGGCCGAAAACACCCCGGGTCGGTTCGGGTCCCTGGGTGGCGCCAAAGGGTAATGTCGGGACCCCGGCCCCCGAGGTCACCGGTTCGATTCCCCAGAGGAGCCGAAAACACCCCGGGTCGGGTCAGGACCCCGGGTGGCGCTACAGGGTAGGATCGTGCCCCCGGCCCCCGAGGTCGCCGGTTCGATTTCCCATAGGAGCCAAAAAGACGCCAGGTCGGGTCGGATGCCCAGGTGGCGCCACAGGGTAATGTCGGGACCCCGGCCCCCGAGGTCGTAGGTTCGATTCCCCAGAGGGGCCGAAAACACCCCGGGTCGGGTCGGGTCCCCGGGTGGCGCCACAGGGTAGGCTCGTGCCCCCTGCCCCAAAGGTCGCCGGTTCGATTCCCCATAGGGGCCGAAAACACCCCGGGTCGGGTCGGGTCCACGGGTGGAGCCACAGGGTAATGTCGGGACCCCGGCCCCCAAGGTCGCCGGTTCGATTCCCCAGAGGGGCCGAAAACACCCTGGGTCGGGTCAGGTGCCGGGGTGGCGCCACAGGGTAATGTCGGGACCCGGGCCCCCGAGGTCGCCGGTTTGATTCCCCATAGGGGCTGAAAACACCCCAAGTCGGGTCGGGTCCCCGGGTGGCGCCACAGGGTAATGTCGGGACCCGGGCCCCCGAGGTCGCCGTTTCGATTCCCCATAGTGGCCGAAAACACCTTGGGTCAGGTCTGGTCCCCGGGTGGCGCCACAGGGTAATGTCGTGCCCCCGGCCCCAAAGGTCGCCGGTTCAATCCCCATAGGGGCCGAAAACACCCCATGTCGGGTCGGGTCCCTGCGTGGCGCCACAGGGTAGGATCGTGCCCCTGGCCCCCAAGGTCGCCGGTTCGATTCCCCATAGGGGCCAAAAACACCCCGGGTCGGGTCGGGGTCTCGGGTGGCGCCACAGGGTAATGTCGGGACCCCGGCCCCCGAGGTCGCCGGTTCAATTCCCTTTAGGGGCAAAAAACACCCTGGGTCGGGTCTGGTCCCTGGGTGGCGCCACAGTGTAGGCACGTGCCCCCGGCCCCCAAGGTCGCCGGTTCGATTCCCCAGAGGGGCCGAAAACACCCCATGTCGGGTCGGGTCCCCAGGTGGCGCCACAGTGTAGGCTCGTACCCCCGGCCCCCAAGGTCGCCGGTTTGATTCCCCATTGGGGCCAAAAACACCCCGGGTCGGGTCGGGTCCCCGGGTGGCGCCACAGGGTAATGTTGGGACCCCGGCCCCCGAGGTCGCCCGTTCGATTCCCCAGAGGGGCCGAAAAAACCCCAGGTCGGGTCTGGTCCCCGGGTGGAGCCACAGGGTAATGTCGGGACCCGGGCCCCCGTGGTCGCCGGTTCGATTCCCCATAGAGGCTGAAAACACCCCGGGTCGGGTCGGGTCCCCGGGTGGCGCCACAGGTTAGACTCATGCTCCCGGCCCCCAAGGTCGCAGGTTCGATTCCCCATAGGGGCCGAAAACACCCCGGGCCGGGTCGGGTCCCCGGGTGGCGCCACAGGGTAATGTCGGGACCCCGGCCCCCGAGGTCAACGGTTCGATTCCCCAGAGGGGCCTGAAAAAGTCCTTTGTCCGGGTCGGGTCCCCGGGTGGCGCCACAGGGTAATGTCGGAACCCAGGCCCCCAAGGTCGCCGGTTCGATTCCCCATAAGGGCCGAAAACACCCCGGGTCGGGTCGGGTCCTCGGGAGGAGTCACAGGGTAATGTCGGGACCCGGGCCCCCGAGGTCGCCGGTTCGATTCCCCATAGGGGCTGAAAACACACTGGGTCGGGTCGGGTCCCCGGGTGGCACCACAGGGTAATGTCGGGACCCCGGCCCCAAAGGTCGCCGGTTCGATTCCCCATAGGGGCCAAAAATACCCCAGGTCGGGTCGGGTCGAAGGGTTGCGCCACAGGGTAATGTCGGGACCCCGGGCCCCGAGGTCGCCGGTTCGATCCCCATAGGGGCCGAATACACCCCATGTCGGGTCGGGTCCCCGGGTGGCACCACAGGGTAATGTCGGGACCCCGGCCCCCGATGTCGCCCGTTCGATTCCCCAGAGGGGCCGAAAATACCCCAGGTCAGGTCGGGTCTCCGGGTGGCGCCACAGGGTAATGTCGGGACCCCGGCCCCCGAGGTCGCCGGTTCGATTCCCCAGAGGGGCCGAAAACACCCCGGGTCGGGTCAGGTCCCCGGGTGGCGCCACAGGGTACTGTCGGGACCCCGGCCCCTGAGGTCGCCCGTTCGATTCCCCATAGGGGCCTGAAAAAGTCTCTTGTACGGTTCGGGTCCCCGGGTGGCGCCACAGGGTAATGTCGGGACCCCGGCCCCAGAGGTCGCCGGTTCGATTCCCCAGAGGGGCCAAAAACACCCCGGGTCGGGTCGGGGTCTCGGGTGGCGCCACAGGGTAATGTCGGGACCCCGGCCCCCGAGGTCGCCGGTTCAATTCCCCATAGGGGCCGAAAACACCCTGGGTCGGGTCGGGTCCCCGGGTGGCGCCACAGGGTAATGTCGGGACCCCGGCCCCCGAGGTCGCCGGTTCGATTCCCCATAGGGGCCGAAAACACCCCGGGTCGGGTCGGGTCCCTTGGTGGCGCCACAGGGTACTGTCGGGACCCCGGCCCCCAAGGTCGCCGGTTCGATTCCCCATAAAGGCTGAAAACAACCCGGGTCGGGTCGGGTACCCAGGTGGCGCCACAGGGTAGGCTCGTGACCCCGGCACACGAGGTCGCCCGTTCGATTCCCCATAGGGGCCTGAAAAAGTCCCTTATATGTGTCGTGTCCCCGGGTGGCGCCACAGGGTAATGTAGGGACCCCGGCCCCCGAGGTCGCCAGTTCGATTCCCCAGAGGTGCCGAAAACACCCCGGGTCGGGTCGGGTCGCCGGGTGGCGCCACAGGGTAATGTCGGGACCCCGGCCCCGAGGTCTCCGGTTCGATTCCCCATAGGGGCCGAAAACACCCCAGGTCGGGTCGGGGTCTTGGGTGGCGCCACAGGGTAATGTCGTGCCCCCGGCCCCAAAGGTCGCCGGTTCGATTCCCCAGAGGAGCCGAAAACACCCCGGGTCGGGTCGGGTCCCCGGGTGGCGCCACAAGGTAGGCTCATGCCCCCGGCCCCCAAGGTCGCCGGTTCGAATCCCCAGAAGGGCCAAAAAGACGCCAGGTCGGGTCGGGTTCCCGGGTGGCGCCACAGGGTAATGTCGGGACCCCGGCCCCTGAGGTCAACGGTTCAATTCCCCAGAGGGGCCGAAAACACCCCGGGTTGGGTGGGGGTCTCGGATGGCGCCACAGGGTAATGTCGGGACCCCAGCCCCCGAGGTCGCCGGTTCGATTCCCCATATGGCCGAAAATACCCCTGGTCGGGTCGGGTCCCTGGGTGGCGCCAAAGGGTAATGTCGGGTTCCCGGCTCCCAAGGTCACCGGTTCGATTCCCCATAGGGGCCGAAAACACCCAGGGTCGGGTCGGGTCCCTGGGTGACGCCAGAGGGTACTGTCGGGACCCCGGCCCCCGAGGTCGCCGGTTCGATTCCCCCTAGGGGCCTGAAAAACTCTCTTGTACGATTCGGGTCCCCGGGTGGCGCCACAGGGTAATGTCGGGACCCCGGCCCCCGAGGTCACCGGTTCGATTCCCCATAGGGTCCGAAAACACCCCAGGTCGGGTCGGGTCCCCGGGTGGCGCCACAGGGTAGGCTCGTACCCCCGGCCCCCAAGGTCGCCGGTTCGATTCCCCATAGGGGCCAAAAAGACCCCAGGTCGGGTCGGGTTCCCGGGTGGTGCCACAGGATAGGCTCGTGTCTTCGGCCCCCAAAGTCGCCGGTTCGATTCCCCAGAGGAGCCAAAAACACCCCGGGTCGGGTCGGGTCCTTGGGTTGCGCCAAAGGGTAATGTCAGGACCCCGGCCCCCGAGGTCGCCGGTTCGATTCCCCATACGGGCCTGAAAAAGTCTCTTGTACGGTTCGGTTCCACGGGTGGCGCCACAGGGTAATGTCGGGACCCCGGAACCCCGAGGTCGCCGGTTCGATTCCCCATAGGGGCCGAAAGCACCCCGGGTCGGGTAAGGTCGCCGGGTGGCGCCACATGGTAATGTCGGGATCCCGGCCCCCGAGGTCGCCGGTTCGATTCCCCAGAGGGTCCGAAAACACCCCGGGTCGGGTCGGGGTCTCGGGTGGCGCCACAGGGTAATGTCGGGACCCCGGCCCCCCAGGTCGCAGGTTCGATTCCCCATAGGGGCCGAAAATACCCCAGGTCGTGTCGGGTGCCCGGGTGGAGCCACAGGGTAATGTCGGGACCCCGGCCCCCAAGGTCGCCGGTTCGATTCACCATAGGGGCCAAAAATACCCCAGGTCGGGTCGGGTTCCCGGGTCGGGCCACAGGGTAATGTCGGGACCCTGGCCCACGAGGTCGTTGGTTCGATTCCCGATAAAGGCCGAAAACACCCCATGTCGGGTCGGGTCCCCGGGTGGCGCCACAGGGTAGGTTCGTGACCCCGGCCCCCAAGGTCACCGATTCGATTCCCCATATAGGCCTGAAAAATTCCCTTGTACGTGTCGGGTCCCCGGGTGGCGCCACAGGGTAATGTCAGGACCCCGGCCCCTGACGTCGCCGGTTCGATTCCCCAGAGGGGCCGAAAACACCCCGGGTCGGGTCAGGTCCCCGGGTGGCGCCACAGGGTACTGTCGGGACCCCGGCCCCTGAGGTCGCCCGTTCGATTCCCCATAGGGGCCTGAAAAAGTCTCTTGTACGGTTCGGGTCCACAGGTGGCGCCACAGGGTAATGTCGGGACCCCGGCCCCAGAGGTCGCCGGTTCGATTCCCCAGAGGGGCCGAAAACACCCCGGGTCGGGTCGGGTCCCCGGGTGGCGCCACAGGGTAATGTCGGGACCCCGGCCCCCGAGGTCGCCATTTCAATTCCCCATAGGGGCCGAAAACACCCCGGGTCGGGTCGGGGTCTCGGGTGGCGCCACAGGGTAATGTCGGGACCCCGGCCCCCGAGGTCGCCGGTTCAATTCCCCATAGGGGCCGAAAACACCCAGGGTCGGGTCGGGTCCCCGGGTGGCGCCACAGGGTAATGTCGGGACCCCGGCCCCTGAGGTCGCCCGTTCGATTCCCCATAGGAGACGAAAATACCCCGGGTCGGGTCGGGTCCCTGGGTGGCGCCACAGGGTAATGTCGGGACCCTGGCTCCCGAGGTCGCCGGTTCGATTCCCCAGAGGAGCCGAAAGCACCCTGGGTCGGGTCGGGTCCCCCGGTGGTGCCACAGTGTAGGCTCGTGCCAACGGCCCCCAAGGTCACATGTTCGATTCCCCATAGGGGCCGAAAACACCCCGGGTCGGTTCGGGTCCCTGGGTGGCGCCAAAGGGTAATGTCGGGACCCCGGCCCCCGAGGTCACCGGTTCGATTTCCCAGAGGAGCCGAAAACACCCCGGGTCGGGTCAGGACCCCGGGTGGCGCTACAGGGTAGGATCGTGCCCCCGGCCCCCGAGGTCGCCGGTTCGATTTCCCATAGGAGCCAAAAAGACGCCAGGTCGGGTCGGATGCCCAGGTGGCGCCACAGGGTAATGTCGGGACCCCGGCCCCCGAGGTCGTAGGTTCGATTCCCCAGAGGGGCCGAAAACACCCCGGGTCGGGTCGGGTCCCCGGGTGGCGCCACAGGGTAATGTCGGGCCCCCGGCCCCCGAGGTCGCCGGTTCGATTCCCCATAGGGGCCGAAAACACCCCGGGTCGGGTCGGGTCCCCGGGTGGAGCCACAGGGTAATGTAGGGACCCGGGCCCCCGAGGTCGCCGGTTCGATTCCCCATAAGGGCTGAAAACACCCTGGGTCGGGTCGGGTCCCCGGGTGGCGCCACAGGTTAATGTCGGGACCCGGGACCCCGAGGTCGACGGTTCGATTCCCCATAGTGGCCGAAAACACCTTGGGTCAATTCTGGTCCCCGGGTGGCGCCACAGGGTAGGCTCGTGCCCCCTGCCCCAAAGGTCGCCGGTTCAATTCCCCATAGGGGCCGAAAACACCCCGGGTCGGGTCGGGTCCACGGGTGGAGCCACAGGGTAATGTCGGGACCCCGGCCCCCAAGGTCGCCGGTTCGATTCCCCAGAGGGGCCGAAAACACCCTGGGTCGGGTCAGGTGCCGGGGTGGCGCCACAGGGTAATGTCGGGACCCGGGCCCCCGAGGTCGCCGGTTTGATTCCCCATAGGGGCTGAAAACACCCCAAGTCGGGTCGGGTCCCCTGGTGGCGCCACAGGGTAATGTCGGGACCCGGGCCCCCGAGGTCGCCGTTTCGATTCCCCATAGTGGCCGAAAACACCTTGGGTCAGGTCTGGTCCCCGGGTGGCGCCACAGGGTAGGCTCGTGCCCCTGGCCCCAAAGGTCGCCGGTTCAATCCCCATAGGGGCCGAAAACACCCCATGTCGGGTCGGGTCCCTGCGTGGCGCCACAGGGTAGGATCGTGCCCCTGGCCCCCAAGGTCGCCGGTTCGATTCCCCATAGGGGCCGAAAACACCCCGGATCGGGTTGGGTCCCCGGGTGGCGCCACAGGGTAATGTCGGGACCCCAACCCCCGAGGTCGCCGGTTCGATTCCCTTTAGGGGCAAAAAACACCCTGGGTGGGGTCTGGTCCCTGGGTGGCGCCACAGTGTAGGCACGTGCCCCCGGCCCCCAAGGTCGCCGGTTCGATTCCCCAGAGGGGCCGAAAACACCCCAGGTCGGGTCGGGTCCCCAGGTGGCGCCACAGTGTAGGCTCGTACCCCCGGCCCCCAAGGTCGCCGGTTTGATTCCCCATTGGGGCCAAAAACACCCCGGGTCGGGTCGGGTCCCCGGGTGGCGCCACAGGGTAATGTTGGGACCCCGGCCCCCGAGGTCGCCCGTTCGATTCCCCAGAGGGGCCGAAAAAACCCCAGGTCGGGTCTGGTCCCCGGGTGGAGCCACAGGGTAATGTCGGGACCCGGGCCCCCGTGGTCGCCGGTTCGATTCCCCATAGGGGCTGAAAACACCCCGGGTCGGGTCGGGTCCCCGGGTGGCGCCACAGGTTAGACTCATGCTCCCGGACCCAAAGGTCGCCGGTTCAATTCCCCATAGGGGCCGAAAACACCCCGGGCCGGGTCGGGTCCCCGGGTGGCGCCACAGGGTAATGTCGGGACCCCGGCCCCCGAGGTCAACGGTTCGATTCCCCAGAGGGGCCTGAAAAAGTCCTTTGTCCGGGTCGGGTCCCCGGGTGGCGCCACAGGGTAATGTCGGGACCCCGGCCCCCAAGGTCACCGGTTCGATTCCCCATAAGGGCCGAAAACACCCCGGGTCGGGTCGGGTCCTCGGGAGGAGTCACAGGGTAATGTCGGGACCCAGGCCCCCGAGGTCGCCGGTTCGATTCCCCATAGGGGCTGAAAACACACTGGGTCGGGTCGGGTCCCCGGGTGGCACCACAGGGTAATGTCGGGACCCCGGCCCCAAAGGTCGCCGGTTCGATTCCCCATAGGGGCCAAAAATACCCCAGGTCGGGTCGGGTCGAAGGGTTGCGCCACAGGGTAATGTCGGGACCCCGGGCCCCGAGGTCGCCGGTTCGATCCCCATAGGGGCCGAATACACCCCATGTCGGGTCGGGTCCCCGGGTGGCACCACAGGGTAATGTCGGGACCCCGGCCCCCGATGTCGCCCGTTCGATTCCCCAGAGGGGCCGAAAATACCCCAGGTCAGGTCGGGTCTCCGGGTGGCGCCACAGGGTAATGTCGGGACCCCGGCCCCCGAGGTCGCCGGTTCGATTCCCCAGAGGGGCCGAAAACACCCCGGGTCGGGTCAGGTCCCCGGGTGGCGCCACAGTGTAGGCTCCCTCCCCCGGCCCCCAAGGTCGCCGGTTCGATTCCACATAGGGGCCGAAAACACCCCATGTTGGGTCGGGTCCTCGGGTGGCGCCACAGGGTAATGTAGGGACCCCGGCCCCCGAGGTCGCCGGTTCGATTCCCCAGAGGGGCCAAAAAAACCCCGGGTCGGGTCGGGTCCCCGGGTGGAGCCACAGGGTAATGTCGGGACCCCGGCCCCCGAGGTCGCCGGTTCGATTCCCCATAGGGGCCGAAAACACCCCGGGTCGGGTCGGGTCCCCGGGTGGCACCACAGGTTAATGTCGGGACCCGGGCCCCCGAGGTCGCCGGTTCGATTCCCCATAGGGGCTGAAAACACACTGGGTCGGGTCGGGTCCCCGGGTGGCGCCACAGGGTAATGTCGGGACCCCGGCCCCCAAGGTCGCCGGTTCTATTCCCCATAGGGACCGAAAATACCCCAGGTCGGGTCGGGTCCCCGGGTGGAGCCACAGGGTAATGTCGGGACCCCGGCCCCCAAGGTCGACGGTTCTATTCCCCATAGGGGCCGAAAACACACCGGGTCGGGTCGTGTCCCCGGGTGGCGCCACAGGGTAATGTCGGTACCCGGGCCCCCGAGGTCGCCGGTTCGATCCCCATAGGGGCTGAAAACACCCCGGGTCGGGTCGGGTCCCCGGGTGGCGCCACAGTGTAGGCTCGTGCCCCCGGACCCCAAGGTCGCAGGTTCGATTCCGCATAGGGGCCGAAAACACCCCATGTCGGGTCGGGTCCCCAGGTGGCGCCACAGGGTAATGTCGGGACCCCGGCCCACGAGGTCGCTGGTTCAATTCCCCATAGGGGCCGAAAACACCCCGGGTCGTGTCGGGTCCCCGGGTGGCACCACAGGGTAATGTCGGGACCCCGGCCCCAAAGGTCGCCGGTTCGATTCCCCATAGGGGCCGAAAATACCCCAGGTCGGGTCGGGTCGAAGGGTTGCGCCACAGGGTAATGTCGGGACCCCGGGCCCCGAGGTCGCAGGTTCGATCCCCATAGGGGCCGAAAATACCCCAGGTCAGGTCGGGTCCCCGGGTGGCGCCACAGGGTAATGTCGGGACCCCAGGCCCCGAGGTCGCCGGTTCGATTCCCCATAGGGACCGAAAACACCCCGGGTCGGGTCGGGTCCCCGGGTGGCGCCACAGGGTAATGTCGGGACCCCGGCCCCCGAGGTCGCTGGTTCGATTCCCCATAGGGTCCGAAAACACCCCAGGTCGGGTCGGGTCCCCGGGTGGCGCCACAGTGTAGGCTCGTGCCCCCGGCCCCCAAGGTCGCAGGTTCGATTCCCCATAGGGGCCGAAAACACCCCGGGTCGGGTCGGGTCCCCGGGTGGCGCCACAGGGTAATGTCGTGACCCCGGCTCCCGAGGTCGCCAGTTCAATTCCCCAGAGGGGCCGAAAACACCCCGGGTCGGGTCGGGTCCCCGGGTGGCACCACAGGGTAATGTCGGGACCCGGGCCCCCAAGGTCGCCGGTTCGATTCCCTATAGGGGCTGAAAACACACTGGGTCGGGTCGGGTCCCCGGGTGGAGCCACAGGGTAATGTCGGGACCCCGGCCCCCCAGGTCGCAGGTTCGATTCCCCATAGGGGCCGAAAATACCCCAGGTCGTGTCGGGTGCCCGGGTGGAGCCACAGGGTAATGTCGGGACCCCGGCCCCCAAGGTCGCCGGTTCGATTCCCCATAGGGGCCGAAAACACCCCGGGTCGGGTCGGGTCCCCGGGTGGAGCCACAGGGTAATGTCGGGACCCGGGCCCCCGAGGTCGCCGGTTCGATTCCCCATAGGGGCTGAAAACACACTGGGTCAGGTCGGGTCCCCGGGTGGCGCCACAGGGTAATGTCAGGACCCCGGCCCCCAAGGTCGCAGGTTCGATTCCCCATAGGGGCCGAAAATACCCCAGGTCGGGTCGGGTCCCCGGGTGGCGCCACAGGGTAATGTCAGTACCCGGGCCCCAGAGGTCGCCGTTTCAATTCCCCATAGGGGCTGAAAATACACTGGGTCGGGTCGGGTCCCCGGGTGGAGCCACAGGGTAATGTCGGGATCCGGGCCCCCGAGGTCGCCGGTTCGATTCCCCATAGGGGCTGAAAACACACTGGGTCAGGTCGGGTGCCCGGGTGGAGCCACAGGGTAATGTCGGGACCCCGGCCCCCAAGGTCGCAGGTTCGATCCCCCATAGGTGCCGAAAATACCCCAGGTCGGGTCGGGTCCCCGGGTGGCGCCACAGGGTAATATCAGTACCCGGGCCCCCGAGGTTGCCGGTTCGATTCCCCATAGGGTCCGAAAACACCCCGGGTCGGGTCGGGTCCCCGGGTGGAGCCACAGGGTAATGTCGGGACCCGGGCCCCCGAGGTCGCCGGTTCGATTCCCCATAGGGGCTGAAAACACACTGGGTCGGGTCGGGTCCCCGGGTGGCACCACAGGGTAATGTCGGGACCCCGGCCCCCGAGGTCGCCGGTTCGATTCCCATTACTGGCCAAAAATACCCCAGGTCGAGTCGGGTTGAAGGCTTGCGCCACAGGGTAATGTCGGGACCCCGGCCCCCGAGGTCGCCGGTTCGATTCCCCAGAGGGGCCAAAAAAACCCCGGGTCGGGTCGGGTCCCCGGGTGGAGCCACAGGGTAATGTCGGGACCCCAGGCCCCGAGGTCGCCGGTTCGATTCCCCATTGGGGCCGAAAATACCCCAGGTCAGGTCAGGTCTCCGGGTGGCGCCACAGGGTAATGTCGGGACCCCGGGCCCCGAGGTCGCCCGTTCGATTCCCCATAGGGGCCGAAAAAACCCTGGGTCGGGTCGGGTCCCCGGGTGGCGCCACAGGGTAATGCCGGGACCCCTGTCCCCGAGGTCGCCGGTTCGATTCTCCATAGGGGCCGAAAACACCCCGGGTCGGGTCAGGTCCCCGGATGGCTCCACAGTGTAGGCTCGTGCCCCCGGCCCCCAAGGTCGCAGGTTCGATTCCCCATAGGGGCCGAAAACACCCCATGTCCGGTCGGGCCCTCGGGTCGCGCCACAGGGTAATGTCGGGACCCCTGTCCCCGAGGTCGCCGGTTCGATTCCCCAGAGGGGCCGAAAACACCCCGGGTCGGGTCAGGTCCCCGGGTGGCGCCACAGGGTAATGTCGGAACCCCGGCCCCCAAGGTCGCCGGTTCGATTCCCCATAGGGGCCGAAAAAGGACAGGGTCGGGTCAGATCCCCGGGTGGCGCCACAGGGTAATGTCAGTACCCGGGCCCCCGAGGTCGCCGGTTCGATTCCCCATAGGGGCTGAAAACACACTGGGTCGGATCGGGTCCCCGGGTGGCGCCACAGGGTAATGTAGGGACCCGGGCCCCCGAGGTCGCCGGTTCGATTCCCCATAGGGGCTGAAAACACCCCGGGTCGGGTCGGGTCGAAGGCTTGCGCCACAGGGTAATGTCGGGACCCCGGGCCCCGAGGTCGCCGGTTCGATCCCCATAGGGGCCGAAAACACCCCATGTCGGGTCGGGTCCCCAGGTAGCGCCTCAGGGTAGGCTCGTGCCCCCGGCCCCCGAGGTCGCCGGTTCAATTCTCCATAGGGGCCGAAAACACCCCGGATCGGGTTGGGTCCCCGGGTTGCGCCACAGGGTAATGTCGGGACCCCGGCCCCCGAGGTCGCCGGTTCGATTCCCCATAGGGGCCGAAAACACCCCGGGTCGTGTCGTTTCCCCGGGTGGCGCCAGAGGGTAATGTCGGGACCCCGGCCCCAAAGTCACCCGTTCGATTCCCCAGAGGGGCCGAAAACACCCCGGGTCGGGTCGGGTCCCCGGGTGGCGCCACAGGGTAATGTCGGGACCCCGGCCCCAGAGGTCGCCGGTTCGATTCCCCAGAGGGCCCGAAAAAAGTCCAGGGTCGGGTCGTGTCCCCGGGTGGCGCCACAGGGTAATGTTGGGACCTCGGCCCCCAAGGTCGCCGGTTCGATTCCCCACAGGGGCCGAAAACACCCCATGTCGGGTCGGGTCCCCGGGTGGCACCACAGGGTAATGTTGGGACCCCGGCCCCCGAGGTCGCCCGTTCGATTCCCCATACCGGCCAAAAAACTGCGGTTCGGGTCGGGTCCCCTGGTGGTGTCACAGGGTGATGTTGGGACCCCGGCACCCGAGGTCCCAGGTTCCATTCTCCATACCAGTCAAAAAACTCTGGCTCGGGTCCCCGGGTGGCGTCACAGGGTGATGTTGGGACCCCGGCACCCTAGGTCCCAGGTTCGATTCCCCATACCGGCCCCTGGACTTCGGGTCGTCTTGGGTCCCCGGGTGGCGTCACAGGGTGATGTCGGGACCCGTGCACCCGAGGTCCCAGGTTCGATTCCCCATACCTGCCCCTGGACCCCGGGTCGGGTCGGGTCCCCGGGGTGGCGTCACAGGGTGATGTCGGGACCCCGGTACCCGAGGTCCCAGGTTCGATTCCCCATACCGGCCCCTGGACCCCGGGTCGGATCGGGTCCCCGGGTGGCATCAGAGGGTGATGTCGGGACCCCGGCACCCGAGGTCTCAGGTTCGATTCCCCATACTAGCCAAAAAAGCCCAGGTCGGGTCGGGTCCCCGGGTGGCGTCACAGGGTGATGTCGGGACCCCGGCACCCGAGGTCCCAGGTTCGATTCCCCATACCACCCCCTGGACCCCGGGTCGGCTCGGGTCCCCGGGTGGCGTCACAGGGTGATGTTGGGACCCCGGCACCCGAGGTACCAGGTTCGATTCCCCATACTGGCCAAAAAACCCCGGGTTGGGTCGGGTCCCCGGGTGGCACCACAGGGTAATGTCAGGACCCGGGCCCCCAAGGTCGCCGGTTCGATTCCCTATAGGGGCTGAAAACACACTGGGTCGGCTCGGGTCCCCGGGTGGAGCCACAGGGTAATGTCGGGACCCCGGCCCCCGAGGTCGCAGGTTCGATTCCCCATAGGGGCCGAAAATACCCCAGGTCGTGTCGGGTGCCCGGGTGGAACCACAGGGTAATGTCGGGACCCCGGCCCCCAAGGTCGCCGTTTCGATTCACCATAGGGGCCGAAAACACCCCGGGTCGGGTCGGGTCCCCGGGTGGCGCCACAGTGTAGGCTCGTGCCCCCGGCCCCCAAGGTCGCAGGTTCGATTCCGCATAGGGGCCGAAAACACCCCATGTCGGGTCGGGTCCCCAGGTGGCGCCACAGGGTAATGTCGGGACCCCGGCCCACGAGGTCGCTGGTTCAATTCCCCATAGGGGCCGAAAACACCCCGGGTCGTGTCGGGTCCCCGGGTGGCACCACAGGGTAATGTCGGGACCCCGGCCCCAAAGGTCGCCGGTTCGATTCCCCATAGGGGCCGAAAATACCCCAGGTCGGGTCGGGTCGAAGGGTTGCGCCACAGGGTAATGTCGGGACCCCGGGCCCCGAGGTCGCAGGTTCGATCCCCATAGGGGCCGAAAATACCCCAGGTCAGGTCGGGTCCCCGGGTGGCGCCACAGGGTAATGTCGGGACCCCAGGCCCCGAGGTCGCCGGTTCGATTCCCCATAGGGGCCGAAAACACCCCGGGTCGGGTCGGGTCCCCGGGTGGCGCCACAGGGTAATGTCGGGACCCCGGCCCCCGAGGTCGCTGGTTCGATTCCCCATAGGGTCCGAAAACACCCCAGGTCGGGTCGGGTCCCCGGGTGGCGCCACAGTGTAGGCTCGTGCCCCCGGCCCCCAAGGTCGCAGGTTCGATTCCCCATAGGGGCCGAAAACACCCCGGGTCGGGTCGGGTCCCCGGGTGGCACCACAGGGTAATGTCGGGATCCGGGCCCCCAAGGTCGCCGGTTCGATTCCCTATAGGGGCTGAAAACACACTGGGTCGGGTCGGGTCCCCGGGTGGAGCCACAGGGTAATGTCGGGACCCCGGCCCCCCAGGTCGCAGGTTCGATTCCCCATAGGGGCCGAAAATACCCCAGGTCGTGTCGGGTGCCCGGGTGGAGCCACAGGGTAATGTCGGGACCCCGGCCCCCAAGGTCGCCGGTTCGATTCCCCATAGGGGCCGAAAACACCCCGGGTCGGGTCGGGTCCCCGGGTGGAGCCACAGGGTAATGTCGGGACCCGGGCCCCCGAGGTCGCCGGTTCGATTCCCCATAGGGGCTGAAAACACACTGGGTCAGGTCGGGTCCCCGGGTAGCGCCACAGGGTAATGTCAGGACCCCGGCCCCCAAGGTCGCAGGTTCGATTCCCCATAGGGGCCGAAAATACCCCAGGTCGGGTCGGGTCCCCGGGTGGCGCCACAGGGTAATGTCAGTACCCGGGCCCCAGAGGTCGCCGTTTCAATTCCCCATAGGGGCTGAAAATACACTGGGTCGGGTCGGGTCCCCGGGTGGAGCCACAGGGTAATGTCGGGACCCGGGCCCCCGAGGTCGCCGGTTCGATTCCCCATAGGGGCTGAAAACACACTGGGTCAGGTCGGGTGCCCGGGTGGAGCCACAGCGTAATGTCGGGACCCCGGCCCCCAAGGTCGCAGGTTCGATCCCCCATAGGTGCCGAAAATACCCCAGGTCGGGTCGGGTCCCCGGGTGGCGCCACAGGGTAATATCAGTACCCGGGCCCCCGAGGTTGCCGGTTCGATTCCCCATAGGGTCCGAAAACACCCCGGGTCGGGTCGGGTCCCCGGGTGGAGCCACAGGGTAATGTCGGGACCCGGGCCCCCGAGGTCGCCGGTTCGATTCCCCATAGGGGCTGAAAACACACTGGGTCGGGTCGGGTCCCCGGGTGGCACCACAGGGTAATGTCGGGACCCCGGCCCCCGAGGTCGCCGGTTCGATTCCCATTACTGGCCAAAAATACCCCAGGTCGAGTCGGGTCGAAGGGTTGCGCCACAGGGTAATGTCGGGACCCCGGCCCCCGAGGTCGCCGGTTCGATTCCCCAGAGGGGCCAAAAAAACCCCGGGTCGGGTCGGGTCCCCGGGTGGAGCCACAGGGTAATGTCGGGACCCCAGGCCCCGAGGTCGCCGGTTCGATTCCCCATTGGGGCCGAAAATACCCCAGGTCAGGTCAGGTCTCCGGGTGGCGCCACAGGGTAATGTCGGGACCCCGGGCCCCGAGGTCGCCCGTTCGATTCCCCATAGGGGCCGAAAAAACCCTGGGTCGGGTCGGGTCCCCGGGTGGCGCCACAGGGTAATGCCGGGACCCCTGTCCCCGAGGTCGCCGGTTCGATTCTCCATAGGGGCCGAAAACACCCCGGGTCGGGTCAGGTCCCCGGATGGCTCCACAGTGTAGGCTCGTGCCCCCGGCCCCCAAGGTCGCAGGTTCGATTCCCCATAGGGGCCGAAAACACCCCATGTCCGGTCGGGCCCTCGGGTGGCGCCACAGGGTAATGTCGGGACCCCGGCTCCCGAGGTCGCCGGTTCGATTCCCCAGAGGGGCCAAAAAAACCCCGGGTCGGGTCGGGTCCCCGGGTGGAGCCACAGGGTAATGTCGGGACCCCAGGCCCCGAGGTCGCCGGTTCGATTCCCCATTGGGGCCGAAAATACCCCAGGTCAGGTCGGGTCTCCAGGTGGCGCCACAGGGTAATGTCGGGACCCCGGGCCCCGAGGTCGCCGGTTCGATTCCCCATAGGGGCCGAAAAAACCCTGGGTCGGGTCGGGTCCCCGGGTGGCGCCACAGGGTAATGTCGGGACCCCGTCCCCCGAGGTCGCCGGTTCGATTCCCCATAGGGGCCGAAAACACCCCGGGTCGGGTCGGGTCCCCGGGTGGCGCCACAGTGTAGGCTCGTGCCCCCGGCCCCCAAGGTCGCAGGTTCGATTCCCCATAGGGGCCGAAAACACCCCGGGTCGGGTAGGGTCCCCGGGTGGCACCACAGGGTAATGTCGGGACCCCTGTCCCCGAGGTCGCCGGTTCGATTCCCCAGAGGGGCCGAAAACACCCCGGGTCAGGTCAGGTCCCCGGGTGGCGCCACAGGGTAATGTCGGAACCCCGGCCCCCAAGGTCGCCGGTTCGATTCCCCATAGGGGCCGAAAAAGGACAGGGTCGGGTCAGATCCCCGGGTGGCGCCACAGGGTAATGTCAGTACCCGGGCCCCCGAGGTCGCCGGTTCGATTCCCCATAGGGGCTGAAAACACACTGGGTCGGATCGGGTCCCCGGGTGGCGCCACAGGGTAATGTAGGGACCCGGGCCCCCGAGGTCGCCGGTTCGATTCCCCATAGGGGCTGAAAACACCCCGGGTCGGGTCGGGTCGAAGGCTTGCGCCACAGGGTAATGTCGGGACCCCGGGCCCCGAGGTCGCCGGTTCGATCCCCATAGGGGCCGAAAACACCCCATTTCGGGTCGGGTCCCCAGGTAGCGCCTCAGGGTAGGCTCGTGCCCCCGGCCCCCAAGGTCGCCGGTTCAATTCTCCATAGGGGCCGAAAACACCCCGGATCGGGTTGGGTCCCCGGGTTGCGCCACAGGGTAATGTCGGGACCCCGGCCCCCGAGGTCGCCGGTTTGATTCCCCATAGGGGCCGAAAACACCCCGGGTCGTGTCGTTTCCCCGGGTGGCGCCAGAGGGTAATGTCGGGACCCCGGCCCCAAAGTCACCCGTTCGATTCCCCAGAGGGGCCGAAAACACCCCGGGTCGGGTCGGGTCCCCGGGTGGCGCCACAGGGTAATGTCGGGACCCCGGCCCCAGAGGTCGCCGGTTCGATTCCCCAGAGGGCCCGAAAAAAGGCCAGGGTCGGGTCGTGTCCCCGGGTGGCGCCACAGGGTAATGTTGGGACCTCGGCCCCCAAGGTCGCCGGTTCGATTCCCCACAGGGGCCGAAAACACCCCATGTCGGGTCGGGTCCCCGGGTGGCACCACAGGGTAATGTTGGGACCCCGGCCCCCGAGGTCGCCCGTTCGATTCCCCATACCGGCCAAAAAACTGCGGTTCGGGTCGGGTCCCCTGGTGGTGTCACAGGGTGATGTTGGGACCCCGGCACCCGAGGTCCCAGGTTCCATTCTCCATACCAGTCAAAAAACTCTGGCTCGGGTCCCCGGGTGGCGTCACAGGGTGATGTTGGGACCCCGGCACCCTAGGTCCCAGGTTCGATTCCCCATACCGGCCCCTGGACTTCGGGTCGTCTTGGGTCCCCGGGTGGCGTCACAGGGTGATGTCGGGACCCGTGCACCCGAGGTCCCAGGTTCGATTCCCCATACCTGCCCCTGGACCCCGGGTCGGGTCGGGTCCCCGGGGTGGCGTCACAGGGTGATGTCGGGACCCCGGTACCCGAGGTCCCAGGTTCGATTCCCCATACCGGCCCCTGGACCCCGGGTCGGATCGGGTCCCCGGGTGGCATCAGAGGGTGATGTCGGGACCCCGGCACCCGAGGTCTCAGGTTCGATTCCCCATACTAGCCAAAAAAGCCCAGGTCGGGTCGGGTCCCCGGGTGGCGTCACCGGGTGATGTCGGGACCCCGGCACCCGAGGTCCCAGGTTCGATTCCCCATACCACCCCCTGGACCCCGGGTCGGCTCGGGTCCCCGGGTGGCGTCACAGGGTGATGTTGGGACCCCGGCACCCGAGGTACCAGGTTCGATTCCCCATACTGGCCAAAAAACCCCGGGTTGGGTCGGGTCCCCGGGTGGCGTCACAGGGTGATGTCGGGACCCCGGCACCCGAGGTCCCAGTTTTGATTCCCCATACCGGCCCCTGGACCCCGGGTCGGCTCGGGTCCCCGGGTGGCGTCAAAGGGTGATGTCGGGACCCCGGCCCCCGAGGTCCCAGGTTCGATTCCCCATACAAGTCAAAAAACTCTGGCTCGGGTCCCCAGGTGGCATCACAGGGTGATGTCGGGACCCCGGCACCCGAGGTCCCAGGTTCGATTCCCCATACCGACCAAAAAACCCCGGGTCGGCTCGGGTCCCCGGGTGGCGTCACAGGGTGATGTCGGGACCCCGACACCCAAGGTCCCAGTTTTGATTCCGCATACCGCCCCCTGGACCCCGGATCGGCTTGGGTCCCCGAATGGCGTCACAGGTTGATGTTGGGATCCTGGCACCCGAGGTCCCAGGTTCGAATCCCCATACCGGCCCCCGGACCTCGGGTCGGGTTAGGTCCCTGGGTGGCGTAACAGGGTGATGTCGGGACCCCGGCACCCGAGGTCCCAGGTTCGATTCCCCTTACCGGCCCCTGGACCCCGGGTCGGCTCGGGTCCCCGGGTGGCGTCACAGGGTGATGTCGGGACCCCGGCACCCGAGGTACCAGGTTCGATTCCCCATACCGGCCAAAAAACCCCGGGTCTGGTCGGGTCCCCGGGTGGCGTCACAGGGTGATGTCGGGACCCCTGCACCCGAGGTCCAAGGTTCGATTCCCCATACCAGTCAAAAAACTCTGGCTCGGGTCCCCGGGTGGCGTCACAGGGTGATGTCGGGACCCCGGCTCCCGAGGTCCCAGGTTCGATTCCCCATACCGGCCCCTGGACTTCGGGTCGAGTCGGGTCCCCGGGTGGCGTCACAGGGTGATGTTGTGACCCGTGCACCCGAGGTCCCAGGTTCGAATCCCCATACCTGTCCCTGGACCCCGGGTCGGCTCGGGTCCCCTGGTGGCGTCACAGGGTGATTTCGGGACCCCTGCACCCGAGGTCCCAGGTTCGATTCCCCATACTGGCCCCTGGACCCTGGGTCGGATCGGGTCCCCGGGTGGCATCACAGGGTGATGTCGGGACCCCGGCACCCGAGGTCTCAGGTTCGATTCCCCATACTAGCCAAAAAACCCCAGGTCGGGTCGGGTCCCCGGGTGGCGTCACAGGGTGATGTCGGGACCCCAGCACCCGAGGTCCCAGGTTCGATTCCCCATACTGGCCAAAAAACCCCGGGTCGGCTCGGGTCCCCGGGTGGCGTCACAGGGTGATGTCGGGACCCCGGCAGCCGAGGTTCCCAGTTTCGATTCCCCATACCGGCCAAAAAACCCCGGTTCGGGTCGGGTCCCTGGGTGGCGTCACAGGGTGTTGTCGGGACCCCTGCACCCAAGGTCCCAGGTTCGATTCCCCATACCGGTCAAAAAACTCTGGCTCGGGTCCCCAGGTGGCATCACAGGGTGATGTCGGGACCCCGGCACCCGAGGTCCCAGGTTCGATTCCCCATACCGACCAAAAAACCCCGGGTCGGCTCGGGTCCCCGGGTGGCGTCACAGGGTGATGTCGGGACCCCGACACCCAAGGTCCCAGTTTTGATTCCCCATACCGCCCCCTGGACCCCGGATCGGCTTGGGTCCCCGAATGGCGTCACAGGTTGATGTTGGGACCCCGGCACCCGAGGTCCCAGGTTCGAATCCCCATACCGGCCCCCGGACCTCGGGTCGGGTTAGGTCCCCGGGTGGCGTAACAGGGTGATGTCGGGACCCCGGCACCCGAGGTCCCAGGTTCGATTCCCCATACCGGCCCGTGGACCCCGGGTCGGCTCGGGTCCCCGGGTGGCGTCACAGGGTGATGTCGGGACCCCGGCACCCGAGGTCCCAGGTTCGATTCCCCATACCGGCCAAAAAAACCCGGGTCTGGTCGGGTCCCCGGGTGGCGTCACAGGGTGATGTCGGGACCCCTGCACCCGAGGTCCAAGGTTCGATTCCGAATACCAGTCAAAAAACTCTGGCTCGGGTCCCCGGGTGGCGTCACAGGGTTATGTCGGGACCCCGGCTCCCGAGGTCCCAGGTTCGATTCCCCATACCGGCCCCTGGACTTCGGGTCGAGTCGGGTCCCCGGGTGGCGTCACAGGGTGATGTTGGGACCCCTGCACCCGAGGTCCCAGGTTCGAATCCCCATACCTGTCCCTGGACCCCGGGTCGGCTCGGGTCCCCTGGTGGCGTCACAGGGTGATTTCGGGACCCCTGCACCCGAGGTCCCAGGTTCGATTCCCCATACTAGCCAAAAAACCCCAGGTCGGGTCGGGTCCCCGGGTGGCGTCACAGGGTGATGTCGGGACCCCAGCACCCGAGGTCCCAGGTTCGATTCCCCATACTGGCCAAAAGACCCCGGGTCGGCTCGGGTCCCCGGGTGGCGTCACAGGGTGATGTCGGGACCCCGGCAGCCGAGGTCCCAGTTTCGATTCCCCATACCGGCCAAAAAACCCCGGTTCGGGTCGGGTCCCTGGGTGGCGTCACAGGGTGATGTCGGGACCCCTGCACCCAAGGTCCCAGGTTCGATTCCCCATAACAGTCAAAAAACTCTGGCTCGGGTCCCCAGGTGGCATCAGAGGATGATGTTGGGACCCCGGCACCCGAGGTCCCAGGTTCGATTCCCCATACCGGCCCCTGGACCCCGGGTCGGGTTAGGTCCCCGGGTGGCGTCACAGGGTGATGTCGGGACCCCGGCACCCGAGGTCCCAGGTTCGATTCCCCATACCGGCCCCTGGACCCCGGGTCGGCTCGGGTCCCCGGGTGGCGTCACAGGGTGATGTCGGGACCCCAGCACCCGAGGTCCCACGTTCGATTCCCCATACTGGCCAAAAAACCCCGGGTCGGTGCAGTCCCCGTGTGGCGTCACAGGGTGATGTCGGGACCCCGGCACCCGAGGTCCCAGGTTCGATTCCCCATACCGGCCAAAAAACCCCGGGTCGGCTCGGGTCCCCGGGTGGTGTCACAGGGTGATGTCGGGACCCCTGCACCCGAGGTCCAAGGTTCGATTCCCCATACCAGTCAAAAAACTCTGGCTCGGGTCCCCGGGTGGGGTCACAGGGTGATGTCGGGACCCCGGCACCCAAGGACACTGGTTCGATTCCCCATACCGGCCCCTGGACTTCGGGTCGAGTCGGGTCCCCGGGTGGCGTCACAGGGTGATGTCGGGACCCCTGCACCCGAGGTCCCAGGTTCGATTCCCCATACCGGCCCCTGGACCCCGGGTCGAGTCTTATCCCCGAATGGCGTCACAGGGTGATGTCGGGACCCCGACACCTAAGGTCCCATTTTCGATTCCCCATACTGGCCAAAAATCCCCGGGTCGGCTCGGGTCCCCGGGTGGCGTCACAGGGTGATGTCGGGACCCCGGCACCCGAGGTACCAGGTTCGATTCCCCATACCGGCCAAAAAACCCCGGGTCTGGTCGGGTCCCCGGGTGGTGTCACAGGGTGATGTCGGGACCCCTGCACCCGAGGTCCAAGGTTCGATTCCCCATACCAGTCAAAAAACTCTGGCTCGGGTCCCCGGGTGGCGTCACAGGGTGATGTCGGGACCCCGGCTCCCGAGGTCCCAGGTTCGATTCCCCATACCGGCCCCTGGACTTCGGGTCGAGTCGGGTCCCCGGGTGGCGTCACAGGGTGATGTTGTGACCCGTGCACCCGAGGTCCCAGGTTCGAATCCCCATACCTGTCCCTGGACCCCGGGTCGGCTCGGGTCCCCTGGTGGCGTCACAGGGTGATTTCGGGACCCCTGCACCCGAGGTCCCAGGTTCGATTCCCCATACTGGCCCCTGGACCCTGGGTCGGATCGGGTCCCCGGGTGGCATCACAGGGTGATGTCGGGACCCCGGCACCCGAGGTCTCAGGTTCGATTCCCCATACTAGCCAAAAAACCCCAGGTCGGGTCGGGTCCCCGGGTGGCGTCACAGGGTGATGTCGGGACCCCAGCACCCGAGGTCCCAGGTTCGATTCCCCATACTGGCCAAAAAACCCCGGGTCGGCTCGGGTCCCCGGGTGGCGTCACAGGGTGATGTCGGGACCCCGGCAGCCGAGGTTCCCAGTTTCGATTCCCCATACCGGCCAAAAAACCCCGGTTCGGGTCGGGTCCCTGGGTGGCGTCACAGGGTGTTGTCGGGACCCCTGCACCCAAGGTCCCAGGTTCGATTCCCCATACCGGTCAAAAAACTCTGGCTCGGGTCCCCAGGTGGCATCACAGGGTGATGTCGGGACCCCGGCACCCGAGGTCCCAGGTTCGATTCCCCATACCGACCAAAAAACCCCGGGTCGGCTCGGGTCCCCGGGTGGCGTCACAGGGTGATGTCGGGACCCCGACACCCAAGGTCCCAGTTTTGATTCCCCATACCGCCCCCTGGACCCCGGATCGGCTTGGGTCCCCGAATGGCGTCACAGGTTGATGTTGGGACCCCGGCACCCGAGGTCCCAGGTTCGAATCCCCATACCGGCCCCCGGACCTCGGGTCGGGTTAGGTCCCCGGGTGGCGTAACAGGGTGATGTCGGGACCCCGGCACCCGAGGTCCCAGGTTCGATTCCCCATACCGGCCCGTGGACCCCGGGTCGGCTCGGGTCCCCGGGTGGCGTCACAGGGTGATGTCGGGACCCCGGCACCCGAGGTCCCAGGTTCGATTCCCCATACCGGCCAAAAAAACCCGGGTCTGGTCGGGTCCCCGGGTGGCGTCACAGGGTGATGTCGGGACCCCTGCACCCGAGGTCCAAGGTTCGATTCCGAATACCAGTCAAAAAACTCTGGCTCGGGTCCCCGGGTGGCGTCACAGGGTTATGTCGGGACCCCGGCTCCCGAGGTCCCAGGTTCGATTCCCCATACCGGCCCCTGGACTTCGGGTCGAGTCGGGTCCCCGGGTGGCGTCACAGGGTGATGTTGGGACCCCTGCACCCGAGGTCCCAGGTTCGAATCCCCATACCTGTCCCTGGACCCCGGGTCGGCTCGGGTCCCCTGGTGGCGTCACAGGGTGATTTCGGGACCCCTGCACCCGAGGTCCCAGGTTCGATTCCCCATACTAGCCAAAAAACCCCAGGTCGGGTCGGGTCCCCGGGTGGCGTCACAGGGTGATGTCGGGACCCCAGCACCCGAGGTCCCAGGTTCGATTCCCCATACTGGCCAAAAGACCCCGGGTCGGCTCGGGTCCCCGGGTGGCGTCACAGGGTGATGTCGGGACCCCGGCAGCCGAGGTCCCAGTTTCGATTCCCCATACCGGCCAAAAAACCCCGGTTCGGGTCGGGTCCCTGGGTGGCGTCACAGGGTGATGTCGGGACCCCTGCACCCAAGGTCCCAGGTTCGATTCCCCATAACAGTCAAAAAACTCTGGCTCGGGTCCCCAGGTGGCATCAGAGGATGATGTTGGGACCCCGGCACCCGAGGTCCCAGGTTCGATTCCCCATACCGGCCCCTGGACCCCGGGTCGGGTTAGGTCCCCGGGTGGCGTCACAGGGTGATGTCGGGACCCCGGCACCCGAGGTCCCAGGTTCGATTCCCCATACCGGCCCCTGGACCCCGGGTCGGCTCGGGTCCCCGGGTGGCGTCACAGGGTGATGTCGGGACCCCAGCACCCGAGGTCCCACGTTCGATTCCCCATACTGGCCAAAAAACCCCGGGTCGGTGCAGTCCCCGTGTGGCGTCACAGGGTGATGTCGGGACCCCGGCACCCGAGGTCCCAGGTTCGATTCCCCATACCGGCCAAAAAACCCCGGGTCGGCTCGGGTCCCCGGGTGGTGTCACAGGGTGATGTCGGGACCCCTGCACCCGAGGTCCAAGGTTCGATTCCCCATACCAGTCAAAAAACTCTGGCTCGGGTCCCCGGGTGGGGTCACAGGGTGATGTCGGGACCCCGGCTCCCGAGGTCCCAGGTTCGATTCCCCATACCGGCCCCTGGACTTCGGGTCGAGTCGGGTCCCCGGGTGGCGTCACAGGGTGATGTCGGGACCCCTGCACCCGAGGTCCCAGGTTCGATTCCCCATACCGGCCCCTGGACCCCGGGTCGAGTCTTATCCCCGAATGGCGTCACAGGGTGATGTCGGGACCCCGACACCTAAGGTCCCATTTTCGATTCCCCATACTGGCCAAAAATCCCCGGGTCGTGTCGGGTCCCCGGGTGGCGTCACAGGGTGATGTCGGGACCCCGGCACCCGAGGTCCCAGGTTCGATTCCCCATACTGGCCCCTGGACCCCGGTTCGGGTCGGGTCCCCAGGTGGCGTCACAGGGTGATGTCGGGACCCCGGCACCCGAGGTACCAGGTTCGATTCCCCATACCGGCCAAAAAACCCCGGGTCTGGTCGGGTCCCTGGGTGGCGTCACAGGGTGATGTCCGGACTCCAGCACCCGAGGCCCCAGGTTCCATTCCCCATACCAGCCCCAGGACCCTGGGTCGGATCAGGTCCCCGGATGGCGTCACAGGGTGATTTCGGGACCCCTGCACCCGAGGTCCCAGGTTCGATTCCCCATAACAGTCAAAAAACTCTGGCTCGGGTCCCCAGGTGACATCACAGGGTGATGTTGGGACCCCGGCACCCGAGGTCCCAGGTTCCATTCCCCATACCAGTCAAAAAACTCTGGCTCGGGTCCCCGGGTGGCGTCACAGGGTGATGTCGGGACCCCGGCACCCTAGGTCCCAGGTTCGATTCCCCATACCGGCCCCTGGACTTCGGGTCGTCTTGGGTCCCCGGGTGGCGTCACAGGGTGATGTTGGGACCCCTGCACCCGAGGTACCAGGTTCGAATCCCCATACCTGTCCCTGGACCCCGGGTCAGCTCGGGTCCCCTGGTGGCGTCACAGGGTGATTTCGGGACCCCTGCACCCGAGGTCCCAGGTTCGATTCCCCATACTGGCCCCTGGACCCCGGGTCGGATCGGGTCCCTGGGTGGCATCACAGGGTGATGTCGGGACCCTGGCACCCGAGGTCCCAGGTTCGATTCCCCATACCGGCCCCTGGACCCCAAGTCGGGTCGTGTCCCCGAATGGCGTCACAGGGTGATGTCGGGACCCCGACACCCAAGGTCCCATTTTCGATTCCCCATACCGGCCAAAAAACCCCGGGTCCCCGGGTGGCGTCACAGGGTGATGTCGGGACCCCTGCACCCGCTATCCCAGGTTTGATTCCCCATAACAGTCAAAAAACTCCGGGTCGGGTCCCCGGGTGGCGTCACAGGGTGATGTCAGGACCCCGGCACCCGAGGTCCCAGGTTCCATTCCCCATACCGGCCCCTGGACCCTGCGTCGGGTCGGGGCCCCGGGTGGCGTCAAAGGTTGATGTTGGGACCCCGGCTCCTGAGGTCCCAGGTTCAATTCCCCATACCAGTCAAAAAACCCCGGGTCGGCTCGGGTCCCCGGGTGGCGTCACAGGGTGATGTCGGGACCCCGGCACCCGAGGTCCCAGGTTCGATTCCCCATACCGGCCAAAATACCCCAGGTCGTCTCGGGTCCCCTGGTGGCGTCACAGGATGATGTCAGGACCCCGGCACCCGAGGTCCCAGGTTCCATTCCCCATACCGGCCCCTGGACCCCGGGTCGGGTCGGGTCACCGGGTGGCGTAACAGGGTGATGTCGGGACCCCGGCACCCGAGGTACCAGCTTCGATTCCCCATACCGGCCCCTGGACCCCGGGTCGGCTCGGGTCCCCGGGTGGCGTCACAGGGTGATGTCGGGACCCCGGCACCCGAGGTACCAGGTTCGATTCCCCATACCGGCCAAAAAACCCCGGGTCTGGTCGGGTCCCCGGGTGGCGTCACAGGGTGATGTCGGGACCCCTGCACCCGAGGTCCAAGGTTCGATTCCCCATACCAGTCAAAAAACTCTGGCTCGGGTCCCCGGGTGGCGTCACAGGGTGATGTCGGGACCCCGGCTCCCGAGGTCCCAGGTTCGATTCCCCATACCGGCCCCTGGACTTCGGGTCGAGTCGGGTCCCCGGGTGGCGTCACAGGGTGATGTTGTGACCCGTGCACCCGAGGTCCCAGGTTCGAATCCCCATACCTGTCCCTGGACCCCGGGTCGGCTCGGGTCCCCGGGTGGCATCACAGGGTGATGTCGGGACCCCGGCACCCGAGGTCTCAGGTTCGATTCCCCATACTAGCCAAAAAACCCCAGGTCGGGTCGGGTCCCCGGGTGGCGTCACAGGGTGATGTCGGGACCCCAGCACCCGAGGTCCCAGGTTCGATTCCCCATACTGGCCAAAAAACCCCGGGTCGGCTCGGGTCCCCGGGTGGCGTCACAGGGTGATGTCGGGACCCCGGCAGCCGAGGTTCCCAGTTTCGATTCCCCATACCGGCCAAAAAACCCCGGTTCGGGTCGGGTCCCTGGGTGGCGTCACAGGGTGTTGTCGGGACCCCTGCACCCAAGGTCCCAGGTTCGATTCCCCATACCGGTCAAAAAACTCTGGCTCGGGTCCCCAGGTGGCATCACAGGGTGATGTCGGGACCCCGGCACCCGAGGTCCCAGGTTCGATTCCCCATACCGACCAAAAAACCCCGGGTCGGCTCGGGTCCCCGGGTGGCGTCACAGGGTGATGTCGGGACCCCGACACCCAAGGTCCCAGTTTTGATTCCCCATACCGCCCCCTGGACCCCGGATCGGCTTGGGTCCCCGAATGGCGTCACAGGTTGATGTTGGGACCCCGGCACCCGAGGTCCCAGGTTCGAATCCCCATACCGGCCCCCGGACCTCGGGTCGGGTTAGGTCCCCGGGTGGCGTAACAGGGTGATGTCGGGACCCCGGCACCCGAGGTCCCAGGTTCGATTCCCCATACCGGCCCGTGGACCCCGGGTCGGCTCGGGTCCCCGGGTGGCGTCACAGGGTGATGTCGGGACCCCGGCACCCGAGGTCCCAGGTTCGATTCCCCATACCGGCCAAAAAAACCCGGGTCTGGTCGGGTCCCCGGGTGGCGTCACAGGGTGATGTCGGGACCCCTGCACCCGAGGTCCAAGGTTCGATTCCGAATACCAGTCAAAAAACTCTGGCTCGGGTCCCCGGGTGGCGTCACAGGGTTATGTCGGGACCCCGGCTCCCGAGGTCCCAGGTTCGATTCCCCATACCGGCCCCTGGACTTCGGGTCGAGTCGGGTCCCCGGGTGGCGTCACAGGGTGATGTTGGGACCCCTGCACCCGAGGTCCCAGGTTCGAATCCCCATACCTGTCCCTGGACCCCGGGTCGGCTCGGGTCCCCTGGTGGCGTCACAGGGTGATTTCGGGACCCCTGCACCCGAGGTCCCAGGTTCGATTCCCCATACTAGCCAAAAAACCCCAGGTCGGGTCGGGTCCCCGGGTGGCGTCACAGGGTGATGTCGGGACCCCAGCACCCGAGGTCCCAGGTTCGATTCCCCATACTGGCCAAAAGACCCCGGGTCGGCTCGGGTCCCCGGGTGGCGTCACAGGGTGATGTCGGGACCCCGGCAGCCGAGGTCCCAGTTTCGATTCCCCATACCGGCCAAAAAACCCCGGTTCGGGTCGGGTCCCTGGGTGGCGTCACAGGGTGATGTCGGGACCCCTGCACCCAAGGTCCCAGGTTCGATTCCCCATAACAGTCAAAAAACTCTGGCTCGGGTCCCCAGGTGGCATCAGAGGATGATGTTGGGACCCCGGCACCCGAGGTCCCAGGTTCGATTCCCCATACCGGCCCCTGGACCCCGGGTCGGGTTAGGTCCCCGGGTGGCGTCACAGGGTGATGTCGGGACCCCGGCACCCGAGGTCCCAGGTTCGATTCCCCATACCGGCCCCTGGACCCCGGGTCGGCTCGGGTCCCCGGGTGGCGTCACAGGGTGATGTCGGGACCCCAGCACCCGAGGTCCCACGTTCGATTCCCCATACTGGCCAAAAAACCCCGGGTCGGTGCAGTCCCCGTGTGGCGTCACAGGGTGATGTCGGGACCCCGGCACCCGAGGTCCCAGATTCGATTCCCCATACCGGCCAAAAAACCCCGGGTCGGCTCGGGTCCCCGGGTGGTGTCACAGGGTGATGTCGGGACCCCTGCACCCGAGGTCCAAGGTTCGATTCCCCATACCAGTCAAAAAACTCTGGCTCGGGTCCCCGGGTGGGGTCACAGGGTGATGTCGGGACCCCGGCTCCCGAGGTCCCAGGTTCGATTCCCCATACCGGCCCCTGGACTTCGGGTCGAGTCGGGTCCCCGGGTGGCGTCACAGGGTGATGTCGGGACCCCTGCACCCGAGGTCCCAGGTTCGATTCCCCATACCGGCCC